>SJYX01020544.1:111848-190911 GCA_006410675.1 Oreotragus oreotragus | reverse complement strand
CCGCCCTGCGCGTCCGCCCGCCGTGCCTGTGGGGCCGCTGCCGGGGCGCCGTCGAGGCCGCCGCGCGCGCAGGCTCGCCCCGGACAGCGGCGCGGGCGTGGCTGCCAGGCTCTGGGGGCGCCGTCAGGCCCGGCGCGGCAGCCCGGGAGCTCGCCTCCGCCGTCAGACGGAGCCGCCTCAGACGTCGTAAATCTAAGAAGTCGTAAACGCGCACCGGCTGTTCTGTGGAAGTTTCCGAGAGTTCTCTTCAGGGATAGATCGCATCCTGAGGAGGGTGCTAACGGCTGAGCCCCGTTCCCTGCCCGCACCTGAAGGCGCTGCAGGCCCCCGGGGGCGAGCAGCGCGCCGCCGGCGAGTCTCAGCCGAGGCGCCCGCTTCGGGCGTCGCCGGCCGCGGGTAAGGGAACGGGGCCTTCACCCGGAACTCAGGTTGCTGCTCGGGCACAGCTTTGGTGACGATCCGTCGAGCCAGGGGACGTCCTCGTTTTCCCGACCGTTAGATTGAGGCTCCGAGGAGTTTAGGGGCTTGCCAGCTCGCTCAGCGTTGAGGAGAGGCCGCGAGTGAAAGCTGGTGTGAGACGGGAAACTTGGATCCCCTCGGAAGCGCTCAGGGCACAGGGCCGCGGGGCTCGGCCGGTTCTTCCCGGTTCGCTCGACCCTGGGGGAGCCGAGGGGCCCGCGGGCGTGCAGAGTGCCGCGTGGGGCTTGCGCTCGCTCAGGGCGCTCGCCCAGACGGGGGCTCCAGGGACCAGGGTGCCGCCGCTCACTTCCTGTGTCCTTCGTGGGTCACTGGCGAGGAACACATTTTATATAGGATGTAAGAAAGGTTTGTGTCTTTAGCTGCTCGGGATCTTAGTTGCCCATTTGAACTTTGGTTGCGGCTTGGTTGCGGCATGAGGGCTCTAGTTCCCTGACCAGGGATCAAACCGCGGTCCCTGCAAGAGGGAGCTCAGAGTCTCAGCCACTGGACCACCAGCGAGGTCCTTTTTTATCTTTTAATTTGATATGTTTTGTTTTTGATGTTGTAAAAATACAGATTTTTCTCTGTTGTGCCCCCAGTGGAGGTCTTTAAAGCTCCTGTAAGGAATTTCCCGAGTTACCAAATTCAGAAGCGTGTTCACCCTTCTATAGCATGTGTGTTCACACCACACGTGTGTATTTAAACTTGTATTGTCTCAGGGCAGGTTTGGGGGAAAACCCCCTTAACAGTCATCGGCCTCCATTATCACCACACCATGTGCAGTAAAAGGTCATTGAGGTTATTAAGATTATCATTCCTACTTTCAGTCTTCTCACTAACGGAGGGTCAGTCATATCACCTGTGATATAAAAGATAAGTTAACATCACTTTTCTTGACTGGGGTTTAAACCAAAACATGTTTTTCATAGAAATTTTAAAGCATTTCTTGTCCTTGAATAGATACTGGCCAAAAAAAAAAAAAGATACTGGCTAAATGTTAGGGGAGAAGGCAAAAGGCACCTTATTTAGGACTTAAAATATTAGCGATAATCCACACACTGAAATGTGTGAAAATGAATTAAAACATTTCCATTTAGATTTTGTACAGTGTTGAGTGCACAAAGGGCTTTGTAGAGGATACTGATGAAACTTTCTGCAGTAGAAGTTGAAACTTGTTAACAGAGCATATGCGTGTTTGTATAATATCATCACGTGATTTTGGTGAGGTTATGAATTCCTAATAAACAAAGGCACATTCTGAGACCACCCCCCTTAGGAAATGCAGTTAAATCAGGAAGCTTCAGTGAAATTTAAAATATTTCTTTGTGTTTGTATAATAATACCAGGAGGAGACCAAATGGGGGTGATTTTCCTGTTTTGAGAAGATAATATAGTCACTCAGAACTGCCAGATTACCTTGTCCATATTTTGAATAACGAAAACCAAAACCTGTGTACTGCAGGGTTATTCTTATCATGAACCCCCGAGTCCACATTTATTAACGGAATTAAGAATTTTCTGGATTGCAGATAGATACTGCATGCTGTGTAACCTCCGCTGTGTTTTGCAGCAAAACACTTGAGGAGTTTCACCCAGTAGGAGAAGTCAAGCCTGCAGAGTCCCTCGCGGCAGCTCGGGTCGGCTCTGCTCGCGGGAGTGCTGGGGCCAAGCTCACGGGGAGCTTGTCCTTCGCTCTGTAATCACCTGCCTCAGTGTAGCAGTCAGGTGTTGGTCATGCCCGACGCTCTTCAACCCCACGGACTGTAGCCCGCCAGGCTCCTGTCATGGGATTCTCCAGGCAAGAATACCAGAGTGGGTAGCCATTTTCTGCTCCAAGGGATCTTCCCGACTCGGATTGAACCTGGGTCTCCCGCATTGCAGTTCTCCAGGTATAGTCCCTGGGCCACAGGGATCCCAGAAAGCCTTTAAAAGGAGGCTTCACGTTCTGCACTCTTTGTGGTGTCCCTGGAACGTCCTCTCCCGTCGCCGGGCAGACGCGCGCCAACAGCCCCGAGCAGCATGGCTGCCGCTGCTGGAGCCTCCGTGCAGGGCGAGCCCGAGACACGCCGCTCAGTGTCCTCAGCTGGAAACGCGCACCAGTGAACCAGTGAAGTCACTCAGTCATGTCCGACTCTCTGCGACCCCATGGACTATAGCCTGCCAGGCTCCTCTGTCCACAGAATTCTCCAGGCAAGAGCACTGGAGTGAGTTGCCATTTCCTTCTCCAGGGGATCTTCCTGAACCAGGGATCGAACCCAAGTCTCCTGCATTGCAGGCAGATGCTTTCCTGTCTTGAGCCTCCAGGGAAGCCCCAAGGAAAACACGCACCAGGCTCCCCTAAGACTGTCCTTGACCGAGCAGTAAAGACTCAGATCTCCACGGGAAGAGCTCTGGACGCCGCAGGCTCCTGCACAGACCAGTCTCCAGGAAGTGCCTTGGTGACTGGCTGTGTTGTGTTCGAAGTCACTGTGTTTTTCATGGAACACCATTTTTCCTTGAAACAGGCAACCAACTTACTCACACTTGGGCATTTGATGGGCTTTTTTTTTTTTTTTTTTTTAAGAAAATGAATGAAATTATTAGCCCACCAATTTGAGGAAAATAAGTTTGTTGACACTGATAAAACTTGAGCTTTCAACTACAAATCAGAATTTAGGAAAGCTTGCGTCTCCTTGCCACTGTGAGCTTGTCGACTTCCCAAGCCATAAGGCTTCTTATGAGAGCGTGATGATGGCAGTGAATGTAATTTTCTCCATATTATATCTTGTACACTTGATTGCCTGCTATATTCCAGGGCTTGATGCTACAAAATTGTTGGGGGGTAAAAGACCCATTCCAAGTACGAAGTAGACTTTTAGTAAGCTGTCATTTGTCAAATTCTGGTGTAGAAACAAAAATACCTACAATTGCAGAGGCCATTAAGATACTCCGTTTCCTTAAGATACTCCGTTTCCAGTGGGCATTCTGCAGGAGGCCAGACCTGCTTAACTGGCTCCAGCTGAAGTCCCCTTTGGTGACAGGGCGGGTGTAGGAGCAGTCGAATGTCTCACTGTCTTTACTAAGTTTGCGTGAATGAGTTTATTATTGGTATTTTTAAATGAATTAATGAGTAAAATATTTGTTAAGTTGCCTCATTTTACTTTCTAACATGGTATTATAGCTGTAATCCACTTAAACAAAGTCTCTTTGGGGTCCTGAAGAATCTTAAATGTGTAAAGGGAATCCAGAGACTAAAGTTTTGAGATCTGCAACTTTAAGGCCTCATGACTCAGAGTGTGGCCCCAGAAGTCACCTGATTGCAGAAACTCCCTACAGACAAGACCTCCCGGCGACTGTTCTGCATCAGGGAGGTACTGCCTTCTGGAGCCAGACCTGGGGAGCAGCTTCCAGCAGACGAGCGCGGGGCTGCAGAGACCCAGCGGGGGCTGAGCCCACAGCCTTCTCTACATGGGTGCTCCCCACTCGCCTGTCTGTCTGCTGTTCAAGGATTTCCTTGACGAACGTGTTCCCCTACACTTGAGGTGTCCAAAACTGCCTGAAATCTAGGAGCAATGTGTGCCCAGAGAGTGTAGGGACTGGGGCTCGGGGCTCGGGGGCGTCTGTCTGGGCTCGCCTGTCCCCTCAGCGGTCCCTGCCTCATCCATGCTTTGCTCCTGTCTCAGAAGACGACCAACTTGAGATGGGAGGATACAAACAGAGATCATCCCTCTGGGACTGTGGTTGTGTGTTTATCTCGAAAGCCATTTGCACCTTTTCATTAGGTCCCCGCTGTGGACTTGCAGCTGTGTGGAGATGCCTGCGTGGAATCCTCTTTGAGGGGGTGGTCGTGGGGGACGCTCGTGCAGAGACTGAGAGACTCCAAGGCTTTGGCTGAGGCTGACATTTTATACGTTTTTCGTGGGGTCAGCTGCTCCGTCTGAAGTTGGTGACTAAACAGTATGTTTGGATTAAGTGTACAATCAGACAGTTTAACATAAACTGTTGTAGCAAAGTCTTCCATTTCTCAGCGCTAATAACGATTTATTTTCTTCTTGTTTTCAGGGTGAATCTGTAAAATATTTCCTGGATAACTTGGATAAACTCGGAGAACCAGTAAGTTTTCAGGCAGTGTTTATGTTTATTGTCGTTAGAAAGCAGTAGCCAGGATGAGGAAATTTGGAAAAATTATGTACTGAGCTATTTCCTTCTTCTTTGTGGCTGTATTCGGATTGTTCCCGCTTCATTTTTCCCTCCCTCTCTTCTCCTGAGGAGGCGTCACGCTGCTCAGAAGGCCCCTGAGGGCCGCTGCCTTGGCGCCGCGCCAGTCCTGACTCTCGCTGTTTAACCTTGAACATAAAATGGAAGGAGAGCAGAATGAGCCCTGTTGTGGGTAGGAAGCAGCGTGACGCCTCCTCCAGGGAGGCCTCTGCCTGAGCCTGGTGTGGAGAGCGGCCAGCGCCAGCCTCTGCCGCTTGGCGGCCCCCTTGGCAAGGGTGACTCGGCCCGCGTCACAGCCTCGAGAATCCAGCCTCCTACCCTCCCAACCCTGCAGACGGGTCCTGCACGGGAAAACTGCCGGAAAGTTCTGAACTCAGTGAGCACTCCGTGTTCTGCCTCCGCTTACAGCCCCAGCCGTGTGGAGAAGGACCTCCGTTTGCTCTCGCGGGACACGCCTTGCATCTTCTCTTGGGTGTGCACAGCAGCACTTGTCCTCGCTGCACTCAGGACGTGTCTTCCCCAGGCACGGGTGTCCTCGGGGCCGTCTCTGTGTGGGCCCCTCTGTTTGTCTCTTTTGTCTGCTCCGCCCACATCAGTGAGACTGTGTGTGAAGACCTATCTCACTGACACTCTTCCATAGGGTTAGATTGTAGTCAGCCTTAAAGAAAAGTTAAGTACCAGCCAGGCCAAGTGGAGAGAAGCTTTCGTGGATAAACTCAGTTTTTGAAAGTTATTTCGTGTTTTCCAACTGGCTTGTTCTGAGTTGGCCTTTCCGTGCAGCCTTCCTTGAGCACACCGCTCATGGTCCCTCCTCTGCTTTAAGGCTGCTTGCGTTACAGTTGTTGATTCACGTGAGGTTGGTTGGTCTTTCTCCCTCTGTCCCTGAAGGCAGGGACCATGTGTCTTGGTTCTGAAGAGCTGAGTTCTTGCTGCTTAGAGACAGGGCCTGGCGCCTCGTCAACACTCAGCAAATGCCCTGCAGCCTGCCAGGCTCCGCTGCCCTCCGCTGTCTCCCGGAGTTTGCTCAGAGTCATGTGCAGACCAGTTAATGGCACACTCCACTTTCTCATTATTCCTGAATCGCTGAGCAGGAAATACTTTCCTTTTTTCCAGGAGTACATTCCCTCCCAGCAAGACATCCTGCTCGCCAGAAGGCCCACCAAAGGCATCCATGAGTACGACTTTGAAATCAAGAACGTGCCTTTCAAAATGGTCGACGTGGGCGGCCAGCGGTCGGAGCGGAAGCGCTGGTTCGAGTGCTTCGACAGCGTGACGTCCATTCTGTTCCTCGTCTCCTCCAGCGAGTTTGACCAGGTGCTCATGGAGGACCGCCTGACCAACCGCCTGACCGAGTCGCTAAACATTTTTGAAACCATCGTCAATAACCGGGTTTTCAGCAATGTCTCCATAATTCTCTTCTTGAACAAGACAGATTTGCTTGAGGAGAAAGTGCAAATTGTGAGCATCAAAGACTATTTCCTGGAGTTTGAAGGGGACCCGCACTGCCTGAGAGACGTCCAGAAGTTCCTGGTGGAGCGCTTCCGCAGCACGCGCCGGGACCAGCAGCAGAAGCCCCTCTATCACCACTTCACCACCGCCATCAGCACCGAGAACGTCCGCCTGGTGTTCCGCGACGTCAAGGACACCATCCTGCACGACAACCTCAAGCAGCTGATGCTCCAGTGACGCCCCCCGGGCCTGCCGCCTTCCCGCCTTCCTGTTCTCTGTTCGCTTTATTTTTAAAATAGAAGTTTACAGCAGGAATTAGAACAGTCTTGATTCTGGGTTTAACTCCTTGGAAATCTTGGTCCTCCTCCGGTGACTCTGGCCCCTGGCGGAGGGCTGCCCACGGCCAATGCCTGTGGGCGCAGCTCCAGCCTCCGTGGATGGGCCCTCCTCCCACCAGGCCTCAGACGCGCTGTCCTTCCGGCCTTGACCCTTCCACTCCTCAAGCAGTGCCCCTGTGGTGCCAGGCATGGCAGGCGCCCTTAGTGCCGTAGGGCGAGGCCCAGCGCGCAGGCCCCGGCCCGCGCGGGGCGCCGCATGTGGCAGCTGTGCCTGCGCCCAGCCTCGGTGGGCTGCTGGGAAAGGAGGGCCACTGGGGAAGTTTGCTCTGAGCAGCGGCGGTCCGTAGACTTCCCCGGCTTTGGCTTTCTCGTTCTCCTGATTGCTCGTGTCCCCAGCAGTTGTTCTGAGTTTCTGTGGCTCCTAAAGGCAGTGCTCGCGTGTGTCTTGGTTCACATAAGGGTGTCTCGTCTGGCGCTGGTGGAAGCTCCTGTGTGGTTCAGCGTGCACAGGCGCGTGCTGTTCCCAGTGTTTTGCTCAGAAGCCCAGAGAGTGGAGTGCAGGCTGCCTTTCCCTTACTTAGATATGTCATCCAGGTGCCATGCAGGAAACGCCATAGCAGCAGCTAGAAAGTGCAACCTGATAACAGAACTTTCTGAATAAACACAGCCCTTCCCAAGGATATTTTGTTTCACTCTCAGACTTTGAGAGCCCGTCTCAGACACAGTAGGTCCCACAGTGGGAATCCCTGTCGCACCATCATGGACGTGGTTCTTTCATGCTCTTTCCTGTTCCCGTCAGCTCCAAAGGGCAGCATTTATGGGGTTTTGTGGGGGGTTGGGGTTTTTTGGAGCTTGCCAAGGGCAGTGTTTTCCTGTCAGACTATCCAGGAAGCCATTGCTTGAGGTTCTCGTTCCTTCTCAGTGTGTCTCATAAGAGGCTGTATGTGTTGGCAGCACTGTTCGTGGAGTTCCAGCTCTCCTGAGGTGCGTTTGGAAGGTTCAAGGATTCTCCCAAGAATGAGGCGTCGTGTTCCAGTTCCTGCTGAAAGATGGTTACATGTGACCTCCCCCACCACACCCCAAATTAGAACGCGCCCGAAGGAGCTTTGCCTTTAACAGACGCACCCTCCGTGAGCGCCTCAGAGTGGCTGGTTTTTGGCATTAAGAGGCCCGCCCTGTAGGTTATGTGTGGTGGTGCAGTCGGGTAGAGGAACGGGTGTATAAGGTGACAGTTTGCAGAGTCTGGTGGTTTTCTCCCTTTCCTGAAAATTGTGATTGACTGTGATACCGGCCCCTTCACTGCACAGCTGACTGTGTTCTCAGGTGTTTTATAGGCGAGCAGTCCTTGCAAGGCTGATCAGAGTTCTGGATCCCCCAGCCCTCCCCAGTCGGGCTCTGGGTCTGTCGCAGTCGGGTTAGGATGGGACTCTGCCGGGACCTGACTCGCATTTGAAGCTCCTCCATCGTTGCCCGCACAGCTGCCTGTGTGTCCGTGTCCTGATGATGCTGTGCTGCTGACGTGAGCCCCGCCTGTGACACAGGCGTCCGTGGAGCAGGGCTCGGGCGAGTCTGAGAGCTCTGGGTCCAGTGCTGCTCACGAAACACAAGTGTGTTGTTTAACCTGCAGAGTGAACCATTTCAGGGCACAGCACGTGCGCATTACACGGAGACCTGGGTGGAGGTCTGTGCGTCAGTTTAGCAGGAGGTGGTGTTTCACTCCAGCGAGGGCTAAAGTCAGTTCCGGGCGTGTGCAGTGAGGAGGGATGGTCTCAGTCAGGTCCTTGTTCAGATCTCTGATACAAGCCACACACACTGCCCAACAAAGCAGAAGTCCCCGTTTTGACCACCACAGTCAGATGTTAGAGCACCAAAGAAATGGGACACTCTTCTGAGCATTTGAGATTCCTCTCCTGATGTGTGTGAAGTCTCAGAGTCAACTTTCTTTTAAAGTAAAACCTCGAGTATATTTTGAGGCAGTAAATTACTCATACAGGCTTGCTGGTTCAGTCTGAAGGCTTTAGTTCACATGTTTTATATACTGTATATTTAAGCCATGTGAAAGAGTCCTATACCTATATCATGAAAACCAGATCCTTTAAAATACCACTCTGTGAAGGGGAGATGGAAATTAGGGGCCAAGCTGCCAGGGTGCTCATAGTTTTTCCCGTGCCTGCTCCCCCACCCCAGTCTCTAAAAATGTAATTTGAATTTAAAATTCTCCACTGTATTTAATTTTCTAAGTCTTCATGGTTACAATTTGGAGTAAACTGTGCCTAATTCTCCATTACATTCTATTCTTAGGTCTGAATGTCTTGTTTAATTCTTAAGAAATGTCACACAAGTGTCTTCACCGACCTTGAAGAACCTTACAGTATACAGAGTTGCCTTAGAAAGCAAAGAACACCTCAGATTTTTGCCTTTTTTTTTCTTAAGTAGGGAAGAGTTTTTGTCATATTTTTTCTGAAGATCCAAATAATTTAAAGGCATGCCTCTGCCACTTAAATGTTATTTTTAACAACCCACATCATTGCTTGCTGCCAAGTGCTGTATTAAACTGGAATCTTTGGTTGTGTTGTCTGGAACGGGCACCTGATAGCTGGGGCACGAGAGCAGCCGAAGAAGGCTTCACGGAAGCCGCACCGCGTGTCCGCCACACGGCGAAGGTTCTCTGGTTAGGCTCTGGTGAGGCTGCCGAGGGAAGTCCTTGTTCAGTGGTTGGTATAAAGCAGGAAGAAGTCAGATTCCCCCACCCCAGGAGTGATTAGAAGTGTTGATTTACATGCACAGAAATCATGGGCTCCATAATTGTTTGTAAGCAGAAATGAGTAAATCTGAACTTCCAGCATCTGCCCAAATACTTGTGTTTATGCTTTTGGTAGGATGTTATTTTCAGCATTAGTACACATATCCGGTTATGCCTTATTTATATGAAGAATAAAGTTACCAAGTCATGTTTTGCAATGTTCTGAAATTCAAATCACTGTGAGAGAAACCCTCAAATTGGTGCTTTCATTATATAATGAGACATTGCGGCAAAGCCCCAAACCAAGCAAGATTCTCTCCATTGCAATCTGTAGAAGTGTTACTTCTGTACATGTATTGAGAAGGCTGCGTATCAGTGTTAACTATCCATTTACTGTTTGAACCCGTGAAATCATGCCTGTGAAATCTCAGTCACACATTTGTAATAATCTCCCTAATAAACCTAGAGAAAGCCACTCCGTTACCTTTTTATTTCTTTTAATGAAAGTTTTAGTTGAGGGATCAAGAGCACAGATTCTGCATGTGTCTTTTTTTTTTTCAGTTGAAAATCTGACTATCTGTCTTTCACATCATTTCAGCATGCAAAGTTAACATTACTCACAGGGGATCTGTCCACAGGTCTGTGCTGCTGGACTAAATGTGCTGCTTTTTCCTTCCTTCGTTCTCGTGATAGGATCCAGATTGGCTTTTCAGTGTAGTAGACACGAGGAAGGGAGGGAATGTGTGAGTGAGTCTCCATGTTCCAGATAAACAGTAAGCATTCCCATTATTTTATGGTACGAGGTTAGGGCTTCATAAGTTTATAGAGAGGAAAAAGTGAAGTGAAGTTGCTCAGTCATGTCTGACTCTTTGCAACCCCATGGCCTGCAGCCCACCAGGCTCCTCAGTCCATGGGGCTTTCCAGGCAAGAGTACTGGAGTGCGGTGCCATTTCCTTTTCCAGGGGATCTTCCCGCCCCAGGTATTGAACCTGGGTCTCCCCACATTATAGACAGACGCTTTACCGTCTGAGCCACCAGGGAGGCCCAGTAGATAGTAAAGTCAAGTCTAAACCTGGACACTTGTAATCAAGTTGAACTTCGTGGATTTTTCAGATACTGTCAACTTGTACTAGCCTTAGCAGATACGTGATTGTTACCATAGACTGCAGCATTCTTAGGCCTGTACTTGAATGCATAGTTAGCATAGAGAGCTCATCCTCGCAGCATCTCGGTCTAAGCGTCTGATTTCCAGTGGCAGAGCCTACACGGAACAAAAAATGTCAGTGGTAGGGCAGTGATTTCTGGGTTGGTCAGAGATTTTGCGACCTTTCCAAAATGGCATCAGCTCTGATAGTGATGAACGTTTGCAGATGGACGGAAGCAGGGCCCCAGGAGGCAGTGTGCTGGCAGTCCATGAGTCTCCTGATAGAAGGATGCGCCTTGCGCAGTCTCTGACCTGGGCTTTCTCTGGAAATCCTGTTTGTAGTACTTCTTGAAAAAAGTGTTGTGTTCATCCTCAGTCATGCCTGTTGAGGGGCTAATTCCTGGAAGGGACCTGTAACTGCAGCAGACTATACTGTTTACCCTTTCTTTACCTCTTACTTGAAAGTAGAACTGCAAAATGTTGAAATGGCTTTTCCCTGCTACTCCAGCGTGGTGGAGCTCATTTACCACAGAAGCCTTATCAGAAAGTCTTGTTTTGTAACAACCTGGTAGATACTGTACCTGACAACATGATTTGTATTAGCTCTGTATCAAAGTATTTGCGGCTTCAGATTTCTTAACATCTCTTTTTATAACTCTGAGGACTGAGCACGTTATCTGGTCATTGTTGTACATTTTTTTTTTTTTTTTCTGTTAGTGCTTTAGGATTGGCAATAAATTATTTCTACAGGAGGTCTGAAAGTGGAAAGAATGATTTGATAAAATGAATTCCTAGCCATCAAGGCTTTTTACTTTTGTACATATTTTGCAAAAATTTTGCCTCTTGCTATTAATATTTGCTTTGTAAAAATTACTGACGTTTAATAAACATTTATAAACTGTTCCATACTATGATGTTATTTAAACTAACTCTTTGATTAATGTCAAGAGTAAAGGAGATACTTAAAAGTCTGAAAGAAGCTCCACCCAGTGGCTGGAACCTCAGAAATCTCTCTTTTGGCAGATCTCTGGTGATACATTGACTTAAGTTAGTCAATAAATGTTTCCTCACTGAAGAAGGGATGTGGACTTCAAGGAAGTTCCCAGACGCTGGTTTTGATGTGGCAGCCAGGAGCAGGAAACGCCACCTTTTCTCTCTGCTGCTCTTAAAGTCACCAAAGTCGTGCACAGGTATCTGGGTTCACAGTTTGTCCTCCTGCGAGTCTAACACTGTTAGGTCTTTTGAAGCTGAAATGGCGTTTTAAGAGCAAACTGATACGATACCACTCCGTTTATTGTTTCAAGGAACTTTATGATTTACCGAAAAATTGCAAAAACAGCAGTTTCCTAAAACTCCGCACCGTGGGTGATAGTTTTCCCCAGGTAACGTCTTGAACTGTCGTAATTGATATCCTCTTGCGTTACACTCATGACCCATCATAGTGCATGTGTTAAAATTAGTGAACCAGTGTTGACACTTTATTCTCAACTAAACCTGCACTTCATTCAGATCTTCGTTTTTCCCTGCTGCCCCTTTCTATTCCAAGTCCATCCACCCAGGACACCGTCTTAGGATGCCGTGCCCCGTGTGTCTGGGCTCCTCTGGGCCCTCACAGCCTCGCAGACCCCCCTCGCTCTGCTGGCCTCGGCGGTTTGAGGAGGGATGCTGGCCAGCGTTCAGCTGGCCGCCCCTCTGTCGAGAGCAGCCTGGTGTCCTCGTGATGGGACGGGGCTCCGTGGCCGGGACCTCAGGTGAAGTACTGCTCATTCGGTGATGCCAGGCGTCCTTTCCCTTTGCAACTTCGGCTCAGTTAGAAGTCGTCTGTCGGCTCGGTCTGTGTGCACCTTTCCTTAACTGCCGCTGCGGGATTTTTCTTCCCCGGAGCAGAGTGAAGGGGCTTTTCCTACCATTGGGATTGCAGATCAGGTGTGAACAAGCGTTTGTGGTGATGGCTGTAATCCAGGGCTGGTTGGTTCCAGGCATTTCTGGCAAAATAAAAATTGTGCCCAAGAACTCAACATTTACTGTGTGATTTCCCTGTTAACTGCATGAAAAATTGAGAAAAATCTGGAGGTACTTCCAAATCTACAAATACCTACCAATCTGTAGACTGCAAACAGGCTTTGTGAGATTTAAGATCTTTTAAAATTGAAACTAAACTCACTCATGCATTTGAATTGCCCAAAGCAAACCAAGAGGCTTTAAAAAAAAAAAAGAAAATCCCACCACCTTTCTTACTCTGTTGTTGGAACAAGAGAATGATCCTTTGTCAATAGAGACGGCTAAAAACCTGTTGTCCGGGAAAGTGCTGGGCCCCGTCCACATAGCTGATTGGCAGTCACGTCACCATGGCAAAATGGCCCGCCCCGTAGCCCAGCATGCGGGTTTCTGAAAGAGAAAAGCGACTTCTGTCCCTGGAGAATGTAGGAAACTCGCAGTTCATAGGTTAAACCAGAAGTTTGTTTGGGTGACAGGAAATTTGGCAAACCCTGCAAAAAACAAAAAGACTCGGGCACTGTTTTAAAAGCCATACTATGTAACGTTCCCTCGGGAGTGAGTGGGGCCCCTGGCAGACAACTGCAGCTGGCGCAAGGGCCAGAAACTGCCACGACCTCCCGAGCGCCCGAGTCTTCGTGCCCGCCACGAGGAGAGCCCCTCCGTCCGAGGGCACCGCGGGGCAGAGGCGCCGGGGGGCAGGAGGCCGGCCCGCCAGGATGAGCTGCTCGGCCTCCTCCCCGTGAGGTTTCACGAAAGGAAGACGAGCAGGGAGGCCTCTCTAAGAGCTGATCCTTCTCGTCAGCCAGCTTCACGACCACTTTAGATTCGGGCTGCATCCCGCCCGTCAAACGTGGGAGAAGGGGGAGAGCAAACTCCTAAGATGCCGCGAGGCCCGGCACTCGACCTCGGAAGAGGAGCAGTGTGCGTGCTCTTTTCTAGTCTCCGTGGAAAATCCCAGTTCTTGTCAGCTTTGTGAGAATTCACTCGCCGGTTGCATTTTATGCCAGAATGAGTCCACTGAAACGATCTTGAGAAGGAGACCATCACAGCATCCGGGCTCCGCAGACAGGAAAGTGCCGGGGTCCAGGCCGTCCCCGCGTTTCTGTAGCGGGTGGTGGTTCTGGGGGAAGATGCAATGAATCAGCGTCACAGAGGGTGAGAGTCTTCTCGGGTGGTCCAGCAGGGACGATGCCACACTGCCAGTGCAGGGGGCGTGGGTTCCATCTCTGGTCGGGGAACTAGAGCCCACGTGCCACCACGAAGATCCTGCACGCCACAGCTAAGACCCAGCATGGGCAAATAAATATACATACATTTTTGAAAGAGGACATTCCAAACCCAAGGTGGCTGCCCGGTTTCGCGGCGATAATAACCCTCGGGGCGACACACATGCCCTAGACAGCGCCCCTTTCTTCACGCATCGACATTTCATTCTGTGCTGCGTCTTTGCTGTTGCGCAGGCTTCTCTCTAGTTGCGGCGAGTGAGGACTACTCTCTGGAGGTGGAGCACGGATTCTGGAGCACAGCTCAAAGATAAGCCTGCGGTGTCACACAGGCTTAGTGGCCCCATGACAGACGAGATCTTCCCAGATCAGAAATCAAGCCCCTGTCTCCTGCTTGGGCAGGCAAGTTCTTTACCTCTGAGCCACCAGGGAAGCCCCAGCACAGCCCTTTCTAAAGCACAGGAAACAAAACTGTTCAAACCTCCGCCCAGCATTCAAGGCATCAACCTCCCTCTCCAGCCAGCCTGCCCCTCCTGCTTGCTTCATTCCAGCTGAACCACGCGGCTCTTTGCCGCAACGCCTCTCCTCTGGTTCTCTCTGCCACAGGCAAAATCCTGCTAAGGGCTTCCCTAGTGGCTCAGCAGTTAAGAATTCACCAGGCCTTACAGGAGACGTGGGTTCCACCCCTAGGTCGAATTTATGCTCTCGAATTGTGATGTTGGAGAAGACTCTTGAGAGTCCCTTGGACAGCAAGGAGAGCCAACCAATCCGTCCTAAAGGAAATCCACCCTGAACATTCATTGGAAGGACTGATGCTGAAGCTGAAGCTCCAATACTTTGGCCACCTGATGCGAAGAGCTGACTCACTGGAAAAGACCCTGATGCTGGGGAAGATTGAAGGCAGGAAGAAAAGGGAACAACAGAGGATGAGGTGGTTGGACGGCATCACCGACTCAACAGACAAGAATTTGAGCAAACTCTGGGAGACAGTTGACAGGAGCCTGGCGTGCTGCAGTCCGTGGCGTCACAAAGAGTTGGACATGACCTAGCGACTGAACAACAACAAATCTCACCCACCCTTTGAGGCTGTAAGAGAGGGAGACAGCAGGACGGCTTCCACCCCAGGCTGCAGCTGTCTCTCAGGGCAGTTCCTGTGGAGCCACTGACGTCCGCACTGAGCTCTTCTGCTCGGCGGTGATGCGAACCCAACACTATTACATGCATGCTTTCGAGGTGCACCCGTCGGACGTGTCCGACTCCTCAAGAGGCGCAACACAGGGTCCGCTTCTTAGAAGACTCGCTGTCCCGTTGGGACGGAGACTGAAGGGAGCCAGCCTCAGGGGTGAAGAGAGCAGCCCGCCCTTGGGGACGAGCAGCCCATGGGTGGACGGCTGCTAACTTAAAGAGTGGCTGGTTAGACTGACGGTCAGAGAAATAAGGAGCTTGAGCTCCAGGGCTCCCATGTTCTTTACTAGTTTCAGATTCTTGAAAGCCTTCTAGAATATTCCAACTTGCAACAAAAATAGTTCATAGTGTAATACAGGATTATAGTCTATAATACAAAATTCCTATGATAAGGTCTTCAAGTTTTCCTGAAAAAACAAAACAGGATTTTATGGGGAAAACTATAACTACATGTCTCTGAAGACTCTAAGGGTAACTCAACAGATTTTTGGAAAATTTACCACCATCACTGCCCCACGCCACCAGTGTGTTGTCATTTTTCCCTGCCCTCTTTTCCTCATGGAGAATGTCCTTGTAATAGGCCATAGATATTCCAGTGTGTTGTCTTTCTGAGGTGTTGAAAGTTAGGTTCTGATGTCCTCAGAAGCTCACTGGAGCTTTCAGATATATGAAAGTCAGATTCATTCATTGTCTGGTCATTATCTCAGTTCAACCTGCAATAAAAAGTTCTCTAGTAGGAGTTGAAGTTCGTGCAGCCACTGTGGAAAGCAGTATGGAGGTTCCTCATAAAACTAAAAATGATTCAGCCAGCCCACTCCTGGGTCTGTATCTGGAGAAAACTGATTCAAAAAGATACGTGTATTCCAACGTTCCTAACAGCACTGCTTACAATTGCCAGGATGTGGAAACAACCAAAAGATGCGTCGACAGAGGAAAGGCTAAGAAGTCTGCCACATAGACACAGTGGAGTATTACTCCGCCATAAAAGACAGCGAAATGATGCCATTTGCAGCAACATGGACGGACCGAGAGGTGATCATAGTAAGTGAACCAAGTCAGACAGAGACAAGCATCATGACATCACTTACATGTGGAATCCAGAACATTACAGATGAACCCACCTAGGAAGCAGGAACAGACTGACAGACAGAGAGACCAGACTTGTGTGACCAAAGGGGAGGGGCTAGGGGCTTGGGGAAGCGATGGAGCGGGAGATTGGGGTTAGCAGATGTAAGCTTCTGTAGTTATTAATACAATGGGTAGACTACAAGGTCCTACTGTATAGCATAGGAAAATATACTCAATATCTAGGTTAAACCATAATGGAAAAGAATTTTTTTAATATGTGTGCGTGCATGCTAAGTCCCTTCAGTCATATCTGACTCTTTGTAACCCCATGGACTATAGCCCACCAGGCTCCTCTGTCCATGGGGTTTCCCAGGCGAGAAGACTGGAGTGGGTTGCCATTTCCTCCTCCAGGGAATCTTCCCAATGCAGGGATTGAACCCAGGTCTCCCACATTGCAGGCAGATTGTTTACCACTGAGCCACCAGGGAAGCCTGTGATAAGAATCCAAGAGCTCCTGAGAATCTTCCTTTCAACACCTCTTTGTAAAGCTCTGCCTGTTTTGTTCAGCCACTAAGTCGTGTCCGGCTCTTTGCAGCCCCGTGGGCTCTCTCGTCCTTCATCATCTCCCGGCGTTTGCTCAAACTCTTGTCCATCGAGTCAGTGATGCCATCCAACCATCTCATCCTCTGTCGCCCCCTTCTCCTCNCTAAGTCGTGTCCGGCTCTTTGCAGCCCCGTGGGCTCTCTCGTCCTTCATCATCTCCCGGCGTTTGCTCAAACTCTTGTCCATCGAGTCAGTGATGCCATCCAACCATCTCATCCTCTGTCGCCCCCTTCTCCTCCTGCCCTCAGTCTTTCCCAGGATCAGGGTCTTTTCCAGTAATTTGGCTTTTCACATCAGGTGGCCGAAGTATTGGAGCTTCAGCTTCAGTCCCTGCGGTGAATATTATATTCTCCATATAAGACCAAAAACTTTTGGTTTAAAAAAAATCACCCCAATTTTACTACTCTACACAACCACTAAAAATAAATTTAGTATTTCTGTCTAGTCCATTTTCTGTATATGTGATTTATTAACATGTCCTTAGCTTAAGTCCCAGTGATAATTAAATAGCTGTTTATTTCACTTTGTGCTTGCCTGTATCTTTCTACTTTGACTTCTTGCCAAAGCTAGTAGGGCGAACTGTTATTACAGTAGCAACTATGGGACTTCCCTAGTGGCCGGTGGTTAGGAGTCCTGCTGTGAATGCAGGGGACTTGGGGCCTCTCTCTGGTCCGGGAAGATCCCATATGTCTCGGAGCAGCTGAGCCTGTGCACCACGACCACTGCCCCGGCGCCCTGGAGCCCGGGAACCACAGCAGCTGAAGCCCGGATGCCTGGGGCCTGTGCTGCGCACTGAGAGGCCCCACGTGAGAGGCCCACGCACACACCCAGGGAGCAGCTCCGAGAGCCCATGTGCAGCAGCGAGGCCCAGAGCAGACGAAACGAATACGTAATACGGGTATTTAAAAATAGCAACAACATGATTAAACTTGTGTTCACATGCCTACTTTGTGTTCAACCTTCTGTAAATCAGATGACTTCTGAGTCCGGGCATTTGCTTCTGAAATCAGCCTATGTTCTCATAAATCCACCATGTCTGTGGTCCTTCAGGTTTTCCTGAGCGTTCAACCTCAGATTCTTTGTGGTACCGTTGAGCAGAACTTTTTAGAACTGACCCTGCATTCCATGTTATCGCTGGTATTGTGAAAAACATTCTTGCTTTCCGTACGCTATCTCTAGATCTGATAGTAAATAAATTTTCACCCATTTAACAATGAAAAATAATAAAATGACTTTTTAAATTTACTTATTTATAACTGAAGGGTAATTGCTTTACAGAATTTTGTTATCTGCCAAATGTCAACGTGAATCAGCCATAGGTATACATATATTTAAACCGATGCATATACATTTTATTTCAACATCGTAAAATTAAATGTATCGTTTCATCACTCTTCTATTGGTTTGGGGGCTTGTTGTGGTAGTGAGTTCATGTGTCCAGCAGCAGAGTTTGTGTCCAAGGAGGTCCTCATGGTTGTTTACAGAAACCAGCTCTAAACTGAGAGGAGAGCTCAGAAGGGCGCTTAGTTACCAAGCTTAGGTTTTTATTCCCTGGCGACTTGATATTTGTCTTTGGCACAGTAACCAAGATCTTTGTAGCAATGCCCAAATAAGAATTTGAGCTCTCAATAAGCACATGAAAAGATGCTCAAAATCACTTAACCGTCAGGGAAATGCAAATCAAAACCACAAATGAGAACCACTTCACACTTACTAGGATGGCTGCTGCTAAGTTGCTTCCATCGTGTCCGACTCTGCGACCCCATAGATGGCAGCCCCCCAGGCTCCTCTGTCCATGGGATTCTCCGGGCAAGAATACTAGAGTGGGTTGCCATTTTCTTCTCCATACTAGGAGGGCTAGAATTTTTTAAAAAGGACCATAACAAGTGTTGATGAGATGGAGGAGAATCTGAACCTTCATTCACTGCTGGTGAGATTGTTTTCCTTTAGAATAGTCAGGGCCTCAAAATGTTAAACACAGAGTTATGCTCAGCTGCGCAGTCGTGTCCAGCTCTTTGTGGCCCCACGCACTGTGGCCTGCCACGGTCCTCTTCCATGGGATCCTCTTCCGTGGGATCCTCTTCCGCGGGGTCCTCTTCTGTGGGATTTCCCAGGTGAGAAAACTAGAGTGGGTTGCCATTTCCTCTTGCAGGGATCTTCCTGACCCAGGGATTGAACTCATATATTTCTTGCATATCCTGCACTGGTGGGTGGATTCTTTACCAATGAGCCACCTGAGAAGACAGTTATCATATCATCCAGCAATCCCCACCCCCCAGGTGTTTACGCCAGAGAAGTGTCAACACATCCATACAAAAATGTGTACATGAGCAGTTAGAGCAGCTTTATTTATAACAGAGAAATAATGAGAACAACCGCGACGTCCAACCACTGACATGTAGATAAAATGGGGAATATTCATACAATAGAATATTATTCAATAAAATGAATAAAGTACTGACACATATTACAACATTGATGAACCTTGAAAACAAGTTGAAGATGGATGTATCTTTATAATCACATTATATGATTCCATAAATATGAAATATCCCAAACAGGCAAATCAATAGATGGAGAACACATGTTAGTGCTGGCCTGGGGCTGCTGGGATGGGAGATGGGATGTGAGTCTCTTTGGGGTCTGATGGTCTTGTTCTCAAATTAGAGTTTCCTATCGGTCCAGTGGTTAGGACTCGACTCTTTCACTACTGTGGACCCAGGGCACAATCCCTGGTCAGGGAACTAGGTTCCCACATAGCCAAAAAAAAAAAAAAATTAAGTCTTAGTTCAGCTGTACTTCATTTAAAAAAAAAAAAGATAAAAAAATAATAAAATAAATTAATGCATGGCACAGAAAAAAAATCAGGTCTAGATCATAGATATGGTTGCCTAACTGTGAATTGACTAAAAACTGTTGAAGTGTGTCTTTAAATCTGGGAGTTTTATAGTACATTAATTATATACACGGTAGGCCTGTTTTTGCGGGGAAGGCAATGGCACCCCACCCCAGTACTCTTGCCTGGAAATCCAATGGACGGAGTAGCCTGGTGGGCTGCAGTCCATGGGGTCGCTAACAGTCGGACAGACTGAGCGACTTCACTTTCACTTTTCTCTTTCATGCATTGGAGAAGGAAATGGCAACCCACTCCAGTATTCTTGCCTGGAGAATCCCAGGGATGGGGGAGCCTGGTGGGATGCCGTCTTTGGGGTCACACAGAGTCGGTCACGACTGAAGTGACTTAGCAGCAGCGGCAGGCCTGTTTTTGCAGGAAAGAATCTGAGCCTTCATTCAGTCACACACACAAAGACTGAAACTAAACACCAAAATGTTAACTTTGTTTTTGGAGGGATGGTAATCACAAGACACCTTGTCTCCGCCACACTTGCTAACTTTTCTACAGAGACAAGCAGGACGAAGACATTCTGGGCGGAGGGCACAGCAGACGCAGGGGCCCTGAGGCCTGGGCTCCCCCGGGAGGAGGGGGCGGGCTGTGGGGGGAGGACGGAGCAGCAAGACCCAGAGTGAGAGACAGAACGAAGGGCACAGTCGGGAGCTTGATGCTTTTCAACTGCGGTGTTGGAGAAGACTCTTGAGGGTCCTTTGGACAGTAAGGAGATCCAACCAGTCCATCCTAAAGGAGATCAGTCCTGGGTGTTCACTGGAAGGACTGATGCTGAAGCTGAAACTCCAATACTCTGGCCACCTGATGCGAAGAACTGACTCTAGAATCTGAGCCTTCATTCAGTCACACACACAAAGACTGAAACTAAACACCAAAATGTTAACTTTGTTTTTGGAGGGATGGTAATCACAAGACACCTTGTCTCCGCCACACTTGCTAACTTTTCTACAGAGACAAGCAGGACGAAGACATTCTGGGCGGAGGGCACAGCAGACGCAGGGGCCCTGAGGCCTGGGCTCCCCCGGGAGGAGGGGGCGGGCTGTGGGGGGAGGACGGAGCAGCAAGACCCAGAGTGAGAGACAGAACGAAGGGCACAGTCGGGAGCTTGATGCTTTTCAACTGCGGTGTTGGAGAAGACTCTTGAGGGTCCTTTGGACAGTAAGGAGATCCAACCAGTCCATCCTAAAGGAGATCAGTCCTGGGTGTTCACTGGAAGGACTGATGCTGAAGCTGAAACTCCAATACTCTGGCCACCTGATGCGAAGAACTGACTCATTGGAAAAGACCCTGATGCTGGGAAAGATTAAGGGCAGGAGGAGAAGGGGATGACAGAGGATGAGATGATTGGATGGCATCACTGACTCAATGGACCTGAGTGTGAGTAAGCTCCGGGAGTTGGTGATGGACAGGGAGGCCTGGTGTGCTGCAGCTCATGGGGTCGCAAAGAGCTGGACACAACTGAGTGACTGAACTGAATAGTGTTCAAACCGCTAGCTTCAATCAGCTCCCAGGTAAGGCAGCTCTGCTGGGTGGTTTGGTGACCACTGAGCTGTGGATGTGGTTTCATGCTGGTGAGATCATAGCCAAGTGTGGCATCATTGGTTGTGACGTTTGAAGACCAATACATAACGTGATTATGTTTGCTTTATTATTCGTGTGTTCTTGGACCATGTGTGAGCAACCTGGTATTTGAATAAAATAAGACAACAGGTCAAAAAAACCTGTTTGTTGTGCTATTCTTTATTTTTTTAAGTTGTTTTCATAATTTTATTCATCGATTTTTGGCCGTGCGGAGTCTTTGTTGCTGAGGGGCTCCTCTCGAGCTGCGGCGCGCAGGCTTCTCGTGGCGCTTCTCGCTGTGGAGCCTGGGCTCCTGGCCGAGCGGGCTCCGGTGGTTTGCGGGCACGGGCTCCAGGGCACAGGCTTATCGCCCCTTGGCCTGTGGAATCTTCCTGGCCCAGGGTTCAACCCCATGTCTCGCGCACTGGCAGGTGGGCTCTTTACCACTGAGACACCAAGAAAGCCCCTCGTCGTGCTATTCTGCTAAATGCTGTGATCGTTTGGAAATTGTTCACAGCAGAAGTTAGCAAAAAAGATAGAAGTCGTAGTCTTGTGTGGGTAGTGTTGTAAGTGTAAAAACCACCTCAAAGCCGAGCCGGAGGCGTTCGGGGTGGAGTTTCTCCGGCCCCTCAACATCAAGAGGCTTGCAGCCCCGGTCTGGTCCTCACATGGCCAGGTTGCCCTGTGTCCCCCAGGGGGCTGCACTTCCCCCCGCCAGGCTCTGTGTGCGTTGTTTCTTTAATGGTCTCTCTGTTCAAGGACACAAGAGGTGCACATGGCCGAGGCCAGCACGGGACAGGCACGCTAAATGCTTTCCACCCAGGTGTCCGTTCTGAATGATTTCCTGGGGACTCTGCTGCTACTTCTTTCCTCTGTTTTGTTAGATTCTCTAAGGACTGAGGACAGGGTGCTTCTGCCATTGATCAACAAGAACATGGGCTTTGAAGCTTTAAGAACATGGATTCAAACCCAGACTCCTCTGCCACGTGATTTTAGGCAGATGCCTTGCCTTTCTGGGCACTGGGCGCCTCACCGCAGACACCTGTATGGCAAGTTTGTTTGTACACCATCGAGGCAGAAACAGCCCCAGGGCCAGAGGTAGAAACTGAGGGGAGCTAGTAGGTCAGCCAAAATGTTTGGGTTTTTTGCAAGATGTTTTGGAAGAACCCAAATGAACCTTTTGGCCAACCAAAAGTAATATTACAATTGTTACCTTTTTTATTTTTTATTTCATCTTTTTATTCTTTTCACTCACTTGAATTTGTCTTCCTTGTACCTCTCGGCCTCCTTTCTGCTTCCTTTGTTTTTCACCTCAACAGGTTCCCCCCAGAGAAATCAGGAAGCAACATGTGAAATTCTCAGTCTGGAACCCCACCCTTGTCACCCAAGGTGCCACTGAGTTCATGGCCCCATTGTGGATACTGAGGGGAGGGCGCGGGTGGGGAGGGAGAGTGTCGCTGGCCATGGTCTCCCTCCTCAGAATGGGATCCCTAAGCACAGTCCAAGAATCCTCTGCTTTTTTTGTATTTAACATTTATTCATGAAAACAAATGATCCTCCAGCTTTACTGAGGTAGATTGACAAATAAAATTGTATGAAACCAATCTGTTTTGATTTTAGGCATCCAAATAGAACTCTTTGTAACACAGGATCAGTGCCAAGGCTGAACTACAGACCCAAGGAAATAATATCTACTTGTTCTCAATTATTTTAGGAAAAAGAGGCCTATATTTTCTTCCCCAGATGGTGGGGAGCAGAGCCTCTGTACATGTTTACCATTGTTCCAGGTCTTCGAAGAGAGTCTTTGGGTAATAATTCGGGGCTTTGCCTAGGCAGAGGCTCAAGTGAAGAGACTTGAGATGACATGGTGCTAACAGGACATGCGGCCCAGCCCGTGGCCCGCTGAGCTCACAGTGTAAACCCGGTCATGTCCGTGACCGACAACCAGCAGAGCTCAGCTCTCCTCTGATTTTACTACAGAAAAGCACAGAATAGGTATTTTTTCCCCAAGTTAGCGTTGTGTTCAGGCAGATACTGAACTTTCCTCCATGGGTGAAGGGTTTAACATTCATTTTTCAAGCATTATTCATTCAGGAACATTGATATAGAAAAAACCAGGGTCCCAGGCTGCCCCGTCTCATTCTGGCTCTTAAGAGTGTGAAAAAGAGGAACCCGAAGAGGTCTCTGTCTGAAACTGGTTCTGTGAGGGGCCCTCTCGGGACCTGTCTCAGTAGAGAGGGCCCCCTTGCAAATCTGACTTGCCCAGGTGAAATTCATCCGCAGCAAAATTAGTTCAGGAAGGCGTTTAAGAACATCACCTCCAAGGGGGAGGGCCAGGAGACGGATGGAGGGGGCGGTCAGCGTTAGTCGATGCAGACTGTTAGGCACAGGATGGGTAAAGAGCAAGGTCCTCCTGAACAGCACAGGGAACTACAGTCAATGTCCTGTGATAAACCAGAATGGAAAAGAATATGAAAAAGAATGTGTGTATGTGTGTAACTGGATCACTTTGCTGGACAGCAGAAATTAACACAACATTGTAAATCAGCTCTATGTCAATAAAATAACATTTAAAAAAGAATATCACCTCAAAAAAGAATTAAAGATGTAGACATCTCAACGCAAAGATGCAAAACAGCAACTGGGGCGGACACTGCTAACTGGGTAAGTCTGCCTCCGCTTTGTCCGGTGACCTACACGGGGCGTGGGGCTGGGGGCGGGGGGTGGTCCTCAGATCCGCCCGGAGGAATGAGAGTTGCTGAGGCTGCCTTAAGGGTGGTGCCCGTCTCTTCCGGCTAAGTTTTCAGGATGCAAGGCAGCTCTGCAATGAGACAGGTTGCTGTGTGTCATCTGTCTGTCTCTCATCAATCTTCTCCGCCTTCTCTCTCACTGGAGTGAGCTGCCCTGCTGAATCCAACAGCTCGCCTCATGGGAGGGCACCCTGGTGGGCCACCAGTCAGCCAATGGAGGGACCTGTTTTGGCAAGTGACTCCCCCCACCACCCATCCAAACCGTGGTCTGCAAAGTGCCCTGTCCTGCTTGCCTTGCACCTTCCAGTGGGGGCGAGCATCACACCTCACATGTGCAGGATGCGTGTGTCCAGAGAGTACATCTGACTTCAGATCCTAGTTCTGGAGCCTGGTCTTGGGACTGCCTTGGATGGCAAGGGTCTCGTAACCAAGCCGGTATCTCTTTTCATATTTAAGCTGCTCAGTTGCTTCTAGAATAGACTGAGGTGCTGGATTGGAACATCTTGAATCCGCTTCTCATTCTGGCTCTAACACTGGGGACCAGCTTTAAGGCAGTGAACAAACCACTTCCTCTTAGGGTCCCTGTTTGCTCCCCTGGGACAGAGCAGGTGCCAGGAGACAGACGCTCAAGGTCCCAAGATGGGACGAACGTGCTCTGAGTGCAGCTGTTCTACACAGCGGCTTCATGACTTGGGCACTGAAAGAAGGTGCCATTCCCATTACTAGGACCTGGGAGCCCGCACTGTGCTCAGTCGTGTTCAACTCTTTGTGACCCTCTGGACTGTAGCCCGCCAGGCTCCTCCGTCCATGGCATTCTCCAGGCAAAGATACTGGAGTGGGCTGCCATTTCCTTCTCTGGAGGATCTTCCTGTACCACGGATTGAACCCACCTCTCCTACACTGGCAAGACTGAAGGATTAGGACTTGGGTATCTCTTTATTCTCTTGGGCTCCAAAACCACTACGGATGGTGACTACAGCCATGAAATGAAAAGAATGCTTGCTCCTTGGAAGAAAAGGCATGACCAACCTAGACAGCATATTTAAAAGCAGAAACATTTTTTGACTGACAAAGTCTGTGTAGTCAAAGCTATGGTTTTTCCAGTAGTCATGTACGGATGCGAGAGTTGGAGTACAAAGAAAGCTGAGAGCGGAAGAATTGATGCTTTTGAACTGTGGTGTTGGAGAAGACTCTTGAGAGTCCCTTGGACTGCAAGGAGATCCAACCAGTCCATTCTGAAGGAGATCAACCCTGGGATTTCTTTGGAAGGAATGATGCTAAAGCTGAAATTCCAGTACTTTGGCCACCTGATGCGAAGAACTGACTCACTGGAAAAGACCCTGATGCTGAAGCTTTGGGAGTCTGTGCAGTCCCTGGGGTTGTAAAGAGTCTGTCATGACGGAGGGACTGAACGGAACTGATGTCTGTGGGGCGGGGGGAGGTAGCGAGGATGTTCTTGTTGGCGTGATCTTCTACCTCCACTGCCCACTCGGAGACACATCCTCCTCCCCTTCAAAGTTCCCGAACGGCGAACACGTCAGCGTTCCCACCCAGCGCAGCCCCGTCCTCCCCTCCGGCTTCCGGCCTCTGCTGACGGCGGCACCCTTCTCTCCACGAGCCTCCCCAGGCGGTCTTTGATCCTCCTGGCTCCTGCCCTTCCTGACACCACCGACTCGCTCTCCGCGTGAGTCACCAGGTCCCCGAGCAGAAGGGAACCTCTCCCCTTCGGTTCAGACACAGCTGAGCCCTGCAGAGAGCTGGCTGCCGGCCCGCGTCCCCCGGCGCTGGGAAGCGCAGGCTGAGCAGAGCCTGTGGGCCCGGACACCCCTCCTCCCAGCGCCCCTCCTGGCCAGGTTCTTCCGGAAGACAGTCCCCCATCCCTTCTCTCCGGCCCCACCGCCCCCTGCTCGGGGCCTGGCCCCCCATCTCCCCTTTGGCTGGTCCCCCCAGCAGCCGTTTCCCCACTCTATTCACCGCTGACCCTCCACTCACCCCTGTGGAAACAGCGTCAGTGCCGCCCCTTGACCCGGAAGTGAACTCCTCCCTTGACCCGGAAGTGAACTCCTGTTCCACAAAGTGCGTCGAGCTTGTCTCCGGTGCGAGCTGCAGTGGGTCAATGTCTGGTCCCTCCGTTGGGCCCAGCCCGGCCGGGTCCTTTCTCACCTGCCCTCCTGCCCCAGGGACGGCACCTCCACGGCCAGGAGGCCTGCCCTCCTGTGTCTGCACCTGCAGGGGCCTCCCCGGCTGCAGAGAACCCTGCCCCTCCCGACCCTGCGGAGTGAGCGCTGCCTGCAGAGGCCCCCGCGCGTGCCCTGAATTTAGGCCCCTTCTTGGCGGGGTCCCTCCAGCCACTCTCCCTCCTGCTTCCTGTCCTGGGGGGACTGACGGGACCCCAGGAGCTGCCTTTGCTGCCGAGCGGGGTGACTTCCCGCCTCCATGCCCCCGGCCACCGCCCCCTGCCTCCTTTAGCTCTCGCTGCCTCCCGGAAGGTGGCAGAGACTCGGTGCCCGCCCCCCCTGCCTCCAGTGGACGCAGTCACTGTGTCTGGGGAGGCACGGCTGCTGTTGAACGAGGTCGGGGCGGGTCCCTCAGCCCAGGGTGCTCTGAGAAGCTCACCTGGGGTCCTGTCACCCCTCAGCCCGGAGCCCAGGAACCCGGGGCACAGGGAACGCCTGCTTGGTTCCCAACAGGATATGCTCCGTTCTGTGGTTTAAACTCCGCTCTCCTTTCTTCTGACCCCGAGGAACCTGACCAGCTGGACGGCACAGATTCCTGGCATATTTGGGGGGGAGGGCGGTGTACCTTTCCAGAGAGCGTGGGCTTTCATGACCTGTCATTGGACCTGAAGCGTCAGGGCGATGCTATTTGTTCACAGATCTGGGGGCAATTTAAACAAGACCACGGGGTGCCTGGTCTCTGTCTTGGGGAACATCCGAGGTGCTGTCCCTGCCCCCGGGTCAGGTGACTCAGAAGTCAGAGGCAGGGTGGTGGACGATGGCCTGGCATGGGGCAAACGTCTGGCAGGGTGCTCAGCTCTCCACGGGGTCCAGGGCATCCTTCGCCCTGTGGCCTCTCCATCAGGACTCAGGGCACACGTTTTGTGGTAGCTCTGATCTCCCAAGAGGGCAAAAGCAGGATCCACCAAGCTTCCTCAAGGCGTCGGCTGAGAGCTGGTACAGGGTGCCCCTGTCCCTTCCTGTTGCTTGAAGCGGACGGAGTCAAGCAGAGGCACCTTTCACCCGGGGAGGGCTCGGGTACAGAAGGCACGGTCCACTGCAGAGCTGTGCTGGCCACTGGCAGGCACTCTGCTGGCCTTGCCTTCCCAGGTGGTCGATTCTTCAGCGGGCGGAGGGCTGGGCCCCCCTCAGCACCCTTCCTGTGGGCTCCTGGCTCCCAGACCAGCTTCCCCTCCAGCCACCTTATCCAGAAAGGACGAAGGGAACCGCAGGTGCCCTGGGCCCTCCAAGCGGGCCTGTAACCCCCCAACTCCTCCCTCACCAAGAACTTTTCCTTTGGGTCAGTTGGAGGGGAATGTAGAGACATGGGCCACACTCTTATTTTACAGATGAGAAAACAGTCTAATCTGGGTTTTTAGTCTGATAAGAAATGAGCGAATTAGGTTCGAGAGCCCAGGACTCTCTCTCTCTTTTTTTTTTTTTTTTTTTAATAATTGGAACATTAGGAAATAGGGCAAGAATAGAGATTCAGACGGAGAGAATGGACTTGTGGCCACGAGGGGAAGGGGAAGGCAGGATGAACTGAGTGACGCGTCAACACGCATGCGCGACCGTGCAGGGCAGGTGGCTGAGCTGCTGTGAGGCGCAGGGAGCTCAGCTCTGGCTCTGTGAGGACCCAGAGGCCTGGGATGGGGGCAGCGACAGGTCCAAGAGGGAGGGGCATTGGTACGCCTCTAACGCTTCATGTGCAGCAGAAACCACCGTCGTAAACCAATTATACTCCAATAAAAATTAATTAAATCTGCCAAAAAGAAAAATCGGGAAACAAATTTTCTTTTCAAAAATTCATTCCCTGGCCGGTTTCTCTGGATGCATCTAACCTGTCAAGCGAGTGATACCCGTGTGGTCTTCAACGGCCACCTTCGCCCAGACGTATGGCTGGACCGGACCTGATCCTCTCTCACACCGTTCGCTGGACCCCAGGAGTGAGTTCACCCGGGGCACCAACTCTGTGCGAACAGAAGTCAGTCTCAGTGGGCTGAACCATCTGCTCGGAGGACAAGGTGATCCCCGCCGCCTCTCGAGTGAACACTTGGGAACACTTCCGTGTTTGATAAGCGTGCACACGAACGGTGGGGTGACTGGGTTCTTCCCTCGGCCTGTTTTCCGTTTGTGCATTTCTTGATCTCACCCCCTTTTTCCAGACTCACTTCCCCTTTGCCTCCTCTGTCTTCTGCACAGAGGAAGCCACCGAGGACACGTCACGCTTTCCCCTGACTTTGCATGCGTTCAGGTCACTCCTTCCACCTCGTGACACTGTGGGGCAGCCAGAGGTCGCCCCAGCAAGGAGTCCTCCTTCATCCGGCCCCATCCGGCCAGCGCCGTCCCCACCCCTCTGATCTCGGGAGGCTTGGAGGCCTCCGCAGGGCTCTGTGCTCTGCTCTGGCTTGGGCGGTTAGATGTACTATGGGGCTTCCCAGGCGACTCACTCACCTTCCAGTACAGGAGGTGTGGGGTGGCTCCCTGGGTGGGGAAGACCCTCTGAAGAAGGAAATAGCAGCCCACTCCCGTATTCTTGCCTGGAGAATCCCATGGACAGAGGAGCCTGGCGGGCTGCAGTCCACGGGGTCAGAGTCAGACACTGTAGTCACACAGTGTAGTGTACACTGCAAGCCCCCCGAAGACAGAGCCTGTGAGCACCCAGCCTCTTCTCTCCCGGAGCCACCCAGCGCCGCGCCGCGCAGAGGCAGATATTCTCTGTGTGGATATGTGTCCTTGTGCATAAAGAGTGACTGTGCTTACCTTCCCACAAGTGCGTCTGTGTTACAAAAGCGTTCCCAAGGGCACCACCCACTCCAAGAATTTGGAAATAGGGAAATAACATTTTTGTGTTTTATTTTTAATGTTTAAAATTTTTATTTCATGCCGGGGGTATCGTTGATTTACCGTGTTGTGTTAGTTTCAGGTGGACAGCCGAGCAATTCCGCTTTACGTACACATGTATCCAGTCCTCTTCAGACTCTTTTTCCGTACAGGTTATTAGAGAGCAGAGTTCCTGCGCTGCTGAGTAGATCCTCACTGACTGTCTCACACACAGCAGTGTGTCTGCACTCACCCCACGCCCCAGTTCACCCCTCTTCCCCACATTTCCCCGGGGCAGCCTCAAGTTTGTTCTCAGAGTCTGTGAGTCTGTTTCTGTTTTGTAAATAAATCTTTTTAGAGTCCACATATGAGTGATGTTGTATGATATTTGTTTGTATCTGTCTGACTCGCTTCCGTCAGTGTGACCATCTCTGGGTCCATCCATGTTGCTGCAAATGGCACTATTCCATTCTTATGACTGAGTAAAATTCCACTCCAAATACAGACCACGCCTTCTTTACCCACTTATCTGGCGATCGACGTTTTGGCTGTTTCTATATTTTGGCTATTGCAAGCAGTGTTGCTGTGAACATCGGGGTGCATGTGTCTTTTTGAATTACGGTTTTCTTCGAAGACATGCCCAGGAGTGGGATTGCCTACAGTCATATCGCCCTGAATATGCCCAATCTCCTTGATCTTGGAAGCTACACAGGGTCAGGCCTGGTTAGTCTGTGGAAGGGGTGAAATAAGATTTCTCATGGACACAGAGTTGCCAGATACAGCAAAGAAAAGAAGATGCCCAGTTTAGTAGAATTTCAGATCAACAACAAATACTGTTTTGATCTAAGTATGTTCCATACAATATTTGGTACATACACATGAGAAATCATTCACTGTTGATCTGAAATGTGAATGTAACTGAGAACCCTGTCTTGTGTCTGGCAGCCCTGCCTGGAGAGTTAGAGTGTAACACTAACACATGCAGATTGGAGCAAAGTCAAGGTCACCTTAGGGAGTCAGCGTGAGTCCTTCAGCAAGACCTGGCTGTAACTGGAGGCTGTAAAGAGAGCACATTGACATCAACACTTCAGACCTCTTGTAACACATCTTAGGAACATGCTGGTCAGAAAGGGGATTGGTCAGTGATGGAAAGTGCACAGTCAGAGTGACAAGCTTCGGTCACTCCAAGTTTGTCCAAGAAAATAAACTTGGAGGTCAGGAGCAGCTCTGATCCCGCGCGTCTCTGGGGGGCAGGGCTCATCGGAGGTCACCTGACAGATCCCCCTGGCTTTCCGAGAAGAACGGTTGTGATTTGTGTCTCCGGGGAGCGAATGTGCTGAGCCGGGCGCTACCCCTCCGAGGGTGGCACTAAGTGACCCTGGGGTTTCTTCCTCCCCGTCCTCTCTATGAACTTGACCCTGACCCATCCTCCTCGTGCCGGGTCGGCCCAGTGGGGCAGCCAGTGGCAGCGCTCCGTCCTCGAGGTCCAGCCAGGAGCACTGAAGGAGCTGTGTAACCCGAACGGGAGGTCTCCCTCCAGCCTCAGTGGAGTCTCTCAGTCGTATCTGACTCTGCGACCCCATGGACTGTAGCCCACCAAGCTCCTCCCTCCATGGGATTTTCCAGGCAAGAGTACTGGAGCGGATTGCCATTTTCTTCTCCAGGGGATCTTCCTGACCCAGGGATCGAACCCAGGTCTCCCGCATTGCAGGCAGACGCTTGACCGCCTGCGCCACCAGGGAAGCCTCAGCCTCAGGGACAAGGAAGCAGAGAGCTTTCGTAATCCCCTGTAAGGGGCGTGGCTGGGACTCAAGCCTGTGGATTCTTCCTATGGAAAATGACTATTAACATTTCCGCCAACATCTTTTTAAAACAATTTAAAAAATTTTAATTCTGATTTTTAAAGCCCTTTCCGTCTACGATATCACAAAATAATTGGCTGGATTGCTCTGTTGTACAACATATCCTTAGCCTGGCTCACGCCCAGTAGGTTGCACCCCATGCTCGCCCTTACCTTGCTCCTCCCGACCCCACTGGCCACCCCTACTTTGTTTAGACCCATGACTCTGCCTCTTTTTTGCCAAAAGTCGTTTTAAAACACATGTAACCCGTGCTTTTATGTAAGTTTGTTGTTTAGTCACTCACTCTTGTCTGACTCTTTGTGACCCCATGGACGGTAGCCCACCAGGCTACAGTCCCTCTATCCATAGGATTCTCCAGGCAAGAATACTGGAGTGGGTTGTATTTCCTTCTCCAAGGGATCTTTCCAACCCAGGGATCGAACTGGCATCTTCTTTACCACTGAGCCACCTGGGAAACCCTTTTGTATAAATAGGCTCAAGTTATACACACACACACACACACACACACACACACACACACACACACACAGAGTTTTGAAACTTTACAAGAAAATCCAGCCGGATCTTGGGGCCACAGAATCCGGAAGAGAAAAGCATTCTATGGGATCCACCACCTTGACAATTCAGAAGAGAAGCCCAGGAAGACTCCAGAGAGGAAATTCAAATATTTAGGGAGCAGAAATATTTGCCCTCGAAAGAAAGGAATGCCACACGCCCTCTCCCACCCAGGCCCGACCATCAAAGGCTGTTCCTCTCGCGGCCCCTTGAAGGCGTCCTCCCGTGAAGTCGACTTTTGTCCCATGTGTGTTTTACAAGTGGACGGAAGTCATGTGAATTGCCGTTTGTGATGACTGACTCAGGTGACCAGGCCGGACCCTGAATCAACAGAGGTGTGTATTTAAGAGGGGAGACTCCGGGCAGGAGCAAGCGCCGGAGAAGCAAGTTCAGGGGAGTCTGAGCGGGAAGACGCCGGCGGGCCGGGTTCACCTGCAGTTTCCAAAGCCCATAACTGTCAGGACCGTCGGGACTGTCCACTCGCCCTCCCGGATGAAAAGGATGTCAGCTCACCGCTGTCTTCTCATGAGGATGCACATATCCTCAAAGCAGTCTCACGAGGGACCTTGGCCTTGAGCCTTAAACACCCAGTGACTCACGTCAACAGGCTGTGTGTCAGACAGTTCCCACAATTAGAACCTGTGACCCACGCGTCTGCCCACGAGGCTGCATCACAAGGGCTTGTCGTGAGCGTGGGGTTTTTTAGCAAAAACTGACCTGTTGAAATGTCAGGGCTTTGGGCTTTGGGGTTCTGTGGGACTGTTCTTGCTAGAGTCAACTTCTTTGGATTCTATACGGCTCATTGAAAGGGGCATTTTCCAAGTCTTTTAAAATGTATTTATACACATATATGTGGCTTCCCAGGTGGGGCAGTGGTGAAGAATCCCCCTGCCAATGCTGGAGACGCAAGAGACAAAGGTTCGTTCCCTGGGTGGAGAAGCTCCCCCGCAGTAGGAAACGGCAGTTCGCTCCAGTGTTCTCGCCTGGAGAATTCCATGGACAGAGGAGCCTGGACGGCTACGGTCTATGGGGTCGCAAAGAGTCTCAGACACGACTGAGCGCAGGCCAGCAGCATCCTGTTATTTATTTCCTTATCTTTGGCTGTGCGGGGCCTCTGTTGCTGCGGGGGCTTTCTCTAGTTGTGGCGAGTCGGGCTCTCTCCAGCTGGGACGTGCGCTGGCTTCCCTTGATACTGAGCGCAGGCTCTAGGGGGCAGGGGCTTGTGGGGTCTTCCCAGACCAGGGATCAAACCTGGGTCTCCTGCACTGGCCAGCAGATTCTTTACCACTGAGCCACCAGGGAAGTCCCTTTCCGAGTGCTCATTCACCTCCTCTGCAGCCCTAGGAGCAGAGGTTCTTATGGTCCCATTTTGTGGATGACGACACTGAGGTTCAGGGAGGCAGAGCATCTCCCCTGAGACGCGCGGTGGGGCTGGAGGGGTGTCTCACCCGAAGCCAAGTTTCCTGACACGGACTCCAGGTTCTCCCTCTTGCGGTCTGGCCTCCAGGCTACTGTGAACGAGGCCGGTCGCATCCTCATGGTCAGTACAGAGTTCCCGCCGGACACAGCCAAGGTCGCGGTCCCGGCCTCATTCCCCACGGCCCCAGTGCCTGCAGGGCTGACCGGAGCCAGCGCAGCCTGGAGAGAAGGTGACCCAGAAAAGCCAGGAGGGAACTTCAGAAGCAGAGGCAGCTCCGTGGCGTCAGACGCGCGGCGACGTGCCCACAGACGAACCTGCTTTGTGACTTTGTGCTTTGGGGACGTTTCGTCCCCTCAACCCAGACTGCCTGCACAGGCCAGGCCTACTCCTCCAGGACTCAGCCCAAAACATTGCCCCCCACCATGGAAACTTCGTTTTTGACTAAAATATGATAGTCTCATGATTTTTTTAAAAAAACACATACAATAAACAGTTTTTAAACTTGTGTTTATACACACGTGTAAAATGGATAGGTAAATTTCATACTTAACACTAGTAACGTACTTATTTTTGTACTCACAGATTATATATATAAAACATGCCAGTTTGTATATAGAAATGTCAAACATCAAAATGGTATGGTACTACCTACAGGTTTTGTATCTCATTTTCACTTACTTTATAATGGATATATCTGATACCAAAAGTATAGATTTACATAAAATATTTCTGAAAATGAATAGCTTAAAAATATAAAACTAGTAAATGCTCCTTGCAAAAAAAAATGTAAACAGTACAAAAATGTATTAAAATAGATAGCGCACACAGCCTTCCTTCTGGAGAATCATTATTAACGTCCTGGCAAATACTTTTATACGTGTATACACCTATGTTTTTATTTGAAAAAAAACTCAAGTTATATATACGGTTTTGAAAACGTAAAAAAAATTCAGCTGGATCTTGGCAACATCTTTCCATGTGGGTAGCTGAGATCAATCTTTTTAAAGACTGCATATTCTCCTGTGAGATTATAACTTGCTTTACTTGGCTGAAACACTGATGACGAACGCTTTCTTTCCAGGGTTTTCAAATGATAAACGATGCTGTGAAGAACATCCTTAGAGGCGGAGAATACAGATTCTCCCTGAAAAGGCACAGCATGAGAAAGCCGGGTGCTCCGCCGGGGGCCCCGGCTACTTGCCGGCGGGGTCAGGGCCGCTCCTGTCCCTGTGCCTGCTCCTCCGCCCTCCCACGTTTCGGTTGGAAGCGCGTCTCACTGGTGTCTGCTGACTCCAGGAGAAAGGCATGTTTATGCCCAACACGAAATGAGTGCTTTCTAACCACGCAGGTGCCACCCTCTGCCCTCCAACAGCGTCCCCACATCCGGCCTCCCCTGTCCCTAAGTTAACCCAGCTGCCCCCCGGGTTTCAGGGGGTGGGGTGCCGCCTGGCGTGGAGAGCGGGCAGGCCTTGAGGTCCAGGCTGGCCCCTGAGCTGGCGCCTCCGCGAACACAGGCTGGCATCGTCGGGAGCGCAGTGGACTCCGTGAAGACCACACCTGGGCCGAGAGGCTTCGCCTGCTCAGGGCCGTCTGAGCCGCGCCCCCGCCCCGCGCCCCCGCGCGTCTTCCGCCTCCGGGCAGGCGGCCCTGATGACCTGGCCAGGGAGAAGCTGGCGGCTTCTGGGCGGCCGCCCCCGCCCCCGGGGCGGCCGAGGGCGCAGCGGTGTCCTCGGCGTTTCCACCGAGGTCACTGGTCTAGCGGGTTGCTGGGTGTTTCGTCTGTGCTGAGACACTTCCTCTTTCATTTGCGTCTCATCCACGTCCAGCCCCGGCCCCCCCGCCGCCCGCCCGCCTTCATGGAGGCTGAAAAAGGGGAACGGGAGAGAAAACTGTGACTTTCAGGTGCAGCTCCAGCGCAGAGCCGGAGCCAGAGATCTCAGGAGAGGGTGGGCGGGCGCGCGGGGCGGGGTCGCACCTCCTCACTCACTTCCCCAGCTCCCACCCAAGGGGTCCTAGATGGCCCCCACAGGCGATCCTGGGGACCTGACTCATGCGTTTCAGGAATGGCATTCTTAAAGTCAAAACCAAAGTCTGCTGTTCCCCATTTCACTGGGTTTGTTCATTTGCAAGACAGAGACACACACGTGTGTCTGTATTACTCCCAGCCCCGGCCCCCCCGCCGCCCGCCGCCTTCATGGAGGCTGAAAAAGGGGAACGGGAGAGAAAACTGTGACTTTCAGGTGCAGGTCCAGCGCAGAGCCGGAGCCAGAGATCTCAGGAGAGGGTGGGCGGGCGCGCGGGGCGGGGTCGCGCCTCCTCACTCACTTCCCCAGCTCCCACCCAAGGGGTCCTAGATGGCCCCCACAGGCGATCCTGGGGACCTGACTCATGCGTTTCAGGAATGGCATTCTTAAAGTCAAAACCAAAGTCTGCTGTTCCCCATTTCACTGGGTTTGTTCATTTGCAAGACAGAGACACACACGTGTGTCTGTATACACGTGCAGGCACACACACACACACACACACACACATGCACACACAGATTGTGGCAGCTTTGGGAAACAGTCTGAGGCTCAGAAAATAACTTGCCTGACAAGACATCAAAGAGCTGCAGAAAGAGGCCGCAGCACCGAAGGCCTGGGCGGCGGACTGCTTGCAGTGTGCAGCTGGGCTGATGATAAGCATCAGCTTGCTCCAGTCAGTTGAATCAGAACTGTAACAGTTTGTTTGTTCCGGGAAACAGTAACTGAAGTCACAAATCATAAATAATGAAAGCTAGAAAAGTCCCCTTTTAACCTAATGGACTCAAAGATGTCTTGCTTTTCATTTCTGCTAATGGCTTTGCTGCCTTGGCGCCGCTGGTGCTGGTCCATTATAGGCGAACTGAGCCTCGGTTTGCAAACAGGATGGGGTCCAGAAAGTGATTTATAAGCTGGGTGTTTGGGACGCAGGACATGTTTCCCTAGCAACTGTTCTTCCCAGTGTGCCTGGACTCTCAGCTTCACCGCACACATGGCCCTGGGCTCTGGGTCTTGGAGCACAGGTTGTCTGAACTGCAAGAGGGAGCAAACAAGCCAGCTCCTCCCTTCCCATGGAGCCCTGGCTCTAAGCACACTGGAAACGCAGGTTAACTTTCTTTTCTGTCTTCCCTTCCAGTAATCAGGTAGAGATGTGAGAGCTGGACCATAAAGGCCGAGGGTCGAAGAATTGATGCTTTTGAACTGTGGTTTTGGAGAAGACTCTTGAGAGTCCCTTGGACTGCAAGGAGATCCAGCCAGTCAGTCCTAAAGGAAATCAACCCTGAATATTCATTGGAAGGACTGATGCAGAAGCTGAAACTCCAGTACTTTGGCCACCTGATGAGAAGAGCGACTGATTAGAAAAAGACTCTGATGCTGGGGAAGATTGAGGGCAGGAAAAGGGGACGACAGAGATGAGATGGTTGGATGGCATCACCGCCTCCATGGACATGAGTTTGAGCAAGTTCCGGGAGTTGGTGATGGACAGAGGAGCCTGGCGTGCTGCCGTCCACGGGGTCACAGAGAGTCGGACATGACTGAGCGACTGAACACCACCACCTCCCTTGAGGAATCCAGGTCCCAGTGCCCTAGACCCCTGGATCACAGCACCACCCCCCATCTGACTTATCTGCTCTGGGCTGCTTTCCTGCTGAGGGACTCTGTAACCTCACACTACCTACCTTTCCCCGCCTCCTGACCCAACTTCCATTTCCTCAGTGATTGATAATCAGATGAGAGCTGGAAGAGCAGGAAACTGAGCAGGGGATGCTTACTAGCAGCCGAACGACGGAAACTCTCTAGCCCCTCACTGCAGTCCCGTGTTAAAGTGAGCTGGCCGTGAGAGCCATCGTGGGCAGGAAGGTAGAGGAGTGAAAGCTTGGGGTTAAGGATTCAGAATCTTCACGTTGATGGGCCTCTGGTAACTGACTGACGCTGGCAGTCGGCTAGGAAATGACCCTTCCTTGGGAAGAACACGGTTGTCACAGGTTCAGACACCCGGGGATCTCCCCTCAGTGAATCAGCTGGTTCTCTGCCAGTTCACATCTGTGAAATCTCAGTGAATAAGCCGCTTTTGTGCACACAGAACCCTCAACCAGCTTTTTGTGCCTAAGATAACATCTCAACAGACAGCCAAGGACCACCAGCTGTTGGTGGAACATTTGAACATCAAAGCTAAAGACCCGAATACAGGAAACAGCAGAACAAAACTTCAAAAGTGGTGTAGTTAGTCTCTGTAGAGGGGTAAGAGGCGACCTTTTACCCCTGAAGGGAGAGAAGGTGCAAAATAAACAATGAGAAGGAGAAAGGGCTTTGGGCTCTGGAAGAGTAGAATGTCCGAAAATACATATTCAGAAGAAAGGACAGTTGATGAGAACCTCAGAGAATTGTATAGAAAGATAGATGGGAAAATAGGAAAGAAAAGAAAATGAGGGGATCCATCCTGAAATCCCCATATCGGGGTGGGGGGGTGGTGTGGGGAATTGGAGGGAAGGAAATTATAAAGAAATAACACAAGAAAATCTCAGGATGGAAGGATAAGCATCTCAAGATTGAGGGGCCCAGACCTCCCTGCTGGTCCAGTGGAATCTACCTGCCAGTGCAGAGGACAGGGGTCCCACCCCTGGTCAGGGGAAATCCCACATGCCGTGGAGCAGCCAAGCTGCTGCGCCGCAACTGCAGAGCCCTCAGGCCTACAGCCTGTGCCTTGCGACAGAGAAGCCGCTGCCGTGAGCAGCCTGCGCCCCCAAACTAGAGAGAGGCCTCCGCTTGCGGCAAATAGAGAGAACCTTAGCGGTGTCTGCTCTGCGCGACCCCAAGGACTGCAGCCCACCAGGCTCCTCTGTCCATGGGATTCTCCAGGTAGGAACACTGGAGAGTAGCCATTCGCTCCGCAAGAAAGCCTGCGGGCTACGGCCAACAGGCAGCCGCACAGCCCCCACCACCGAAAAGAAGATAAAAAGACTTACAAGGTATCTTTCGAAAACGAAGACTGAAGGACCCAAGGAGTGCGCAACAGAGTGAAGATGGGGCAAACCTCCCAGACTGGAACACAGCCTTAAAACTTAAAGCCTTGAGCTCTTCAGCACACCAAGGACAGAGAGAAGATCGTAAGACGTCCCTCAAAAAGCAGGCATTGTTAATAACATACCAAGGATGAGTCAGAGTGACATCACTGGAATCTGATGAATGGATAAGAAAGCTGTGGTATATATACACAATGGAGTATTACTCAGCCATTAAAAAGAATACATTTGAATCAGTTCTAATAAGATGGATGAAACTGGAACCAATTATACAGAGTGAAGTAAGCCAGAAAGAAAAACACCAATACAGTATACTAACACATATATATGGAATTTAGAAAGATGGTAATGAGGACCCTGTATGCAAGACAGCAAAAGAGATACAGATGTGTAGAGCGGACTTATGGACTCTGAGGGAGAAGGAGAGGGAGAGGGAGAGGGAGGGATGATTTGGGAGAATAGCATTGAAATATGTATACTATCATGTAAGAAATGAATTGCCAGTCTATGTTCAATGCAGGATGCAGGATGCTTGGGGCTGGTGTATGGGGATGATCTGGAGGGAAGATGTGGGGTGGGAGGTGGGAGGGGGGTTCATGTTTGGGAGTTCGTGTAAAAAAATAAATAAATACAAAAAAAAAAGAAAAAGAAAAACTGCAGTTAGAGATGATGGGGAGAAATTAAAGCTGTGTAAAAGTAAAATGTTGTAGAGGGGGGCCTTAATATGAACTATGAAATCAAGAGAAGGATAAGATGGAACCCATGATTTTTTTTTTAATTGAAGTATAGTTGATTTACATTTCAGGTGTACAGCAAAGTGATTCATATATATATATATATCCTTTTTCAGATTCTTTTCTATTATAGGTTACTATAAGATATTTAATATAGTTCCATGCTATACAGTAAGTCCTTGCTGTTTATTTATGTTATATATAGAAGTGTGTGTCTGTTAATCCCAAACTCTTAGTTTACTCCTTCCCCACCCTTTCCCCTTTTGTAACCATATATTTGTTTTCCATGCCTGTGTATCTGTTTTATAAATAAGTGGATTTGAATTGCTTATGGATTCCACATATAAATGATATCATACGATGTTTATCTTTCTCTGTCTGATGTACTTTACTTAGTATGATAATCTCTGAAAGTCAAGTGAAGTCGCTCAGTCGTGTCTGATTCTTTGCCACCCTGGGGACTCTAGCCCACCAGGCTCCTCTGTCCATGGGATTCTCCAGGCAAGAATACTGGAGTGGGTTGCCGTTTCCTTCTCCAGGGAGTCTTCCCAACCCAGGGATTGAACCCAGGTCTCCTGCATTGCAGGCAGATGCTTTATCCTATGCCTGTGTATCTGTTTTATAAATAAGTGCATTTGAATTGCTTTTGGATTCCACATATAAGTGATATACGATATTTGTCTTTCTCTGTCTGTTGTACTTTGCTTAGTATGATAATCTCTCCCCTGCCAAGATCCTCTGTCCATGGAATTCTCCAGGCAAGAATACTGGAGTGGGTTGCCATTCCCTTCTCCAGGGGACTCTTCCTGACCCAGGGATTGAACCTGGGTATCCTGCATTGCAGGCAGATTCTTTACAATCTGAGCCATCAGGGAAGCCCTATGAGAATCTCTAGGGACCCATAATTTGATAACTGTTTTCTTTGCACTGTCCTGGGCAACATCCTGTCAGACTTTGCATAGCATTTATGAGACATTTTGCTCAGGATAACAGTTTGCATGAGGCAGAAAGGATTCTGTACTATATATTTTTCAACCTTTTTGTCAAAATAGAACAGAGCTGCAAAATGGTGCTTTTGCCTCTTTTTCCAAAAACAATAAAATCCCAAATCTGGATTCTATGTGATATTGTGCTTATATGTAAGATACTTTGCCTCTTAGGTTATGCTGACAAGATAAAGAAAAATGCTAGCCTTTCCTGACACAAAATTAGGAAAATGAATTTGTCAACTGCTGAAGTATTGTTAGAGTGCTGGGGTTTGGATTTGCAGTGTTTGATGTCACAATTCATTTATCATTGTCAAAGTATAACTTCCTGCTTTTGACCCCACACCAAAAAAGCGTAAAAGAGTTTACGAAGAAAAGCTTCTTGAAAGTCAAATGGCTCATCCAAAACAGCATTTTAATGATTTAAGTAAAAATGAATCAGAAACATGTGGATTTAATTTCCCTTAAAATTCACATGGGTTTGAGACTTAAAGGAAAATAGTACTTGGCACAATGTGTTTAGGATTTGGTTAAACTCAAAACATTTGAAAAACTCTTTGGAACACTGGATGACTTCGAAATACATCTGGGTTTGCCCATCCATTTGGGCATGGTTACAAAAGCCTCATCTTTCGTGGCACTAGTCAAACATTCTATCAACATGCTTCAATTTTCAAAAGGCTTAATTAGGATAAAATCAACAAATTTTATTGATTGCCAACTATGTGCAATCAATAAAATGGAGAGCTACAACTTTTCCCATTCCACAGCTGGGAAATCTTGGCTGGAATGTGGTCAAGGGAAATCCCCACACAGACAAAGTTGGAGTGGGCCACTAGCATGATCCCGTGGGAGTTAGAATTCTATTACATCAGCCATTCCTATTCATATCCTCCAGTGTTGTAGCATCCCATTCAATTTCAGGAGCATGAAAAAAAAAAAGCATAAAAAGTTATGTTATATGGCACTGAGTTGGTAATCAAGTTGCTTTCGGGTTTTTAAAACCATTACTTTTAAAGGTCATTTTGGTGTGTGTTGAAAAGGCAGTACATGCGTAAAATGTCACACTGGGGATGTTAATTAAAATATGTAAAGAAGACCATGAAAATGAAGAAAAACCAGGGGTTGGCAAAGTAACCTCTTTGCAGTTGCAACCCCATCTCACCCACATGGCAAGCCCAATTGTCAGCAACTCAGGGGCAAGGGGATTTGTAATGAAACCCACAGAGGTTCTGCCGAAATGTACTCATATTATTTATAGCCAATTATATTAGTCCCTAAACTGAGTGACACCTAGGGAGATAATTGAATTTCTTAGATTTCTCTCTTTACACTCACTGCCATGATCAGAAAAACACAATTTTGAATGCTCCTCTCTCTTAGGGTAAGACCACGCAATCCATGTAATTGGATAAGTCTCCAGGGAAAACTGGCTTTTCCAACTGCATTTTATAAAAAGCTTTATGGAAAGTTGGCCTAAATTTTTTGGGTAACTTTTTCAAGAGATGAAAATGATGCAACTTGAAATAATCTTTTTGTTTTTACCTGGGGAAGTTTATGAACGTTAATCAAACAAAAAGCATGGTTTAAGGAAGCTGCTTCATAAGGTCTAGGCTACGTAGAAGAAATAGTCTTTAGAAAAGGACAGCAGTAGTTGTTTGAAAAACAGTTAAAATGCAGCTCAAAAAGTAATTCACCCCTTCCCCCCAAAAAAGAAAATTCCAAATTATCGTGATTATTAAGCAGACCTTGGGAGAGGTTGTCATATACAGTGCCTTAGGTAAGTGTGATCAATTTAGATAACCAGTCCACAGGCTGTAAAAAACAAAAACAGCATGTTAACATATAGAGATATTGAGAAATCTGTATCTAGATTCATAGAAAAGTTTATACAGCTCTTCTCATCTCTTTCATATTTGTGTTTCTTGATGACCATCTGACATTCTTGGCAAACTTAAGAGGAAATCAACTCTAGATATAATACCCATCACTTTAATTTAGCAAATTTAAGATCCTGAGATTTGAGACTATTGGAGGAAGCAAAGCGGTATGTCTTTCATTAAAGGAGGCAGAGAGGTTAATGGAGACTGCTGCATTACTCAGAGCAAGATTTCTTATGCTCCCTTAGCTGAAGCTGTATTATTCTCTTTTGCTCTGCTGAGGAGAAATGAAAATATCCCCCACAAAAGTGGGTAAATAGACGACTATTTAGAAGGTAAGACCTTTTTCGGTGTTGTTAAAATCCTTATGGACTTTCTTTGTTTTGCTGCTGTTGCTGTGCAATTGCTAAGGGATCAGTGATCTTTTTCTTCAAGGAGGACCAAAGAAATAGCCGATGAATACATTACAGGCAATAGGCCACATAACAGTCATGGGAAACATTTTATTTCTTCAATTAATTATATAATGAGGCTAGTCATTCACGGCACTGATTATGCCCAGTGAAACCTGTTTTTTTTTTTTTTTTCCAGCTAGGAATATAGGATATATATATATATATACACATACATACATATATATATTATATATATTTCCTCCCTTTGGTATGAATTAAAGCCTCATTTCCCCCTCCTCTCTTATTTCCACATAAATTAATTCTACAATTTAATAAACTAACAGGTGGTTCCACTTCAGGCTGAGCAGATGTTAGACTGAATGAATGGAGACCCCTCTTGTGTTCAATATATCCCTGAGCTCTTTCTTTCTTTATCTCTTCACTTCTCCCTTTTCTTCCCCTCACCCCCATTTCTGCAAGATTTATGAGGAGCTACAGTATGAGCTGTTTTGTTTGAGCAATATGAATATTGATGACTGACACGTGCTGATTTTAGATGTATTAGTGACATTCATAATCCTGTCTATGTAGACATTTTTCACCAGATAATGAGGTACCAGATTGCCATACCAGGAAATTCTCTTCTCTTAGTGCTTATAAGTAGATAATTTCTATTACTTTACAGATGGGACTCTAAATTGGAAGCTTATTTCAGAAAAAGTTAGGGAAAATATAAAATTAGATTCACAATTCAAATAATTCCTATGTTGCTCAGGACTCTGATGTATTACTTCAGTGATATCTTTGACTCACTTTGTGGTCATTTTTGAGAAATAACCTCTCAGTTTAAAAAGAAGAGCCCTCTTCCTCTTCAGGTCTAACTTAGAAATGATTCCATGTTCTAAAGTTTCACAGAGACTTTGTAAACAATGAAACAGAGAAATGAGTCAAGAGAATTATTACTTCTGACAAATCCTCTTTTAATTGTTTACCCAGGGAATTGCCTTCTGACAATATTCAAAATAGTGATCTGTATGTGAAAACTATTTTTTATATGAATATCATACATATATTTATGCTTCTGACATAATTTCAGATGGTGTTTAATAAAGAGATATTTTTCTGGATCCTGCTTCTGATTCCTTACTAAAAATACACCTGGATGCTTATAGCATGTTTCTGGCATTCCCAACACTTCAGAGAAAGTAATTTTCTCCCCTTGGGGCCAGCTAGATATAGCCAAGACACTGCTGATGGAAGCAAAAAGTCATCCTCAGCCATTGGGATGGAATTGATATTATGTATCCCATTCTTGGGTTTCCTCTTTCATTCTCTTCCTTAAGGCTTATCCTTCAGTAAGAAAGGAAACTACAAAGCAAAAACATAGATGTGATTTCTTTCAGTATTGGGATAAGTCTCTCAGTCATCCTAGATTTTTTCTTGGGAAAGTAAACTTCATTTCTATCACTGATTATAAGTAGGCTCTCTGGAAAGTTACTTATATTATAATCAGTTTCTTCCACTATGAAATGGAGCTGTCAGGATTTGTGGGGATGCAGAAGGTTCTAAGAACACAAAGTTAGTGAATGAGCCAAAGTGTGGTATGGGAGGAAATTCCCCCTGACCAATTTGCATATAAAGACAAGACGCACAGCCCCTCTACCTTCTCTGGTCTTATTCCACCTCTTTATTATCATTGGTTTCAACAGCTTCCTTTAATAGCCACTCCCTGATTTCTGTTGTTCCTCTCCTTGACTTTCTATCAGCCTTACAGGATACCTGAAACTGATTTGATGAAATGATTCTCATCTCTTATATCTTTTACTTGACTTTCTGTTCATTACTGCAATTGCTTACTAAATCTTGACCTCTGAATTCTTGAGTCCAGGCTGATAGCCTAACTTCAGCTTTGATAAATTCTTCCTAACAAGCTTAGGATCAAGGACTTGAGGCATGTCCCCTGGTAGAGGCTAGTGCCCTCTGAATTGCCATCTCTCAAATGATGGAGAATTAAAGTGTTGCTAAGAACACTATCAAGTACCTGTAATATTCTAGACTCTGATAGGAATTTTATATGTTATTTCTACTCTTATGTTTTACCTCTAGCCTAATGAGGTTATATACTGTCATGGTAAGATATGCAAACTAAAGTTTGGGTCTTTGGATTTGAATTCTAGTCACATTTATTAACTGCGGGACATTGGTCAGCTTAAAATCTTTGTGCTTCAGTTTTTAAAAAATCTGTGAAATGAGGATAATAATAGTGCCCATTATATAGAGCTTTTTGATGATTAAATGATTTGAAACAAAGAATGTGCTTAAAATAGTACCTGGCACAGAGAAAAGCTTTTAGCTGTTATCATTACTGTTTTAGGTCAATGTTCTTTTGAAGTGTAAGTACATAAAATACCAGTCTTTGTTACTTTGTTTAGATTTGTTTTCAATTACTTATTTAATAAAATGGTAGATTACATTTTCTTTTGAATAAGCTACGTTCATTTTGTTTGTAATGAAAAACGAAGCCCTGGAAATATCCTGATGGTATTGCTATTTTACATTCTTTCTATTTCCCATGGACTTCCTCTGCCAAACAAGAATATTTTTGTTCTTGTGAGAAAAGAATTAGAAAATAGAAGCAAACTGCACCCCTCCCTAAACTGGCATATTACCTAAATGTACAGCAAATTCGATCCTCTGATGGATGCAATTAGGCAAGACCCAGGATCCTGATGAATGGTGTCAAGTATTTTGCTTCTGTTCTACTGACATTTCTATGTCTAAGGTATTGGTATCTGCTCTTGAATAGACAACATCTAAAGTGGTGATATATAAAATTCCATAGAAATGATTCACTTGACAAGTGTTTATTGAACACCTACTCTGTTTTATACACTATCCAGAAGGGTTCAGTCAATAAGACAGGCAAGGTCAGTATCCTCTCCACTCTTCTAAAATGGAAAATGATACAATGAAGAACAGAAAAGGTGGTTATATGATGGTGAGTGATGGGGTAGCTTAACTGTGTAGTCCTTAGATGTAGCAAGCAAGGAGATGAGAAAAAGGAGCCAGACACATGAAGACTTGGGGAATGAGGGGTTTAAGCAGAGAACAGATCACATTCAAGCAAATGTCCTGAAGTAGGACTGAACATGCTCTATTGGAGGAAACAAAAATTCACTGAGACTGAAGGAACATAACAGTTTTGGAGTAAAATAATTTTTTTCCCATTTCTTTCATTTTTATATATTTTTATTAACTTTGTGGTTTACTTTTTAAACAACTTAATTGAGATGTAAATCACATACTATAAAATTTATCCAATTAAAGTGTGCAATTCAATATTTTCAGGATAATCACACAGTTGAGCAACTATCACCACAGTCAGCTTTAATAACATTTCCATGGTCCCCAAAAGAAGCCACATGCCCATCTGCAGGCTGTCACTTCTCACTGCCCACCCCTCCAAACATACCAACTCTTAGCAACTACTGATCTCTTTCTGTCTGAACAGATCAAGTGTTTCATTTTGATCCAGTTATCTTTGGAATGCTATAGGCCAAACATATCAGTATTAAAAATAATACTTTTGCTAAATCTATCTGCAGTAGAAGGGGAGATTTAGGATGCATAAAATACTGATAACAAATAACTTAGACATAAAATGTTTCAGTTCAAAGTATAATATGGAACTTGCCAAAGAAAACATGCAATTAAAAATCTCTGATTTTTTTTGTGTGTGTGGCTCTAAAGAGGTTCTAAAATCAAACTGTCATGTTACTACCAGTGGTTTGTTTAAAGACAATATGTCTTCTTTTAGAAGCTGTAATCATTAATTCTTTCAGTGTTTTCCCTGCCCACTTTCAAATGCCTATTGTTCAAGTCTTTCATGGGTGCCAGATTTTATTAACAAATTTAATCCTGAATATTTTTATTTTGTTTTGAGTTGATGTAAATTCCTCATGATTAGATAATAAATGACTATAGACAGAATCAGGATGTAATTCCTAACTTACAGGTGAAAATTTTACGGTAGTTCTGTTGTCATTATGGTCTTAAGGGTGAACACTATCACTGGATAACCTTCTAATCAATAAGCTCAGGAAGATTTGGANAAAAAAAAAAGCATAAAAAGTTATGTTATATGGCACTGAGTTGGTAATCAAGTTGCTTTCGGGTTTTTAAAACCATTACTTTTAAAGGTCATTTTGGTGTGTGTTGAAAAGGCAGTACATGCGTAAAATGTCACACTGGGGATGTTAATTAAAATATGTAAAGAAGACCATGAAAATGAAGAAAAACCAGTGGTTGGCAAAGTAACCTCTTTGCAGTTGCAACCCCATCTCACCCACATGGCAAGCCCAATTGTCAGCAACTCAGGGGCAAGGGGATTTGTAATGAAACCCACAGAGGTTCTGCCGAAATGTACTCATATTATTTATAGCCAATTATATTAGTCCCTAAACTGAGTGACACCTAGGGAGATAATTGAATTTCTTAGATTTCTCTCTTTACACTCACTGCCATGATCAGAAAAACACAATTTTGAATGCTCCTCTCTCTTAGGGTAAGACCACGCAATCCATGTAATTGGATAAGTCTCCAGGGAAAACTGGCTTTTCCAACTGCATTTTATAAAAAGCTTTATGGAAAGTTGGCCTAAATTTTTTGGGTAACTTTTTCAAGAGATGAAAATGATGCAACTTGAAATAATCTTTTTGTTTTTACCTGGGGAAGTTTATGAACGTTAATCAAACAAAAAGCATGGTTTAAGGAAGCTGCTTCATAAGGTCTAGGCTACGTAGAAGAAATAGTCTTTAGAAAAGGACAGCAGTAGTTGTTTGAAAAACAGTTAAAATGCAGCTCAAAAAGTAATTCACCCCTTCCCCCCAAAAAAGAAAATTCCAAATTATCGTGATTATTAAGCAGACCTTGGGAGAGGTTGTCATATACAGTGCCTTAGGTAAGTGTGATCAATTTAGATAACCAGTCCACAGGCTGTAAAAAACAAAAACAGCATGTTAACATATAGAGATATTGAGAAATCTGTATCTAGATTCATAGAAAAGTTTATACAGCTCTTCTCATCTCTTTCATATTTGTGTTTCTTGATGACCATCTGACATTCTTGGCAAACTTAAGAGGAAATCAACTCTAGATATAATACCCATCACTTTAATTTAGCAAATTTAAGATCCTGAGATTTGAGACTATTGGAGGAAGCAAAGCGGTATGTCTTTCATTAAAGGAGGCAGAGAGGTTAATGGAGACTGCTGCATTACTCAGAGCAAGATTTCTTATGCTCCCTTAGCTGAAGCTGTATTATTCTCTTTTGCTCTGCTGAGGAGAAATGAAAATATCCCCCACAAAAGTGGGTAAATAGACGACTATTTAGAAGGTAAGACCTTTTTCGGTGTTGTTAAAATCCTTATGGACTTTCTTTGTTTTGCTGCTGTTGCTGTGCAATTGCTAAGGGATCAGTGATCTTTTTCTTCAAGGAGGACCAAAGAAATAGCCGATGAATACATTACAGGCAATAGGCCACATAACAGTCATGGGAAACATTTTATTTCTTCAATTAATTATATAATGAGGCTAGTCATTCACGGCACTGATTATGCCCAGTGAAACCTGTTTTTTTTTTTTTTTTTCCCCAGCTAGGAATATAGGATATATATATATATATATACACACATACATACATATATATATTATATATATTTCCTCCCTTTGGTATGAATTAAAGCCTCATTTCCCCCTCCTCTCTTATTTCCACATAAATTAATTCTACAATTTAATAAACTAACAGGTGGTTCCACTTCAGGCTGAGCAGATGTTAGACTGAATGAATGGAGACCCCTCTTGTGTTCAATATATCCCTGAGCTCTTTCTTTCTTTATCTCTTCACTTCTCCCTTTTCTTCCCCTCACCCCCATTTCTGCAAGATTTATGAGGAGCTACAGTATGAGCTGTTTTGTTTGAGCAATATGAATATTGATGACTGACACGTGCTGATTTTAGATGTATTAGTGACATTCATAATCCTGAATATGTAGACATTTTTCACCAGATAATGAGGTACCAGATTGCCATACCAGGAAATTCTCTTCTCTTAGTGCTTATAAGTAGATAATTTCTATTACTTTACAGATGGGACTCTAAATTGGAAGCTTATTTCAGAAAAAGTTAGGGAAAATATAAAATTAGATTCACAATTCAAATAATTCCTATGTTGCTCAGGACTCTGATGTATTACTTCAGTGATATCTTTGACTCACTTTGTGGTCATTTTTGAGAAATAACCTCTCAGTTTAAAAAGAAGAGCCCTCTTCCTCTTCAGGTCTAACTTAGAAATGATTCCATGTTCTAAAGTTTCACAGAGACTTTGTAAACAATGAAACAGAGAAATGAGTCAAGAGAATTATTACTTCTGACAAATCCTCTTTTAATTGTTTACCCAGGGAATTGCCTTCTGACAATATTCAAAATAGTGATCTGTATGTGAAAACTAATTTTTATATGAATATCATACATATATTTATGCTTCTGACATAATTTCAGATGGTGTTTAATAAAGAGATATTTTTCTGGATCCTGCTTCTGATTCCTTACTAAAAATACACCTGGATGCTTATAGCATGTTTCTGGCATTCCCAACACTTCAGAGAAAGTAATTTTCTCCCCTTGGGGCCAGCTAGATATAGCCAAGACACTGCTGATGGAAGCAAAAAGTCATCCTCAGCCATTGGGATGGAATTGATATTATGTATCCCATTCTTGGGTTTCCTCTTTCATTCTCTTCCTTAAGGCTTATCCTTCAGTAAGAAAGGAAACTACAAAGCAAAAACATAGATGTGATTTCTTTCAGTATTGGGATAAGTCTCTCAGTCATCCTAGATTTTTTCTTGGGAAAGTAAACTTCATTTCTATCACTGATTATAAGTAGGCTCTCTGGAAAGTTACTTATATTATAATCAGTTTCTTCCACTATGAAATGGAGCTGTCAGGATTTGTGGGGATGCAGAAGGTTCTAAGAACACAAAGTTAGTGAATGAGCCAAAGTGTGGTATGGGAGGAAATTCCCCCTGACCAATTTGCATATAAAGACAAGACGCACAGCCCCTCTACCTTCTCTGGTCTTATTCCACCTCTTTATTATCATTGGTTTCAACAGCTTCCTTTAATAGCCACTCCCTGATTTCTGTTGTTCCTCTCCTTGACTTTCTATCAGCCTTACAGGATACCTGAAACTGATTTGATGAAATGATTCTCATCTCTTATATCTTTTACTTGACTTTCTGTTCATTACTGCAATTGCTTACTAAATCTTGACCTCTGAATTCTTGAGTCCAGGCTGATAGCCTAACTTCAGCTTTGATAAATTCTTCCTAACAAGCTTAGGATCAAGGACTTGAGGCATGTCCCCTGGTAGAGGCTAGTGCCCTCTGAATTGCCATCTCTCAAATGATGGAGAATTAAAGTGTTGCTAAGAACACTATCAAGTACCTGTAATATTCTAGACTCTGATAGGAATTTTATATGTTATTTCTACTCTTATGTTTTACCTCTAGCCTAATGAGGTTATATACTGTTATGGTAAGATATGCAAACTAAAGTTTGGGTCTTTGGATTTGAATTCTAGTCACATTTATTAACTGCGGGACATTGGTCAGCTTAAAATCTTTGTGCTTCAGTTTTTAAAAAATCTGTGAAATGAGGATAATAATAGTGCCCATTATATAGAGCTTTTTGATGATTAAATGATTTGAAACAAAGAATGTGCTTAAAATAGTACCTGGCACAGAGAAAAGCTTTTAGCTGTTATCATTACTGTTTTAGGTCAATGTTCTTTTGAAGTGTAAGTACATAAAATACCAGTCTTTGTTACTTTGTTTAGATTTGTTTTCAATTACTTATTTAATAAAATGGTAGATTACATTTTCTTTTGAATAAGCTACGTTCATTTTGTTTGTAATGAAAAACGAAGCCCTGGAAATATCCTGATGGTATTGCTATTTTACATTCTTTCTATTTCCCATGGACTTCCTCTGCCAAACAAGAATATTTTTGTTCTTGTGAGAAAAGAATTAGAAAATAGAAGCAAACTGCACCCCTCCCTAAACTGGCATATTACCTAAATGTACAGCAAATTCGATCCTCTGATGGATGCAATTAGGCAAGACCCAGGATCCTGATGAATGGTGTCAAGTATTTTGCTTCTGTTCTACTGACATTTCTATGTCTAAGGTATTGGTATCTGCTCTTGAATAGACAACATCTAAAGTGGTGATATATAAAATTCCATAGAAATGATTCACTTGACAAGTGTTTATTGAACACCTACTCTGTTTTGTACACTATCCAGAAGGGTTCAGTCAATAAGACAGGCAAGGTCAGTATCCTCTCCACTCTTCTAAAATGGAAAATGATACAATGAAGAACAGAAAAGGTGGTTATATGATGGTGAGTGATGGGGTAGCTTAACTGTGTAGTCCTTAGATGTAGCAAGCAAGGAGATGAGAAAAAGGAGCCAGACACGTGAAGACTTGGGGAATGAGGGGTTTAAGCAGAGAACAGATCACATTCAAGCAAATGTCCTGAAGTAGGACTGAACATGCTCTATTGGAGGAAACAAAAATTCACTGAGACTGAAGGAACATAACAGTTTTGGAGTAAAATAATTTTTTTCCCATTTCTTTCATTTTTATATATTTTTATTAACTTTGTGGTTTACTTTTTAAACAACTTAATTGAGATGTAAATCACATACTATAAAATTTATCCAATTAAAGTGTGCAATTCAATATTTTCAGGATAATCACACAGTTGAGCAACTATCACCACAGTCAGCTTTAATAACATTTCCATGGTCCCCAAAAGAAGCCACATGCCCATCTGCAGGCTGTCACTTCTCACTGCCCACCCCTCCAAACATACCAACTCTTAGCAACTACTGATCTCTTTCTGTCTGAACAGATCAAGTGTTTCATTTTGATCCAGTTATCTTTGGAATGCTATAGGCCAAACATATCAGTATTAAAAATAATACTTTTGCTAAATCTATCTGCAGTAGAAGGGGAGATTTAGGATGCATAAAATACTGATAACAAATAACTCACCCCTCCAAACATACCAACTCTTAGCAACTACTGATCTCTTTCTGTCTGAACAGATCAAGTGTTTCATTTTGATCCAGTTATCTTTGGAATGCTATAGGCCAAACATATCAGTATTAAAAATAATACTTTTGCTAAATCTATCTGCAGTAGAAGGGGAGATTTAGGATGCATAAAATACTGATAACAAATAACTTAGACATAAAATGTTTCAGTTCAAAGTATAATATGGAACTTGCCAAAGAAAACATGCAATTAAAAATCTCTGATTTTTTTTGTGTGTGTGGCTCTAAAGAGGTTCTAAAATCAAACTGTCATGTTACTACCAGTGGTTTGTTTAAAGACAATATGTCTTCTTTTAGAAGCTGTAATCATTAATTCTTTCAGTGTTTTCCCTGCCCACTTTCAAATGCCTATTGTTCAAGTCTTTCATGGGTGCCAGATTTTATTAACAAATTTAATCCTGAATATTTTTATTTTGTTTTGAGTTGATGTAAATTCCTCATGATTAGATAATAAATGACTATAGACAGAATCAGGATGTAATTCCTAACTTACAGGTGAAAATTTTACGGTAGTTCTGTTGTCATTATGGTCTTAAGGGTGAACACTATCACTGGATAACCTTCTAATCAATAAGCTCAGGAAGATTTGGAGACCAACTCATTCGTTACACATATCTATGAACTAACTTGGTTGTCATCATTTCATCTATAGTTTAGCTGCTTTTGATTTTATTACATAAGTTTTATAAATACACACTCAAATTCTCAAAATCATAATTTTGCATTAACTTAAGCACTAACAACTACTTTTGGTATATAAAAACATACAGAAATGATGAACTCCTATCATATAAAAAATAGTGAAAGACTAAACTTCCCTTATTCTCATAGTTAAGGATTAAATTACAAGCTTAATTTGCTGATTGAAAAAATTCCTATCTAGTAGACTGCAATGCATCCAGTGATATGTGCTGTTTATATAAATAGCATGGAGGTTAATTCAGACCATTTCATGGAAATGGTTTATGTATTGTAATCATGAGTCAATACACAGTTCTCTCTAAATTTAAAACAATGTAAATTAGCCAAGCCAATTTAATTCTTGCCAAGAAAAAGTATTCCTTAAAGCCATGTTTTTCAGTTTATTAGGTTAAAGGCAACTATATTCCGTAACTAATAAATGAGAGGATTTATTGAATTTTGAAATGCAGTGATTGTAAGCTATGTTTTTAAAGTTATTTAAACAAGTTAAATATGTTTATAATAATTTCATTTCCTATGTGACTTCTAACTAATGAGAAAAAAATAAGGCTAGGAGAGAACTGGAGTTGGTTTAATCTTTTTCATGGCCAAAGCCAAGTTTAAATCCTGTCCAAATGCCACTTCTCAATCACAGCTTTAAAGGATTAAACATGATTATGGAGCTATTTCTCTACTTTCCTGATACACAAGTTCATGTCAAAGCTATCTTGAAACCTGCCATTGAGTTTCACTCTTGAGGTGAGAAAGTAGTCTGGTGAGTATTTCAAGGAAAAGAGATACATTTGCTTAATACAAACTGGGTAGTATTTTAGCTAATGTTCTTAGCCCTCTTTATTGGCAGATTCATGTGAATATTCTGAACTATAAGAAGATAATTTATATCAGTGTTTTCTCTTTAAGATTACATTTTTCAGATTTGAGTAGGATTTTCTGTGCTCAATAAATTTTTGCTTAAATAAGTCTGGTTTTCTGCTTATTTCATCGAGGAGAATGGCCTAATTTAGTTACAGTGATTTTAAAAACTGATCAGACCAAGCATATAATATGCAATAATTTCTTTGGTATCACTTTGGTAAATTGTGAGCTCTGAGATGAAAAATCTTGGTTTAAGATTTTTATTCTCTGTTTTCTTTAGAGTACAGTCTAATTTGAATATTATCTTTCCTTATTCTTTCTTTCTTTTTTTTTTTCTTTTTTGTGAGCATGTACTGTGAAGAGAATCATGTCTTTCCAAGGATATTTTAGTTTTATTTATTCCTAAACTCTGTCTGTATTGTGGTTGTCCATATTTCCTGATTAAAATATTTGGCTTGATTATTTCCCGATGAACACTTCTATTTGTATAATAGGTACTTTGAGGTTAGATTTAGAAAATATTGGGGACTGCATTCTAAACTTGCCTTCCCCCATCGCAATGTGATGGCAAAATCTGGGCCAGTTTTCTCTGTGCTTTGCGCTATACTTCCTAACCTGGTAAGGGGATGTCAGATGCCTCACATGGCAGTTCTGGGAGGGAAAGTGTCCCCTACCTCCTTTTAAACCACTGACGTTCTCTCTGGGCAGACGGGAGTTTCAGATGCCTGTCGGTAGCAATGACGGTCTGTTGCAGGGCTTGTTTGAAGGAGAGTGTTACTAGAAGTGCTGAGTCAGCCTGCCTCCTTTGGTATTTAAGGGAGACTTTGGAAATGGTAGCTGCTGGGAAAGCTGTTTCTTCAAGAGGTTTTTGAGCCTTGTTCTGGTGATAAACCTGCCACCTGATAAGTACTAAGTAGTAAGTGTGCATTTTCAAGATAATGCCACAGCAAAAAGGTGGTCATTATATGCCACCAAAGAAAATGTATTTGACTTTAGGTTTTAAATAGAATGTTCATTAGAAAACATACTTTAAGGATGCCAGAGGGTATTTCACAACAGTTAGGGTGTTCCTACCAGAGAAGCTTCCTCCTTTAGCATGGGGGTACCTAGAATCATGAATAAACATGTATGCAAGATTCTCCTGAATTTGTTAAATAACTATTGATTAGACATTTACTATATGCATAAACTGTGCTAGGTATAGAGGATACAATGATGAATAAGTCACAGCCTAGTCTGCAAAGATTTCCACACAAGGGAAAGACATGTAAGCAAATGAGTACGATAAAAAATGATCAAGTATTCGATTAGGATTATGCATGGAAAGTGAGAGTGTAGTAAAGAGGGCTTGACCTTTTCCTGTGGAGCAAGAAGGGAACCAGGAGAGATTTGGAAAAGTGTTAGACTTCAGCTGAACCCAGACAAATGCATGGTGTGGGTACTCACAGGGAGAACATTTGGGAAGGGCTATACCAGGGCCAGTGACTTGTAGGCTGGGGAGGCCTAGAGCTGTTTTGAGAAGAATTTGGTGGGAGATAAAGCTGGAGATGAGCTTCCCAGGTGGCTCGGTGGTAAAAGAATCTGCCTGCTAATGCAGGAGACACAAGAGACATGGTTTCAATCCCTGGGTGGTGAAGATCCCCTAGAGGAGGAAATGGCAACCCACTCCAGTATTCTTGCCTGAAAAATCCAATGGAAAGAGGAGCCTGGCAGGCTACAGTCCATGGGGTCTCAAGGAGTTGGACATGACTGAGGATATAACTTCTTTAAAAGCTAGAGACAAAGGCAGAAGGAAGATCATAGAGGACTTGGTAAGCCATGATGAAAATCTATACTTTGTCTAGTTGGTAATGGAGTTTAAGCAAGGGAGTAGCATTACCATTTTGCTTTCTTTTTTCTTTTTTCTTTAAGAGAAGGGAGCCAGCTTGTCACTTAGGAAATCAGTTAAGAGACCAAAGCACCTGCCCAAGAGAGAAAGCAGAGAGCTGGTATTCAGATAGTTGCAGAGTGCAGGGAGGATGGGAGGAAATGGTTTGGAGAGATGTCATAGAACAGAATGTATAGGTCTTGTCTTAGTGACCAGTTGATTGCAGGAGAGAGACTAGGATTTCTGGTCTGGGTGGCTGGGTAGATCATGGGGCCATTTACTAAGATGAAGTCACAGTTAAAACTATTGGATAGTTCATATAAAGAATATTAATGAATTCAATATAGGATTAATGGTGTGTTCTTTTTTTCTTCAAGAATACCCAGTAACCTGATAATTCAAGGCCTCTCAGCACTTTCTTATCTTCTTCATCTGCCAAGATGTGCAGGTTGTTGAAAGTGGTTGTGTGTTTATCTTGATGTGAATGTGTGTGATACTGCACAAATGTTAGCTCTGAGAATTTTGCTGTCTGAATTCACAGTGACTTTTTCTAGCAACTCCAGACAACTGTCAAAGCCTTAGTGAAGTATACAAATGTAAGCTGGAGGTTTTATGAAGGGATGAGAATTTATGCATGAGTTACCATGCCATTTTTAAAAAGTCTTAGTTTTTACAGTAAAATAAATATAACTGATTATAGTAACTTTTAATGTATTATATAGGTATGTGTCTCTTTAAGCTTTAAAAAATACATGAAAGAATGTGAATTGTCCCCTAGGATACCAACAATAGAAAGCAATAGTAATTAAGCAAAAAACAAATTAATTGACATGGATGTGTCGGGGCTAATATAAATCTTGTGCAATTGGCATAAAGGAATTTGTTATTTTCAAANATAGGTATGTGTCTCTTTAAGCTTTAAAAAATACATGAAAGAATGTGAATTGTCCCCTAGGATACCAACAATAGAAAGCAATAGTAATTAAGCAAAAAACAAATTAATTGACATGGATGTGTCGGGGCTAATATAAATCTTGTGCAATTGGCATAAAGGAATTTGTTATTTTCAAAACAGAACTAAATCTCTTTTCCATTATAGATTTAATTTAAGTAACATGATAAATAGTGGTAAATTGAACTTTATTATGTATTCATGAAATGCAGTTTAGTACAATTGTTATTTCTGGCATTTGTGGTTTAAAGATATTCCCTTATGGGTAGATGTTATTTTTAATGTGCAAATTCAGAAATAATGACCTCCAGTTCCACTGGTGAATTAGGGCTGATATATACACATGGACAATAAGGGGGAAATGGTCTCTAATTCCTGGCTTTATGAACATTTCTAGTGCAATCTGTGATCCTTTAAAAACTGACATTAAACAAATTATTTTAGGTTACAACTGTATTGCCAGTGAAGAGAAAAGTAATAAAGTAAATATTTTCCAAGGTTTTTAAAAGAATGATATTTGACAAGGACATACCTGAAGGGGGAAAACTCACTTACTAAGAACAGGTTATTGAAAAATCTCAGCACAATGTAAAAAAAAAAAAACAGATTAAAATTTTCATGAAATGATGCCTTACTGGCAAGCTCAGAATGTAAAATTGGAAACCCAAAAGGAACGGATAAACAGATAAACACCACACACCAAATAATTTCTACAAGCCTCTCAGAAGGAAACTGTTCAAGAAAAAGGATGGCACGTTGTCTTTTTATTTAGCTTAATTCTTTTCAGCCCTAGGAAGTTTGTTGGATAGATAAACCAATAGCTAGAACAGTGTTAAAAAAAGAAGTAAAAGGACTTCAGGAGGCCACTGTGCACGCATGTCAAGTCTTACCAGTCGTGTCTGACTCTTTTTGATCCCCCCAGGATCTTCTGTCCTTGGGATTCTCCAGGCAAGAATATTGGAGTGGGTTGCCATGCCTTCTTCCAGGGGATCTTTCCAATCCAGGGATCCAACTCACATCTTTTATGTCTCCTACTTTGGTAGTTGCATTCTTTACCTCTTTTGTTGTTTTGCTCAGTCATGTCTGACTCCTTGTGACCCCATGGACTGCAGCATGCCAGGCTTTCCTGTTCTTCACCATCTCCTGGACCTTGTTCAAACCCAAGTCCGTTGAATCAGTGATGCCATCCAACTATCTCATCCTCTGTCATCCCTTTCTCCTGCCTTCAATCTTTCCCAGCTTCAGAGTCTTTTCTAATGAGTTGGCTCTTCACATCAGGTGGCCAAAGAATTGGAGCTTTAGCTTCAGCATCAGTCTTTCCAAAGAATATTTAGGGTTGATTTCCTTTAGGACTGACTGGCTTAATCTCCTTGCAGTCCAAGGGACTCTTAAGAGTCTTCTCCAACACCACAGTTCAGAAGCATCAGTTCTTTGGCCCTCAGCTTTCTTTTTTGGTCCAACTCTGACATCCATACATGACTACTGAGAAAACCATAGCTTTGATTATATGGACCTTTGTTGGCAAGTAATGTCTCTGGTTTTTCATACGGCTAGATGTGTCACAGCTTCTCTTCCAAGGAGCAAGTGTCTTTTAATTTCATGGCTGCAGTCACTATCCACAGTGATTTTGTAGCCCAGGTTTTTACCACTAGTGCCACCTGTGAAGCTCCAGAAAGTTCATACTAAATGGTGTATGGTGTGAATTTCCACCATTTTTTTCTTATCAGACCAAGAAAGACTCTTCTCCTAAAGATGAGTTCTGATGACTATTTGATCCTCTTCTTTCAAAAAATCTCTTCTGGGGAATGTTGGATGGTTGATTTTGACTTTCATCTGATCATTCATTGCAATTTGTAAAGATTAGATCAGGCATGCATATAGACTGAAATCCACAGCTGTTCTTCAGGAGTGGGGTGCCTGGGATTGGAAGAATGGAGACGTTTATCCACTTGTGACAAATGTTTGTGGAATGTGAGGCCTATTTTGGGCACTGTGATCTTGCTTTTTCTGCATATCTGTGGTCATCTCTGGAGGCAGTCAGGTGTGTGGATGCAATGCTTAAATCCTGTTCTACTATGAAGAATCATGAAGGAGATATCTGACAAGGTATATACAGGCAAAGTGACTGCTGAGGTAGGCCATTGGATGGAAAAGCTGGTCTAGAGATGGAAAACTTCAGTTATAGGAATCATCCCAGCATTATCATTCTCAAAGTTTTCCTTTAAGCAATGACCCGAAATTCATTAACCAGAGNACTTTCTCATTATTAGTGCTGTCTCTTATACACATCTAGATGTGTATAAGAGACAGGGTATATACAGGCAAAGTGACTGCTGAGTTAGGCCATTGGATGGAAAAGCTGGTCTAGAGACGGAAAACTTCAGTTATAGGAATCATCCCAGCATTATCATTCTCAAAGTTTTCCTTTAAGCAATGACCCGAAATTCATTAACCAGAGTTCTGCTTCTTTCATAAAGGGATAATTTAGCACAGGTCCTCTGGCCCTTATCCACAATTCAGACACTCCAGAGGTTGGGAAAGTGGAAGTTATTTCCATAATTTATTTTTGGCAAAACCTGACCTCATCTGAACTTATTTGATAGAACAAACTGACCTGAAGTTACATAAGGCTATGTATAGCATTATCTCACTTACTGTAAATACTCATACATTTTGATTACGGGGTACTGCCTCAGATTCAACTCAGAGTGTGATATAATAGATAATATGGGCTCCCCAGGTGGTGCTAATGGTAAAGAACCTGTTTGCCAATGCATGGGATGCGAGGGACGTGGGTTCGATCTCTGCGTTGGGAAGATCCCCTGGAAGAGGGCAAGGCAACCCACTCCAGTATTCTCCTGGAGAATCCCATGGACAGAGGAGCTTGGTGGGCTACAGTCCATAGGNGCTAATGGTAAAGAACCTGTTTGCCAATGCATGGGATGCGAGGGACGTGGGTTCGATCTCTGCGTTGGGAAGATCCCCTGGAAGAGGGCAAGGCAACCCACTCCAGTATTCTCCTGGAGAATCCCATGGACAGAGGAGCTTGGTGGGCTACAGTCCATAGGGTCACAAAGAGTTGGACATGACTGAAGCGACTTATCATGCATGCGTGCATGAATGCTTCATTAACTTCCTAAATCTTGAAAAGTTCTGAGTTCTGAAACCCATTTGTATCTAAGGGTTTTTGATAAGGGAAGGATCTGTACTGTGGAGCTGTAACCAGAAATGAGTCTTAATTTTCCTTTTTCTGCATACAAATGCCTACTAATAATGTCCTTAAGGATAATTTGTTTGGGGAAGTTAAATAGTCTTTATAAAATTTGATTTAAACTATTAATTTGCTTAGCAAAATCACATATTGCACATCGGCAAATTCAGCTCTGTTGTGGTAAAATTATCACAAGTTATAAATTAGTTGCATTTGAATTAATGAGGTTTTATTATAAACACAAAGCAGCATTACTTCCAATGCATAATTTTCATTAGTACAAAAAAGACTACATAAAACTGAAGAAATGGGGAAAAAAGAACCAGAATTGCCTATGTTGTGTGCCCTAGAAGCATTCAAAGCATTGCTAGAGCTTTTTTTTTTTTTTTNTTTTCTTAGGAGGCAGGTAAGGTGGTCTGAATAATTTTCCATTTTTTGTGATCCACAGAATCAAAGGCTTTGGCATAGTCAATAAAGCAGAAATAGATGTTTTTCTGGAACTCTCTTGCTTTTTCAGTGTTCCAGCGGATGTTGGCAATTTGATCTCTGGTTCCTCTGCCTTTTCTAAATCCAGCTTGAACATCTGGAAGTTATTGGTTCACGTATTGCTGAAGCCTGGCTTGGAGAATTTTAAACATTACTTTACTAGCGTGTGAGATGAGTGCAATTGTGCAGTAGTTTGAGCATTCTTTGGCTTGACTTTCTTTGGGATTGGAATGAAAACTGACCTTTTCCAGTCCTGTGGCCACTGCTGAGTTTTCCAAATTTGCTGGCATATTGAGTGCAGCACTTCCACAGCATCATCTTTCAGGTTTTGAAATAGCTCAACTGGAATTCCATCACCTCCCCTAGCATAATAGTGACCGAAATATAATGGTGATTGCCTGGGGATGGGGAAAATGGATAATTATTATCTAATAAGCATGAAGTTTTAGTCTTATAAGACAAAAAGAGGTAAGTGGATAGATGGTGGTAATGGTAGTACAATAAAATGTATATGTATATTTTAGATTTGTATAACAATATACTTAACACTACTGAAATAAGCACTTAAAATAGTTTAAGATAGTAAATTTTATGTTATGTTTTTTTTTTACCATAATTATTAACAAATGAATGAATGAATGAGTTAACATGCCTGAGAGTAACATCATAACAAGAGTACTGGTTACCTGGCCATCACTTTGGAATGATAATGTGAAATAATGGTGTTTGATTATTCAAAACTGAACCTTGAAGAAGGGAGACTGAGTCTCCAGGTCTCACAAATCTAAAGATAGTATATGCTCATATTATTGTGCCATCCATTTTATAACCATTAGTTTTAGTCCACATGATAATAGACTTTGATATATTCTTATACATTTGACATACATTCAGTATACTATTGGAGATCTTATGCTTGGTCCTTGATATTTCATCTTATTGTCAACTGATAAGTCAAAGTCCAATTTAAACCATGCTGATGTGGGAGAATCATATCTCCTCCCTTTCAGAGGTGATCCACTTTGACTCTGTCTATGTCTTGTTTTTTAGGACATTTCCTCTCTGTAGAGTCTCCTGTCCACTGCAGCAGCATCCTCGCTGGTTTTTCTGACATGGATGTGGAGGGAGGCATGGAATAGCACAGTGTGTGCCTGACAGTTTTTAATTACCCTACAGTTTTCTTGGGATCTCAGCCAGGACTCAGCAATCTCATGTTCTAGATCCATGACATTTTATAACACTTTCAATGTGTATTTAAATTGATCTGAATCATGTAGAGCAATATTTAGTTCAACATATTTAGGTCTACCTCGAAGAACCCAGTTAGGTACCAAAATACCCATCTTAAGAATAAAATAATTTGGAACAGTTTGGGAGACCTCCCAGAAATCACTGATCAACTTATTTGACCATATTATAATATTTAGATCTAGATCATTTTTCTATTATGCTAATTTTGAAATCCCTCTTTAAATTTGACAGAGAGAGCTGGCAATTTAGATGCTACACTAAGCACTTAATATGTTAACTAATTTGATTCTCAAAGCCTTGGGATATCCCTGGTAGTTCAGGCGGTAAAGAATCTGCCTGCAATGCAGAATACCTGGATTCAGTCCTTGGGTTGGGAAGATCCCCTGGAGAAGGTAATGGTAACCCATTCCAGTATTCTTGCCTGGAGAATCCCATGGACAAAGGAGCCTCGTGGGCTACAGTTCATAGCGTTGCAAAGATTCAGACAGGACCGAGTGACTACCACACACACGCAACCTAAAGGGTTACTACTGACATCTTACATTGGACAGCACCTGACACAGCAAAGCTAAGCAACTTACCCAAAGTCAAACCACAGATAAGAGATGGATATAAGTGTTGAATCAGATCATTCTGATTCCAGAGTCTGCACTCAACCACTATACTCCCTCACCTTTCTCAGCGATCAGGAGTCTGTAAACTTTATCTTGAACAAGTACAACAAAATTACTCACAGGGATAAAATGGGTATTTATAAAATTTGAGGAGAAGAAATTAATCTGCTCAGATAGAGAAAGCATTTGGGGGTCATATAAATATAGCAAACCCACCTGGAGATAAGGATTTGAAAATCCTTTGCCCAAATTATCTCAGCCATGTCCTTGGTGCCTCTTCAGTGAGTTGCCTAATGGAGCCATCCAGTTTTTACACTTTTGCCAGAGTTTCTATTCCAGGAAACATTCATGATAAGCTCCTGGTAAACAGGTTCATGTGTATGTATGCACATGTGTGCACATGCACACACACACACACACACACACACACACAGACAAACACAGGTGCCCCATTGTCTCTGTTCCTGGAGAGCTAAGAACTGACCTAACCTAACCTCCATAATATATGCACCTCTGCCATCCCGCTTTTTGTTGGTCTACCTGAGTTCTTCCTGTTGTAGGACGTTAGCGCGAGAGCACGCGCACACAGACACACACACACACCTCCATACCTCTCTTTACATGCTGCTCCCACTGACAAGGACATCTTTATTCCCCCAAGTCCCAGGTCACTGTGGAAAATTTCTACTCATTTTTAAAGGTCCAAATGAAATGTTGGTTATTTTCTGGAAAGCCTCTTTCTTCTCCAGGAAGGTGTTTGATCCACCTCAAAAATGTTTCTATAGCACTGCACACTTTTATGAAAGACTTACTATAATGTGTTAAGATAATTGTTGACGTCTCTTTCTCCCACTTACATTCAGCTTAGGAAATGGTCATAACATCTTCATCTGTACCCTCAGTGTCCATCAGAGCTTGAAACAGAGAGATTTCTCAGTAAATAGTTAGATTTGTTACTACTGGATATGATTTTGTGGATATTTATTATCTCCTGGCAAAATAAAATATCAGGGTCCATGTGTGGGTGTTGTATAGCAAGAACAAAACAAAGTAAAACCCCTGTCCTTAAAAAGTCTTGATCCTTAATGCAGTGGTATTTTCTTTTATAGGAAGTTAAAGAAGTCCTTTGTGAATTTAGCTCCTTACCTATTTGAGTATTTAGAAGATTGATATATTCTACACTGCAGGTTTTATTAAAAAATAACTTTAAGAATCAAAATCTAGGAATTATGGCATTCCTTCATATAGGAGAGAATGTCTATATTGCTCTCCAAATGCATTTTAAAGTTAGTTGCCCTTCTTTTGTAATATGGTTATATCAGTGATTTCAGAGAGGTCTCTCAAACTGTGGCAAATCACTTTCTTTTTTAAGATGGCTATTCTGATACTAAAATATTTTCATTTCCTTCCAGGTAGCAACACAGAGTAACATCATCTTATACTGTTGGTCATTTATCTGTAAGGAAATGTATCACTGAACCTGTTCCGTTGTCTTTTATTCAGTGCCTGCATTTACTGGAGGTTTTAGATGCCACATGCCTTGGGCAGAAGCAAGGCCTTTCATCCATCCAGCAAGGGTTTTCCCTGGAGTTGAGCTGTTGGCAGATGCAGCCCCATTCCAGCCAGATCCATACACAAAATGCTTTATCCCCAAGCAATTGTTTTTATGTTTCTCCTCTGTCCCTGTTGAGCAAACGCCTCCCAGAATAATTCCACTGGCACACAGTGAGCCAGAACCTCCTGGGCTTGGAAGGGGAAGCTCCATAGACTTTCACTCCAGTGTGTCAAGTCAGGGCACAGTGCAGCCCCAGTTACGAGATAAATGGTGGTGTGGAAACAAGTCAGCTTAGCCAACAACTGCCTGAGCCACCACAGTTAGTGTCTTTTCTGTAATTATTGCATTTAATACAGCTAGTTACTTGCACAAAAGAGCTTCCGGATACAGCAATTTCCACTGGGGGTTGTTTAGGAATGTACAGGCCCATCATTTAGCCCTGATATTGTTGGGTTGTCAGAATTGATCATAGCTCTTGACGGAACACCTCTAGCTTTTTTTTTATGGAGTGCCTCAGAGTGACATTTCACATTGTTTAAGTAGGAGTGATCTGTTAGTTTATATTTTATCTAAAACTGCAGATCAGGTGACCTCCCTCAGGGCCTAAGTACATGAATCCTTTGCACATGTTATAATTAATCGTGGAGCCCAGAGAGAAATTCATAACAAGGGGCCGAAGAGCTGGGCAGAGCAACTTGTCAAAAAGAAGGAAATTCCACTACAGATTAGCTTATTTTTAAGCATGTCAAGCTCTACATACAAACATGATCTATTGCTTCCTTGTAATGTCTGTTTGAGCCCACATGCTCGGGGCTGTGTCAGAGACTGCTGTAAATTTTGTCTGAGTCAGGGCAATTCTGATTGATCTCTGAGTGTAAAATCGATAAGAAGACACTGTCATTTTCTTAAAGGATGAGCTAGAAAAGGAAAATAAATTAAGACTCCACTGAATGTCTATCTCCAGTGCTCATTAATTCAGTATGGTCTGTACTTTGTTAATGTTATGGCCACAGCTTTAATCTTCCAGGTGCTTTTCCTGTGGATACTTGCCAGCGGCCCTTTCTTATGTTATGTATATTTCATCTGAATTGGGCTGAGGTGGAGGGATAAAATGGCTGCCCTCTTTTCTCTCTTAGCTCTTGCTTAATCCATTTTATTATTTTGGAGAAATACATCATCATGAATACTGATTAACTTTAAAATGGACGGAGCCATTCACTCTCTCCTCTCAATCTTTCTCTCCTTGTTCCTCTCTCTGCCCCACTCTGCTTCATCAAGCGATAGATTCATTTGTCTTAAACAGTTTGGGCAAATAACTACCAAGCATTTTGCCTTACATAATAAACTCTATGAAGATTAATTTTCTTCTGCCTATTTCTCTTTCTCTCTCCCTTCCCTTCCCTTTCCCCTCCCCCACCCTGTGCTTCTATGTTTCTCCCTTTCATTCTCTCTCTTCCCCTCCCCTCTTTCTCACCTAAGGCTTTTTTTCTGCACTTTAAGTTTTTTTGCAGATTTCTTCAGCCTTAAAACTTCTTGCACATCAAGATTTTTTCCATTCTGTTTCAAGAAATAGTAGCTCTTCTAGTAGTCCAATAAAACACACACCTATACACATACACACAGAGTTTAAAGGTTTCTTGGTTGTTTGTTGTATTTGCCACCATAGAGTCCCAAACATGTCCTGGGTCTTCAGATTTTGCGTTTTGCTCCTCAGGAAGAAAAGAAAAGGGAAGGCAAGTCAGGTAGGATATCCTCTCCTCCTTATTTGTATTCTGCAATAAATATCAGTATCATAGCACTTTATGTTTCCCTCTGCTGTAGAAACTGAACCTTTAGTTTTGTCTGTAGCCCTGTCTTTAGCTTCTGTGAATGGAGATAGTGAATCAAGTGTTTTTCAGAGTGTTCATTTCTGACATATTATGAATCCCTTGCACGTGAGTTATACATTGTGGTCACATCGCCAATAATTGTTCGTGGAAACTCATGAATAGGAGACAATTCCAGAAGCTTTTTATTTGTTTGTGAAAACGTATATTGAGTACATAGAATTTTTTGTAGGTTTCTCAAAAATGCAGGGACTTAAAAAAGGAGGAAGTGGTTAAAAAAACTAGATCAATTTGCTTCAAACGGCATTAAATTCATATTCATGAAGGGTGTTTGCTTTCTTTAACAAAGCACAGCACGTGCCAATTAATTATTTCTCAGGAAAAGGTCACTTAGGGGACTAACTCTGTATCTCCCGTCTTCCCAATTGAGTGTGCTAAATGAATAGATTTGCAAATTTAATCTACAAGTGACACATACTTGGCCTTGAAATTGTTTGTCTTATTCATCTTCTTTTAAACATTAGTCTTTATTTATTATAAAGACCATGCTAGAGTGAGATAACATCTTGAAATTTGTAAACAATATATAATTATTTTAGGACTAAATTTAAAGGGAAACTATATACTAAAGTAATACATGTACTATATACACCCCCCACCACCACCTATATGATGCTGTTGTAATTCTTTACCAAAGAGACTGCTTTCTGAGAGCTGATGGACATCTGAAAATGACTAAAAGTGGTCACCTGTATTTTTAAATTTTCCTTTTGTTTCTTAAACCTGAATATTGAAGACTTTTTTCTGAAGGAAATAAATTTGATAAGACAGTTAAATGGCTATTTTGTATGCATATGGAAGCCCACATTTGCTGAGGAGCACTGTTGCTCTTGTGTTCATTCATGCCTGCCTACTGTGTGCCAGGCACTCTGTTATAGGTGTTAGGAAACAGAGGGAATGAGTAGGAAACTCTACCCACATGTTAGAGATGACACATACCTCCCAGGGTAACTGAGGAGTCCATGAAAAAAAATGTGTCTAAAACAAGTAGAATATGGTAGAGTTTTAGTAATAATAGTTCCTCTTCCCTTCATTTACTGGTTGATGGTGGCCTGAGGCAAATCATTTATTGAAGAACTTTAGTTCTCTCATCTATGAAAATGAGATAATACATCTTTCCATGCAGAATTGCTATGAATTTGAGAGATAATGTATTTCTGTGACAGCACTTCATATATATCATGCACTCAAATAATATGTGTTAGTATTTTTATGTTTTTATTACATCTAAAATGTCCATAGAACATCAGGGTAGAAATGTCTGTTAAGATGTTGAAAATGAAAGGGTGAGGCAATTCCAAAATTTTAAAACTTTAATTACATAAAACAAATATTAGAACAAATTGTTATATCCTTTTCAGCCCAAATTCATATGTCAAATCTCTTTGCTTTTGTTCATCCACTCAGTCATGTCCAACTCTTTACAACCCCATGGACTGCAACATGCCAGGCCACCCTGTTCTTCACCACCTCCCGGAGTTTGCTCAAACTCATGTCCATTCAGTCAGTGATGCCATTCAACCATCTTATCCTCTGTTATCCCCTTCTCCCCTCCTGCCTTCAGTCTTTCCCAGCATCAGGGTCTTTTCCAATGAATTGGCTCTTTGCATCAGATTTCCAAAGTATTGGAGCTTCAGCTTCAGCATCAGTCCTCCCAATAAATATTCTGAATTGATTTCCTTTAGGATTGACTGGTTTGATCTCATTGCAGTCCAAGGGACTCTCAAGAGTCTTCTCCAACACTACAGTTCAAAAGCATCAATACTTCAGCACTCAGCCTTCTTTATGGTCCAACTCTCACATCCATACCTGACTACTGGAAAAACCATAGCTTTAACTAGATGGACCTTTGTTGGCAAAGTAATGTCTCTGTTTTTTAATATGCTGTCTAGGTTTGTCATAGCTCTTCTTAGGAGCAAGCATCTTTTAATTTCATAGATGCAGTCAACATCTGTAGTGATTTGGAGCCCAAGAAAGTAAAGTAAACACTGTTTCCATTGTTTCCCCATCTATTTGCCATGAAGTGATGGGATTAGATTCCATGATCTTCATTTCTTGAATGTTGAGTTTTATGCCAACTTTTTCACTCTCCTCTTTGACTTTCATCAAGAGGCTCTTGAGTTCCTCTTTGCTCTCTGCCATTAGGGTGGTGTTATCTGCATATCTGAGACTGTTGATATTTCTCCCAGCAATCTTGATTCCAGTTTGTGCTTCATTCAGCCTGGCATTTCCCATGATGTACTCTGCATATGTTAAACAAACACGGTGACAATATGCAGCCTTAACGTACTCCTATCCCAATTTTGAACAAGTCTTTTGTTCCAAGTCAGACCTCTAATATGATGGTATTAAGTGGTGGGGCCTTGGGGAGTTAATTCTGTTTTGGGAGTCGTACCCCTATGATGAGATTAGTTTCATTATACAAAGCAGTAGAGAGCTGGCCCTCTCCGTGTCATGTAAGGGTACAAAGAGAAGCTGACCATCTGCAGATGACATTGATTCTGATAGTATCTTGATCTTGGACTCACCAGACACTGGATCTTCAGTTAACTTAATCTTGGACTTCTCAGTTTCTAGAAAGATAAACAAATACGGTTGTTTAAGCTATCTAGTCTATATTATCTTGTTACAGCAACCCAAATTGAATAAGGCACATATTATATTCTGCTTTATTGACTGTGTGGATCACAATAAACTGTGGAAAATTCTGAAAGAGATGGGAATACCAGACCACCTGACCTGCTTCTTGAGAAATCTGTATGCAGGTCAGGAAGCAACAGTTAGAACTGGACATGGCTATTCGAGGTTTTTTGTATTTCCATACAAATCTTGAAATTATTTGTTCTAGTTCTGTGAAAAATACTGCTGGTAGCTTGATAGGGATTGCATTGAATCTGTAGATTGCTTTGGGTAATATATTCATTTTCACCATATTGATTCTTCCAATCCATGAACATGGTATATTTCTCCATCTATTAGTGTCCTCTTTGATTTCTTTCATCAGTGTTTTATAGTTTTCTATATATAAGTCTTTAGTTTCTTTAGGTAGATATATTCCTAAGTATTTTATTCTTTTCGTTGCAATGGTGAATGGAATTGTTTCCTTAATTTCNTCATTTTCACTATATTGATTCTTCCAATCCATGAACATGGTATATTTCTCCATCTATTAGTGTCCTCTTTGATTTCTTTCATCAGTGTTTTATAGTTTTCTATATATAGGTCTTTAGTTTCTTTAGGTAGATATATTCCTAAGTATTTTATTCTTTTCATTGCAATGGTGAATGGAATTGTTTCCTTAATTTCATTTTCTACTTTCTCATTATTAGTGTATAGGAATGCAAGGGATTTCTGTGTGTTGATTTTATATCCTGCAACTTTACTATATTCATTGATTAGCTCTAGTAATTTTCTGGTGGAGTCTTTAGGGTTTTCTATGTAGAGGATCATGTCATCTGCAAACAGTGAGAGTTTTATTTCTTCTTTTCCAATTTGGATTCCCTTTATTTCTTTTTCTGCTCTGATTGCTGTGGCCAAAACTTCCAGAACTATGTTGAATAGTAGTGGTGAAAGTGGACATCCTTGTCTTGTTCCTGACTAATATACCAAGTGTTTTCCCAACAGAACAAAGAGGAGACAGATGATTCTTTCTTTCTTCGTTTTTTTTTTTTTTGTTGTTGTTGTTGTTGTTTAATGAAAGGATAGGTGGAAAGCATGGGATCCAAAGGGTATTTTGCAAAGTGCAAAAGCAGGTAAAGCTCAGGGAGGATAAGAGAAGAATTGGAGGGCTGAAGGATAGGTGGGTTGTCAGGGGTAGCAGGAAGATGGAGTTGAGGAATGGGCTGCACAGGTGAGCAGTGGGACTGAGGGTCTAGATGGGGGTGACCCCACAGCAATCTACTCTCTTCAAAAAATCTGTTTGCTTGCAAAGAGGAGCTGCGTGTTTAGTTCCTACCAAGGGGAAGGAGGTAGTCTGTCTTTTAACGATAAGTTCACACATAAATACTCCAGGATAATCCCTTTACTAGACAAAAATGGTTTTTATCTTGAAACCTGTGAAGATGTGGCTCTTTTAAAATCTTGGCCAACTTACCTTTCTCTTTTTCCTTGTGGTTCAGGACTCTCTTTTTCTGGTTTCTCTTTCAAAGGGATGTTGTCACTGTTTTTCTCCAAAGCATGCGCTCAGACAGAACAGCGGGCAGAGGTTGCAGTCTCCTCACAGGAAGGATTTGAGGAAAGTGTTGATGTAAGCGGATTGGCTGTTTACATCAAATATGCTGGAACAGGGGCCCTGGTAACAACGACCTCCCAAATACCGAGGAGTCCCGAAGGATGGCAGGAGACCAGCTCACCCACTGAGATGCTATTAGAGCTGGAATAACTTCTGTGGCAGAGCTGTCTTCAGTTCTGTAGGAAGCATGCAGGCCTGGCTTTGCCGTACACAGGCATCCAGGTTTGACCAGATAGCTGTACTCAAGCCTGTGGAAACATGCCTGCCTCCATTCCACTGCACAGGAAAGATGAGAGAAAACCCCTACCAACCAGAAAGAATGCACCTGGTCACACGTCTTGGTTAGAATCTTTTTTTCTATAAGATGGAAGGAAGATAGGCAGAGCAATGTATTATAGGATCTCAGAGGGAGGTTATGACATGAAATCTCATTATACTGTAAAATAATAGAAAATTTGCCAGAAAATGTAAAATATTCATTTGAGGGTATTAAAGAAAGAGCAAGGGTTATGTTTGAAGCAGGGGGTAGAAGGTGTTGGGAGTGTTTGGCCTGAGTCCAGGCAGCCTTCAATTCACTTTACTGCTGTTGGTTATCATTTGGAAAAAATAAAAGTCTAACTTGATTTTGTCTTATTTACAGAAATCAGCGAGTTCCCTGTGGCCTCCAGGATAAGGTCCTGGCATACAAGGCTTTTTACATGCTGATTCCAGCTTAAATGTCTGTCTGGTCTCCTATCTCTTTCTCCTTGCCCATCCCTAGGGGCACTTGCACATGAACCTGCCTTGGTGATGGGTCACCAGATCTTGGATACCTTGGACAGGTATACTCCTTCTTACTCCTACTTCATCCTCCTTTTAGCAGATTCTACCTCATTTTCAAGGGCTTAGTTCAAAGTCTCCCTCTTCAATGGAGTCTTTTCGCTCATTAATTCATTCAACAGATAGTGACTAAGTGTCAGACACTGGGCTGGGCCCCAGGGTAAAGGGCAACGATGGATAAGATGATCCAGTCCATGTTTCTCAAAAGCATCTTGTCAATCAGAGAAGGAGTCCTAGAGGAAACTACTGTCAAGATGAGAGCTGAGGGTTCAGGAGGCCTTAGCCAAATGAAGGCTGTGTGGGAGGTACCACGCAAACCAGTATCACAAAGAGCTTGATGGCCTGATATGATTGAGACATTCCTCTATCATATTGTGTTGTAACAAGACGTTTGCTGTCCCCAGTTTCATTCCCAGTCTGCAAGCTCCTTAGAAGTAAGACCAAGGCTTAGTTTCTTCTGTGTCCTCAGAATCCAATCCAATGCATGGTATTAAAGACTATGGCTCAGCTGGGTTAGTAGAAACTGGGGAAGCACAGCCATAACTGAGACTTCTGCTGTTATATAAGACCAGCCAGGTCACAGGGATAGCAACTTCACATACATTAAATGGCAATCCCATTTTTTGTTTGCTGTATTCCATCAGCTAGTAAAGTAATTTCTTTTTTTTTAAGTTTAAATTTATTTAATTTTTATTGAAGGATAATTGTTTTACAGAAATTTGTTGTTTTCTGTCAAACCTCAACATGAATCAGCTCATAGATAGGCATATATCCCCTCCCTTTTGAACCTCCCCCCCATCTCCCCATCTCACCCCTCTAGGTTGATTCAGAGCCCCTGTTTGAGTTTCCTGAGACATACACCAAATTCCTGTTGCCTATCTCTTTTACTTATGGTAATGTGAGTTTCCATGTTACTCTTTCCATACATTTAACCTTCTCCTCCCCTCTCCCCATGTCCATAAGTCTATTCTCTATGTCTGTTTCTCTACTATTGCCCTGTAGATAAATTCTTCAGTACCATTTTTCTAGATTCCATATATATGCATTAAAACACAATATTTATCTTTCTCTTTCTGACTTAAATCACTCAGTATAAAGGGTCCTAGGTTCACCCACCTCATTAGAACTGATTCAAAGGCACTCCTTTTTATGGGTGAGTAATATTCCATTGTGTATATATACCACAACTTCCTTATCCATTCATCTGTTGATGGATATCTAGGTTGCTTCCATGATCTTGCTACTGTAAATAGTGTTGCAATGAACATTGGGAAAAATATGTCTTTTTCAATTTTGGTTTCCTCAAGGTATATGACTAGGATTGGGATTACTGGGTCATATGGTGGTTTCATACCTAGTTTTTAAAGGAATCTCCATACTGTCTTCCATATTGGCTGTATCAATTTACATTCCCACCAACAGTGCAAGAGCATTCCCTTTCCTTCACACCCTTTCCAGCATTTATTATTTGTAGACTTTAATGATGGCCATTCTGACTGGTGTGAGGTGATATCTCATTGTAGTTTTGATTTACATTTCTCCACTGGAGAAGGGAATGGCAAACCACTTCAGTATACTTGCCTTGAGAACCCCTTGAACACTATGAAAAAGCAAAATGATAGGATACTGAAAGAGGAACTCCCCAGGTCAGTAGGTGCCCAACATGCTACTGGAGATCAGTGGAGAAATAACTCCAGAAAGAATGAAGGGATGGAGGCAAAGCAAAAACAATACCCAGCTGTGGATGTGACTGGTGATAGAAGCAAGGTCCGATGCTATAAAGAGCAATATTGCATAGGAACCTGGAATGTCAGGTCCATGAATCAAGGCAAATTGGAAGTGGTCAAACAAGAGATGGCAAGAGTGAATGTCAACATTCTAAAAATCAGCAAACTAAAATGGACTGCAATGGGTGAATTTAACTCAGGTGACCATTATATCTACTACTACAGACAGGAATCCCTCAGACGAAATGGAGTAGCCATCATGGTCAACTAAAGAGTCCAAAATGCAGTACTTGGATGCAATCTCAAAAATGACAGCATGATCTCTGTTCATCTCCAAGGCAAACTATTCAATATCACAGTAATCCAAGTCTGTGCCCCAACCAGTAATGCTGAAGAAGCTGAAGTTGAACGGTTCTATGAAGACCAACAAGGCCTTTTAGAACTAACATCCAAAAAAGATGTCCTTTTCATTATAGGGGACTGGAATGCAAAAGTAGCAACTCAAGAAATCCTGGAGTAACAGGCAAATTTGGCCTTGGAATGCAGAATGAACCAGGACAAAGACTAATAGAATTTTGCCAAGAAAATACACTGGTCATAGCAAACACCCTCTTCCAACAACACAAGAGAAGACTCTACACATGGACATCACCAGATGGTCAACACTGAAATCAGATTGATTATATTCTTTGCAGCCAAAGATGGAGAAGCTCTATACAGTCAACAAAAACAAGACCAGAAGCTGACTGTGGCTCAGATCATGAACTCCTTATTACCAAATTCAGACTCAGATTGAAGAAAGTAGGGAAAACCGCTAGACCATTCNGTCCCTTGGACTGCAAGGAGATCCAACCAGTCCATTCTGAAGGAGATCAGCCCTGGGATTTCTTTGGAAGGAATGATGCTAAAGCTGAAACTCCAGTACTTTGGCCACCTCATGCGAAGAGTTGACTCATTGGGAAAGACTCTGATGCTGGGAGGGATTGGGGGTAGGAGGAGAAGGGGACGACCAAGGATGAGATGGCTAGATGGCATCACTGACTGGATGGACGTGAGTCTGAGTTAACTCCGGGAGATGGTGATGGACAGGGAGGCCTGGCGTGCTGTGATTCATGGGGTTGCAAAGAGTTGGACACAACTGAGTGACTGAACTGACTGATATTCACAAGCAGGCTATTTTCAGCCTGCTACTGATATTTCTGCATTCACAGCTTCTGCATTAACTTGATTTTAATAGTTGAATTAAGTAGGCAGTCAGGACTTTTAGAATATCCACACATGCATTGTGGAAATCAACTTACATGAAGTGTAAATGATGGTCTACTTCATGCCACAGCCAGCATCAGAGATTTCAAACCAGCCAGAAAACTAAAAGAAGTGAGGGGTATGAACAGTCTGTTTATTTAAACTTAGTGTCTGTTCCAGATAAATTTTCTTAATGTCACTTAATAAGCTTGTGAAAGGATTAATATTCTCAGTATTAATCTAAAATTTAAATGTATATTCACTTTGACTCAGAAATAGTTCTTTTGGGAATTTAATCAGAAAAGATAATTCAACAAGTATGCCCAGATATATAAACTTAGTTATTCACTGTAGTCTTGTTTATGGAAAAAAATCTGATTGTTTCCACATAGGCAATTCAAAATAGATTGTAATTTATAAATGTCATTGAATCATGCATATGTTTAAAATGTTTATGTTGCTGTATAACTAGTTATGTCTAGGACATATTGTTGAGATCATCTTGAAGGATGGTCACTAATATGCAAACAATCATTATCTCTTATGGTTGGAATTTGTAGCGATAGCTTCTGTGATTTCTCTGTATTGCTTGAATTTTCACAGTGATTGCATATAAATTTTATAAACAGAAAAAAGTTATTGTTTATGAAAAAAAGCTGTGCCTCTCTCTTGTTGGGTAAAGAGTTTTAATCTATTAATAGATCAGTGGAAATGTGAAGAGAATGTTCTTTGGGGTGAAGAGGACACCATACCTCCAGAATCCTCTCTTTCAGATTCTGTCCCACAATCTTGTTTGTTTTTTCTGTACATTTAAGCCATGTCAGCACTCTCCCCTGAAAGGCAAAGTTGGGAAACCGCAGTACTCTTCAATCCTATACTCTTTTTTGCTTACTCATTTCCTATTCTTTCTCTCTTGGCTTCCTTGTCTCCTAATCTGGGAGTTTCATTTCATACTATGTCATTACCTTCATCGTCTTGACATAATTATTAGTTAGTTGGACTTGAATTGTCACACTGGTGACCTTACCTAGACCATGATCAAGAAAAGGGGAAGAGGGGGATGCACACATTTTTAGTGAAATACTGGAATAATACATATATGGATTCAGAGCTTCTTGTATAGATGTTTTTCCCTTAATTAGTTCAGATCCCATTAATAAAATAACACAGATTGGGTGGCTTAAACAATAAAACTTTATCTATCACAGTTCTGGAAACTGGAAGTCCAAAATCAAGATGCCAGTGGGGTTGGTATCTGGTGAGATCTCTCTCCTCAGGTTTCAATGGCTACCGTTTCCCTATGTCCTCACATGGCCTGTCCTTAGTGCATGCACATAGGAACCAAATGTCCTGGTGTCTCTTTTTATAAGGGCATTAATCCCCTTATGAGGGATTGAGACCTCATCTAAAGCTAATTACTTGCAAAGGCCACATCTCCAAGTACACCACATTGCAGGTTAGGGCTTCAACATAGGAATTTGGCAGACAAGGATGGGGTGGAGGACACAAGTCTGTTAAAGCAGCTTCTTTAACTTGAAAAAGTAAGACTCTAAGTCTAGTAGGTTGTCTAAGGACCTGCAGGCTTTGAGGAACATTCAAAATGATAGTTGTTTTTTTTTTATGATGTCTGTAGGGATGTCGAGAGGCTGTCTATGAAATACAATCAGTCCCCATTATTTTCAGTTATCATGTTCTGTAAAGTCACCAGGAACACTGAATTCATAAATGTTGAACCTTTGCTCCTGGAGGAAATGAAGGATTCATTTTTTGCAAGCCTCTGATCTCAACATTTTTGTCAATCTACTAATATATAACCTTGTTTAATGTGTTTCTGTTTAAAGAAATCTTGTTTAATATATATTATTGATTTGTTAGCATTGAATTCACAGCCAATAGTACTATAACTCATGTCTGAATGAGGAATATCGAATGCATATATTTTCTCTTTAAGGTACATCACAGCCTTCTTGTGTTTAGGAACACTATACAGCATGTCAGCACTACACTTAGGGACCATTTTAAACAGTGAAATCTCTAATAAAAATTCAAAAAATTGACACTAAATAGATTGCATATAGGACACTCATTAAGAGTAGGAAAGCTGAAACAAGAATACAGATTTGTTTTGGTCATACTCACTGGGGTATATGCACTAGGAGAAAGAAAAACTTTTTGCTTTTCTGCACATTCACACACACACATACATATCTGTAAATGACCATAGAAGCAGCAGGAGCATTGATTTGTGGGTTACAATTAAATTTTACAGATTAAGAATATTCTCAAATATAGATCCATGGATGGTGAGGATCAGCTATAATTGTATAACATTCCTACTGGAACCTATGGTCTAAATAATTGTTCTCAATGTATCCACAGCAGTAAGAATATACCTACAATGCTGTCCTTCCTTCAAATGTGGATTTCATATGAAAAATTTGATATATACTTATAAAGCAGCAAAATCATGAGGAGTACAAATTTTTCCTTTGTGTTGATTGTACATCTCTCTTGGGACTTCCCAGGTAGCTCAATGGTAAAGAATCTGCCTGCCAATGCAGGAGATGCAGTTTCAATCCCTGGGTCAGGAAGTTACCTTGGAGAAGGCAGTGGCAACCCACACCAGTATTCTTGCCTGGAAAATCCCATGGACAGAGAAGCCTAGTGGGCTACAGTCCATGGGGTCACAAAGAGTCGGACATGACTGAGCGACTAGGCACACACTTCTTGCATCTCTAAGCATCCTTTCTCCTCCATCCTTCCCTCATGTTTCAAGTTTGCATCACATTCCACTGCCATAGCTCTGTACTCAATTGACTGCATTTTTAAATTAATCTTACAGCTCAGTTCTGGAAAAATTTTTCTAATAAGTATGTGAAGTAGGAAACTTTAGAGGGAACACTTACCTTATGTTAGAAATTCAGTAAGTTAAATTTGAATTCAACCAACATCTATTGAGTTCCTATCTTGTTTGTATACATTCTGTTATTTAAGCAGGAACTGTTCAGTGGTGAGATGGTTGAATTTCAAAGTTCCTAGCAGAAAGATGAGAGTGTCACCTTTTTGACACATCTCAAATAGCACTAAGTAAGTAGCATTTACTGGTTCTGTCTACAGTTTCCACTCAATCTATTTCTGTCGTACCTCTGCTGAAACAAAGGGCAGAGTCTTAGTAAAAGTGCATGTGCCCACTATAGGAACTATAGAACTGCAGGTGAGTGTAGGATATGACAAGGAACATTGCCACACACACCCACCTTTAGATTAGAATGTGTTCCGGATTTAGGTAGCCAAAAGAACTGATCTAAAGTACAGAACTTTAGAGCAGGAACAAATGTGTTGCTTCTCAATACAGTGTCCTTCAGGCCTCAGAATCTCTAAGGGAAGGAATCAGCTGCCAGGGATGCTACAGACGTAGGGTAGACTCCTGCAGAAATGGAGAGGCCAGAGTCCTTCTGTGTCACTGTTCTTTTCTACTCATAATTAGATTACTACTTTGAGAGAATTTATACTAACAATATATGGGCTTCCCTTAAAGGAAAGTTCTATATACATCCAACATGCCTTCTTGATTCTTGAATCATATGCTACATCATCAAGTAGGCAGAAAGCAATCAATGTCCAGGAGCCCTTTCACTTTCTGTTGTAGGTCAGGTTTCCTGGAAAACAGACTCTGAGACTCTGAGATTTATATGAGTCTGGGAAATACTCTCAGGTATAACCGTGAGGGGGAGAGGCAGCAGGAATGGGAAGGGGAGAAGTTGATGTGTGAGGCAGTTGTAACAGAGGGTCTAGCCTCTCCTCTGGAATCTCTGGAACTGGGATAGCACTGTAGAATTGTCCAACCGTGTGGGGAGCCTAACCTTTTTAACATTTTATGAGCAGTCATTGGGCTTTCCCTGGGGGAAGGCTACGAACTTGGACTTGTTTGTGCTCTTTGGCTGTGGTGAATTCCTGGAGAGAGGCTGACCCCAGGAAGCTAGAGTAAGGAGGGTCTCAGTGCTGTAAGGAGAATCCAGCTGTGACTGCACTTCCCTTACCGGTATCAGGGCCTATGCTGGACTCCTCATAAAAGTCCTTTTTCCTCTTCTTACTCAACAGTAAATATCTTGCCAGGTGTTAACAGAGATAGAAATATTTCCTCTGTTGTATTACAGTCTAGATGGGAATTAGATATACATGCCCGAGAATATTTGAAAGGACAGTAGAAGATGAATATGTGGTATGAACAATGAGTACTTTAGATTTTCAGAAGATAGTGACTTCACAGAGAGGCTAGGTTTGGTCTAGGACTTAAAGCCTCACGGTAAAGGGCTTAGCAGATGTTCAGTGAAAGAATATGCAGAGAATGGATCAGTGGTTCTCAAGATATGCATCTAAATCACCTAGACTATTGCTTGTTAAAATGCAAATTCCTGGGCCCACCCTCTGGGCTTAGGATTCAGCAGGTCTGGGATGGAACCTGAATTTTGGCATTTCTAACAGATTCCAAGTGATGCTGATGCTGCTGGCCCTGGGATAACACTTTGAGCATCTTCAAGTAAAGCATCATAAAAACAGCACATTGCTTACAAAGGAAAGCACATAGGTTGATTCAGAGACTGTCTAAAGCAGTCTGGTTGGAATGAAGGAAAAGCAAAGTATTGTTAGGATTTTAGACTGGGACCAGATTATGAATGATTCCAAATATCTTATTAAGGGATGTAATTTTTTAGTTCATAGAATGTCATGGGAAGTTTTAGAGCAGAGGAATAACATGATTAAAAGATTGCTCTTAAGATCATACATAAGGTCAATAAATACAAGGCATCATGGAAACAAATATCCTTAGAAACAGTTTGACATAAACCCAGAAGTGAGGGACTAAAGCCCTGACTTCTTTGTCAACTCTTATTTACTTCTGTCACAGACTGACCTCCATCAAAATGGCAGTTCAAAAACTGCCAGATTCTTTTGTTGAAAATTGGTAGCTACTGTTATCTCAAAGAAGATATCTTCCCCATACCATTGCTACCAGGTTCATAGTATTAAAAAAAGCATATATATATATATATATATATTTTTTTTAAGCAGATATTAGTCCAATGCCAAATATATATCCACTTATAATCAAGAAGCGGAGAAGGCAATGGCACCTCACTCCAGTACTCTTGCCTGGAAAATCCCACGGACAGAGGAGCCTGGTAGGCTGCAGTCCACGGGGTTGCTAAGAGTCGGACACGACTGAATGACTTCACTTTTACTTTTCACTTTCATGCATTGGGGAAGGAAATGGCAACCCAATCCAGTGTTCTTGCCTGGAGAATCCCAGGGACAGAGGGCCTGGTGGGCTGCCGTCTGTGGGATCGCACAGAGTCGGACACGACTGAAGCGACTTAGCAGCAGCAGCAGCAGCATAATCAAGAAGACAAAAAAACAGTTTTAAAACCTTGTTATTATAAGATGATAAAACCTCTGCTTTCTATCCTTAAACACTAACAAATACCTTATTTGGAAGATTCACACCAAGATGGAGACAGAAAATTCTTTGGGTGAGAACCACCAGCTCTTTAACTGGCTCCTTTGATAGGAAGTGGAGAACAGTTGACAAAGTGGAACTCTAGTCTTACAGGGCAGCTCAATGCTTAGCTTTGGAGCTGACTGGATTTTTATAACCTGTTCGAATATAGCATGTGTCTTCAGTCCCCTCATCTAACCACCACTACCACCAACAGAAGTTATTTTGAACATTTCTTTAGCTGTTTATATAATAAATAAATTTCTTAAGCAGACTTATATAATAATATCTAAAATGCTTGTACAAATTATAACCATCACTAGAGTGCGTATTCATGATTAGATTGCTTCAGATGGAAACTAATTGCCCCTAGGTGTGGATTAAAGTTAATTTACAGATATATAATACCTAGTTTATACTGATATGGAGCTTCCCAGGTGGCACTAGTGATAAAGAATCATCCTGCCAATGCAGGAGATACAAAAGACGTATGTTCAATCCCTAGATCAGGAAGATCCCCTTGAGTAGGAAATGGCACCCCACTCCAGTATTCTTGCCTGGAAAATTCCATGGGCAGAGGAGCCTGATGGATGCAACTGAGCACATAAAAGAGGCTCTAAGAGTTAAGCCATAATAACAATGGTTCACCTTGGGCTTCCTGGTGACTCAGTGGTAAATAGTCTGCCTGCAATGCAGGAGATGCAGGAGACTCAAATTTGATCCCTGGATCAGGAAGATCCCTTGGACAAGGGCATGAAAACCTCCCCTAGTATTCTTGTGGACAGAGGAGGCAGGTGGGCTGCAGTCCATGGGATCACAAAGAGTCAGATATGACTGAGTGACTAAGCATGCACATGTAAAAACTATAACCATTCTCATTACTTGTAGTTTTATAGCTCTCAGATTTTGTCTCTAACCAGTGGCATGCTGGTAAACTATTTCTGGAAGAAATAAAACAAAGCAAAGCAAAGCAAAACTTGAAATCTGATTTGTAGTCCTTGCCAATTTATGTGGTATAAATACTCCCAACATTTTCTGATTTCAAGTTTTAACAACCAGCACACGAAATTCTTGAATACTTAACAGCCATATCTAGCATGATTAGGCTGTAGCATATAACTATCTCTAGCCCATTTATTTTATGTATTAAACCTGTATTTGCAGAAGACTTACAGATACCATTGCAGTGGCATTCCCTAAAATATGGAGTATTTTCACTGCCCTGAAAATTCTGTGTTCTTCTATTCATCCCTCCCTTTCCTCTAACCTTTGACAACCAGTGATCTTTTTACTGTCTCCATGATTTTGCCTTTTTCAAAATGTCACATAGTTTGAATTATATATAACCTTTTCGGATTGGCTTGTTTCACTTAATAATATGCATTTGATGTTCCTTCATGTCTTTTCATGACTTGATAGATCTTTTTTTTTTTTTTTTTTTTTTTTGTTT
>SJYX01020544.1:93337-111699 GCA_006410675.1 Oreotragus oreotragus | reverse complement strand
TTTTTTAGTGTTCACTGTCTGGATGTTTATTTATCCATTAACCTACTGTAGGATATTGTGATTGCTTCTGTGCTGCACTGTTCTTAGCTGCTCAGTCTTGTCTGACTCTTTGCGACCCCGTGGACTGTAGCCTGCCAGGCACCTCTGTCCATGGGGATTCTCCAGGCAAGAGTACTGGAGTGAGTTGTCATGCTCTCCTCCAGAGGATCTTGTCAACCCAGGGATTGAATCCAGGTCTCCTGCATTGCAGGTGAATTCTTTACCATCTGAGCTACCAGAGAAGAATCTACATTTTGGCAATTATGAATAAAGCCACTAGATTAATATTATCATAGATTAGATTAATATTTATCATATTTGTTAGATTAATATTTATCATATTCGTTACTGGTTTTTATTCATTGCCTTTTGAGCTTCCCTGGTGGCTCAGATGGTAAAGCATCTGCCTGCAATGCAGGAGACCCGGGTTCGATCCCTGGGTTGGGAAGATCCCCTGGAGAAGGAAATGGCAGCCCACTCCGGCGTTCTTGCCTGGAGAACCCCATGGACGGAGGAGCCTGGAGGGCTACAGTCCACGGCTCGCAAAGAGTCAGACACGACTGAGCGACCTCACTTTTCTTCTCTGTTCCTCTTTTCAGTCTTCCACTCATTTTATGTCTCTTGTAGCTTTAATTGAGCATTTTATGAAATTCTATTTTTCTTTTCTTTCTTAGTATAATAATTATACTACTTTCGTTCTTGCCTGGAGAACCCCATGGACGGAGGAGCCTGGAGGGCTACAGTCCACGGCTCGCAAAGAGTCAGACACGACTGAGCGACCTCACTTTTCTTCTCTGTTCCTCTTTTCAGTCTTCCACTCATTTTATGTCTCTTGTAGCTTTAATTGAGCATTTTATGAAATTCTATTTTTCTTTTCTTTCTTAGTATAATAATTATACTACTTTAAAAATTTAGTGGTTGCCCTAGAGTTTACATTTATAACTAATCTGAGTCTACTTTCAAACAATACTACACTGCATTGAGTAGCTTATAGTAATGAAATATTCCTAACATTTTTGTTATTAATTTCACTTATACATAAGCTCCAATCACCAAATACATTGTTGCTATTATTAGTTTGAAAAAACTCTTATCTGTTGCTGCTGCTGCTGCTGCTGCTCCTGCTGCTGCTGCTGCTGCTGCTAAGTCACTTCAGTCGTGTCCGACTCTGTGTGACCCCATAGACGGCAGCCCACCAGGCTCCCCCATCCCTGGGATTCTCCAGGCAAGAATACTGGAGTGGGTTACCATTTCCTTCTCCAGGGGATCTTCCCGACCCAGGAATCGAACCCAGGTCTCCCGCATTGGAGGCAGATGCTTTAACCTCTGAGCCACCATCTGCTGCTGCTGCTGCTGCTAAGTCACTTCAGTCGTGTCCGACTCTGTGTGACCCCATAGACGGCAGCCCACCAGGCTCCCCCATCCCTGGGATTCTCCAGGCAAGAATACTGGAGTGGGTTACCATTTCCTTCTCCAGTGCATGGAAGAGAAAAGTGAAAGTGAAGTCGCTCAGTCTGTCCGACTGTTAGCAACCCCGTGGACTGCAGCCCACCAGGCTTATCTGTTAGATCAATTAATTTTTTAAAAAAGTTTTTCTTATATTTACTTATTTATTCTCTACTGATTACCCCTTTAAAAAAATAGATCTAAGTTTCAGACCTATATCATTCTCCTTGTTTCTAAAGAGTTTATATAATTTCTTACAAGGCAGGTTTAATGGTAACAAATTCCTTTAATTTTACTTTGTCTTTTTTCTCCTTTACTTTTGGAGGATAATTCAGCATGATATAGAATTCTTGGTTGGTGGGTTTTTACCCCTCTTAACACTTTAAATATTTCACTTTACTCTCTTTTTGCTTGCATATTTTCTGAGAAGTTTGATGTAGTTCTCATCTTTGTTTCTCCATAATTAAAGACTACATTTTTTTCCTTCTGGCTATTTTTTAAGATTTTATTTTCTTAATTTAATTTTCTTTTCTTAATTTTCAGTTTGAATATAGAGTCTTATGTGTCTGTTTAAAAATTTCTGCATTATCTTTCTTAGTGTTCTCTGAACTGCTTCAATTTAGGGATTGAAATTGTCATTTATTATTACTTCAAATATTTCTTCTGTTTCTCTCTCTTATTAGTATCCTTTTGATATTCCCACTTCTCATATATAACTCTTTTTGTAGTTGTCTCACAGTTACTGGATGTTCTGTTTCATTTTTTCGGTCTTTTTTTCTCTTTGCTTTTTAGTTTTGAAAGTTTCCATCCACATATCCTCAAACTTAGAGATCCTTTCCTCAGCCATGTCCAAACTACTAGTGGGGCCATTAAAGACATTCTTCATTTTTCCTACAGAGTCTTTGATCTCTAGCATTTCCCTTTTCATTTTCTTAGAATTTCCAGCTCTCTGCTTACATTAGCCATGTGTACTTGTGTGCTGTCTACTTTATCCATTAGAGCCCTTAGCATATTAATCATAGTTGTTTTAATTCACAGTCTGATACTTCTAATACCCTTGCCATATCTAAGTCTAGTTCTAACGCTTACTCTACCCCAATAAACTATATATATATTTTGCCTTTTAGTGTACCTTATAATTTTTTGTTGAAAGCCAAGCATGATATATAATACTAGATAAATGAACTAGATAGGTCTTTAGTGATGTGATGATGAGGTGACAGGAGCGGGAAGGGGAATCATTGTATAAGCCAATGATTAGCTCTCAGTCTCTTCTTGAGTCTGTGCCTCTGGGTTATGAACTTCATGAGTACTCCTCGGTTTTCTTCCCTATTTAAGAAGGATAGGATGGCTAGAGGATGCTAGAATTAGTTATTTCCCTTCCCTAAGGTTAGTTGGGCTCTGATAACATCCCAGTAGGTTCAGTTCAGTTCAGTCGCTCAGTCATGTCTGACTCTTTGCAACCCCAAGGACTGCAGCACTCCAGGCTTCTCTGTCCATCGCCAGCTCCTAGAGTTTACCCAAACTCTTGTCCATTTAGCCACTGATGCCATCTAACCATCTCAGCCTCTGCCATCCCCTTCTCCTCCCACCTTCAATCTTTGCCAGCATTAGGGTCTTTTCAAATGAGTCAGCTCTTCACATTGGGTGGCCAAAGTATTGGAATTTCAGCTTTAACATCAGTCCTTACGATGAACACTCAGGACTGATTTCCTTTCGGATGGACTGGTTGGATCTCCTTGCAGTCCAAGGAACTCTCAAGAGTCTTCTCTAACACCACAATTCATAAGCATCAATTCTTCTGTGCTTAGCTTTCTTTATAGTCCAACTCACATCCATACAAGACTACTGGGAAAAACATAGCCTTGACTAGATGGACCTTTGTTGGCAAAGTAATGTCTCTGCTTTTTAATATGCTGTCTAGGATGGTCATAGCTTTTCTTCCAAGGAGTAAGCATCTTTTAATTTCATGCCTGAAGTCACCATCTGCAGTGATTTTGAAGCCCTCCCAAAATGAAGTGTGCCACTGTTTCCGCTATTTCTCCATCTATTTACCGTGAAGTGATGGGACCAGATGCCATGATCTTAGTTTTCTGAAAGTTGAGCTTTAAGCCAACTTTTTCACTCTCCTCTTTCACTTTCATCAAGAGGCTCTTTAGTTCTTCTTCACTTTCTGCCATAAGGATGGTGTCATCTGCATATCTGAGGTTATTGATATTTCTCCCAGCAATCTCGATTCCAGCTCGTTCTTCATCCAGCCCAGCACTTCTTATGATGTACTATGCATATAAGTTAAATAAGCAGGGTGACAATATACAGCCTTGACATACTCCTTTCCCAATTTGGAACCAGTCTGTTGTTCTAACTGTTGCTTCTTGACCTGCATACGGATTTCTAAAGAGGCAGATCAGGTGGTCTGATATTCTCACCTCTTTCAGAATTTCCAGTTTTTTGTGATCCACACAGTCAAAGGCTTTGGCATAGTCAATAAAGCAGAAATAGATGTTTTTCTGGAACTCTCTTGCTTTTTCAGTGATCCAGCAGATGTTGGCAATTTGATCTCTGGTTCCTCTGCCTTCTCTAAAACCAGCTTGGACATCTGGAAGTTCACATTCACATATTGCTGAAGCCTGGCTTTGAGAATTTTGAGCATTACTTTGCTAGCATGTGAGATGAGTGCAATTGTGTGGTAATTCTTTGGCATTGCCTTTCTTTGGGATTAGAATGAAAACTGACCTTTTCCAGTTGTGTGGCCACTGCTAAATTTTCCTAATTTGCTGACATATTGAGTGCAGCACTGTCACAGCATCATGTTTAGAAATTTCAAATAGCTCAACTGGAATCCTATCACCTCCACTAGCTTTGTTTGTACTGATGCTTCCTAAGGCCCACTTGACTTCACATTCCAGGATATCTGGCTCCAGGTGAGTGATCACACCATTGTGATTATCTGGTTCATGAAGATCTTTTTTGAATAGTTCTATGTATTCTTACCACATCTTTTAAACATCTTCTGCTTCTGTTAGGTCACGATTTCTGTCCTTTATTGTGCCCATCTTTGCATGAAATGTTCCCTTGATATCTCTGATTTCCTTGAAGAAATCTCTAGTCTTTCCCATTCTGTTGTTTTCCTTTATTTCTTTGCACTGATTACTGAGGAAGGCTTTATTCTCTCTCGTTAGTGTTCTTTGGAACTCTGCTTTCAAATGGGTATATCTTTCCTTTTCTCCTTTGCTTTTTGTTTCTCTTCTTTTCACAGCTATTTGTAAGGCCTCCTCAGACAGCCATTTTGCTTTTTTGCATTTCTTTTCCTTGGGTATGGTTTTGATCCCTGTCTCCTGTAAAATGTCATGAACCTCCATTCATATTTCATCAGGCACTTGGTCTATCAGATCTAGTCCCTTAAATCTATTTCTCACTTCGTCAGTATGAAAAGGTAAAAAGTTAGGATGCTGAAAGTTGAACTCCCCAGGTGGTTTAGTGCCCAATATTCTACTTGAGATCAGTGGAGAAATAACTCCAGAAAGAATGAAGAGATAGCGACAAAGCAAAAACAACACCCAGCTGTGGATGTGACTGGTGATAGAAGCAAAGTCCGATGCTGTAAAGAGCAATATTGCATAGGAACCTGGAATGTTAGGTCCATGAATCAAGGCAAATTGGAAGTGGTCAAATAGGAGATGACAATTATGAACTTCAACATTTTAGGAATCAGCAAACTAAAATGGACTGGAATGAGTGAATTTAACTCAGATGATGATTATATCTACTAATGTGGGCAAGAATCCCTTAGAAGAAATGTAGTAGCCATCATAGTGAACAAAAGAGTCTGAAATGCAGTGCTTGGATGCAGTCTCAAAAACGACAAAATGATCTCTCTTAATTTCCAAGGCAAACCATCGAATATTGTGGAAATCCAAGTCTATGCCCTGACCAGTAATGCTGAAGAAGCTGAAGTTGGATGGTTCTATGAAGACCTACGAGACCTTTTAGAACCAACACCCAAAAAAGATGTCTTTTTCAATATAGGGGACTGGAATGCAAAAGTAGGAAGTCAAGAAACACCTGGAGTAACAGGCAAATTTGGCCTTAGAGTACGGAATGAAGCAGGGCAAAGGCTAATAGAGTTTTGCCAAGAAAATGCACTGGTCATAGCAAACACCCTCTTCCAACAACACAGGAAAAGACCCTAAACATGGACATCACCAGATGATCAACACCAAAATCAGATTGATTATATTCCCTGCAGCAAAAAATGGAGAAGCTCTATACAGTCAACAAAAACAAGACCAGGAGCTGACTATGGCTCAGATCATGAACTCCCAGTAGGTTGGTCTCTGATAAAAGTTTCTCACAAGGACAGAAATTACTGAGAAAAGCATTTCAGAATGGTTAGTTTTACCCTCACCTTTGCTGGAAGTATGAGAGGGTTTTCCTCTAACATTTCCTCTGAGAACCTGGTATAGCTCCTGGAGGTAAAATGTACAAAGGTGTTTGGGGCTGCTCTGTAACTGGACCCACCTGGAGTTTTTAACTGTCAGACTTGTTCCTACTGTATGCTATGCTATGCTGTGATGCTTCAGTCGTGTCTGACTCTTTGTGACCCCAAGAACTGTAGCCCAGCAGGCTCCTCTGTCCATGGGATTCTCCAGACAAGAATACTGGAGTGGGTTGCCATTTCCTTCCTCCAGCAATTCATCAGTTACAGTTCAAGATTTCCTACCCTAGCACTGGCTCTTATAGTGTTTTCTACTTAGAGGTTTTACTCTCTGTATCCTTCTATCTGTCTGTCTCTTCAGTGTTTGGGACAGGACTCTTCCCTGTGACCTCACTTCTGTGATAGAGCTAAGAAGAATTTTTCAGTTTTTTAACTAAAAATAAAATACACATTTTTATAAATAATTTTTAATGTATATAAATATGAAACTCAAACCAAAATATCATTAAAAAATATTTCTCCCTGGATAAAGACCTATGAAAACATCTTTTTCTGAGAAATTTTTTCCACAGGTAAATGGTTATGTTCACATCAGTGATTTCTACTAGCAGACATTATCTCTGGGCCATAGATATATTCTGAGCTTTTATAATAACAAATGTATCAGCTTGAGTTGTCACACAGGAGACTGCAGTCTGAGTGGCTTAAACAACAGAAATTAATTTCTTCACAATTCAGAGGCTGGAAATCCAAGATCAAGGTGCCAGTAAGGTTAGTTGCTGGTGATACTTTCTTCCTGGCATGAAAATGGCTGCTGTGTCCTCACATGTCCTTTCCTTCTTAAAAGGATGTAGTCCTGTTGGATTAGGGACCACTCTTCTGACTCTTTTACCATTGATTATCCTTTTAAAATCCTTTATCTCCAATATAGTCACATTGAGAATTAGTTTCAGTATATGAATTTGGTGGTGAGGGGTGGGGAGCGGGGAATACAATTCATTCCTTAATTACTAGAATGGTTCTGAGTATATGGAGTCATGGTTCTGGTTTCCAATGTTAGAAACATAGATGTGTATATATGTGTGTGCGTGTGTGCATGTGTGTGTGTGTTTCCTCTAAGTTTTAAAATGGTGTTCTGTGATTTTTATATTATTTTTTAATTGTTTTAATTGACTGGAAAATAACTTGTAGATTTGTTTCTCAGACTGTGGTTTGTGGGTCATATGTATCAAAATAAATATATACTATCATGTAAGAAATGAATTGCCAGTCTATGTTCAATGCAGGATGCAGGATGCTTGGGCCTGGTGTATGGGGATGATCTGGAGGGATGATGTGGGGTGGGAAGTGGGAGGGGGGTTCATGTTTGGGAGTTCGTGTAAAAAAATAAATCAATACAATTAAAAAAAATAAAACATATGAACAGGAACTTGTAAAAATAATAATAAATAAATAAATAAATTAGTGGCATTATATTAAATGTAAATTCCTGAGTTTCACCTTCGAATTATCAATTCAGAGTAAGTGAACAACTTGGCCTGGGTTCATGTTCTCCAGGCCAGGGTTATATGCTCAATACAATTAAAAAAAATAAAACATATGAACAGGAACTTGTAAAAATAATAATAAATAAATAAATAAATTAGTGGCATTATATTAAATGTAAATTCCTGAGTTTCACCTTCGAATTATCAATTCAGAGTAAGTGAACAACTTGGCCTGGGTTCATGTTCTCCAGGCCAGGGTTATATGCCCCAGCCATTAAAGGGAAGGGCCAATCCCTTTTGGAATGTGAACTAGAATGCTGTGATATTCCTGTGTGTATAGTATCATTAAACATCCCCCAATAGCAATTCCTGGGGAGCATTGTTGTTTCCGCTTCAGAATAATATGTTTAGAATTCTGTCACAGAGAACCTAGCATTGAATCTAAATGCTCATATTTTTTTTTTGTATTTATTTATTTTTTTACACGAACTCCTTAAAATCTATTTTTGCATTCATCAAGTGAATGGTCTGGTATTCCCATCTGAGGCAGAAGCGTCATGTTTCCATAAATCTCACTTGAGAATAACTTGCCCCTGGTTCTTACTAGACACCCAACATCCTCTCAGGCGAACATGTCATCTGATAGGAAATGGCAGAATACAATACACATTCAATTGTAACAAGAAAATTTGCACTTTTATCAAAACTTGTTGATGAACATTGCATATGTTGGCCAAATGCCTGTTGGGCTTGAGGAGAGGGATTATGTGGGAGAACAGAGTAAATGTGGTTTAAAAACAGCAACCAAATGGTTGATACCAAAAATCAGACTGATTATATTCTTGGCAGCCAAAGATGAAGAAGCTGTGTACAGTAATCAGGGAAAAAAAAAAAAAGACTGGGAGCTGACTGCGGCTCAGATCCTGAACTCCTTATTGCAAAATTCAGACTTAAATTGAAAGCAGGGAAAATTACTAGGTCACTCAAATATGACTTAAACCAAATCCCTTATGATTATACAGTGGAAGTAACAAATAGACTCAAGGGATTAGATCTGATAGACAGAGTACCTGAAGAACTATGGATAGAAGTTCATAACATTGTACAGGAGGCAGTGACAAAAATCATCTCCAAGAAAAAGAAGTGCAAAAAGACAAAATGGTTGTCTGAGGAGGCCTTACAAATAGCTGAGAAAATAAGAAAAGCTAAAGGCAAAGGAGAAAAGGAAAAATATATCCATCTGAATGCAGAATTCTAAAGAAGAGTGGGGAAAGATAACAAAGTCTTCCCAAGTGAACAATGCAAAGAAATAGAGGACAACAATAGAATGGGAAAGACTAGAGATCTCTTCGAGGAAATTAGAGATTCCAAGGGAACACATCATGCAAAGATGGGCCAATAAAGGACAGAAATGGTATGGACCTATCAGAAGCAGAAGATATTAAGAAGAGGTGGCAAGAATACACAGAAGAACTATTCAAAAAAGGTCTTCATGACCCAGATAACCACAATGGTGTGATCACTCACCTAGAGCCAGACATCCTGGAATGTGAAGTCAAGTGGGCCTTAGGGAGAGTCACTACAAGCAAAGCTAGTGGAGGTGATGGAATTCCAGTTGAGCTATTTCAAATCCTAAAAGATGATGCTGTTAAAGGGCTATACCCAATATGCCAGCAAATCTGGAAAACTCAGCAGTGGCCACAGGACTGGAAAAGGTCAGTTTTCATTCCACTCCCAAAGAAAGGCAATGCCAAAGAATGTTCAAACTACTGCATAATTGCATTCATTTCCCTTACTAGCAGGGAAATGCTCAAAGTCCTTCAAGCTAGGATCCAATAGTACGTGAACCAAGAACTTCCACATAATTCAAGCTGGAGTTAGAAAACACAGAGGAACCAGAGATCAAATTGTCAACATCTGTTGAATCATAGAAAAAGCAAGAGAATTCCAGAAAAACATCTAGTTCTGCTTCACTGACTGTGCTAAAACCTTTCATTGTGTGGATCACAACAAACTATGGAAAATTCTTAAAGAGATGAGAATACCAGACTGTCTTACCTGCCTCCTGAGAAACCTGTATGCAGGTCAAGAAGCAACAATTAGAAGCAGATGTGAAACAATGGACTGGTTCCAAATTGGGAAAGGAGTATGTCAAGGCCGTATACTGTCACTCTGCTAATTTAAATTATATGCAGAGTACATTATGTGAAATGCCAGGCTGCATGAAGCACAAACTGGAATCAAGATGGCTGGAAGAAATAATCAATAACCTCAGATATGCAGATGACACCACACTAATGGCAGAAACTGAAGAGGAACTAAAGAGCCTGTTGATGAAGGCAAAAAAGGAGAGTGAAAAAGCTGGCTTAAAACTCAACATTCAAAAAACTAAGATCATGGCATCCAGTCCCATCACTCCATGGCAAACAGAAAGGGGAAACAATGGAAACAGTGACAGACTTTATTTTCATGTGCTCCAAAATCACTGTAGATGGTGGACTGTAGCCACGAAATTCAGACGCTTGCTCCTTGGAAGAAAAGCTATAACAAACCTAGACAGTGTATTAAAAAACAGAGACATGACTTTGCCAACAATGGTCCATCTAGTCAAAGCTATGGTTTTTCCAGTAGTCATGTATGGATGTGNAAAAAAAAAAAAAAAAACCACTTCTTGGAAGGAAAGTTATGACCAACCTAGATAGCTTATTGAAAAGCAGAAGATGTGTATAAGAGACAGCGCTTGCTCCTTGGAAGAAAAGCTATAACAAACCTAGACAGTGTATTAAAAAACAGAGACATGACTTTGCCAACAATGGTCCATCTAGTCAAAGCTATGGTTTTTCCAGTAGTCATGTATGGATGTGAGAGTTGGATCATAAAGAAGGCTGTACGTCAAAGAAATAATGCTTTTGAACTGTGGCGTTGGAGAAGACTCTTGAGAGTCCTTTGAACTGCATGGAGATCCAACCAGTCCATCCTAAAGGAAATCAGTCCTGAGTGTTCATTGGAAGGACTGATGTTAAAGCTGAAACTCCAGTACTTTGGCCACCTGATGCGAAGAGCCAACTCATTGGAAAAGACCCTGATGCTGGGAAAGATTGAAGGCAGGAGAAGGGAGCGACAGAGGATGAGATGGTTGGATGGCATCACCAGCTCAATGGACATGAGCTTGAGCAAACTCTGGGAGAGTCAGTCCTTGGGATTGCAGAGCTGGACACGTCTGAGAGAGTGAACAGCAGCAAGAAAAGGCAACAATGGTAAGAAGGAAGATGTCTACCGTTTATTGAGAGAATATTATGATAAATGTTATTATTTTTAATCCTCACAGCCACATGCCAAATATTGTAATTAATTCTTTCATAGAAGAGAAAAATGAGGTTTATAAAGTTAAGGATTCACACTCAGATTTATCTGATTCCAGAGCATAGGCTTTTTCCCATTTTGTTTCTAAAGTTTTATGGAGCCAGATCACAGAGCCCCTCATATAATATGATGTTAGAAAGTTTAAATGGTATGGCTAGCATTTCTTAAAGTGCATCCTGTGTGAGAGTAATCCTTCAGCACAAGAACTTTGTTACTCTAAATGAAAGGCTAAGGTGCCCAGATAGGCTTATGATATACTGAGTTTCACCAGCCACTCATATTCTCCCACCATGCATCTCTTGAGGAATGATGTGTATGTCTGAAGCCACTGTTTGGAGTTGGGGGTATTCTGGGGCTGCAGAATAGAGCTTTTGAATGTGTGATGCTAAATGCATCCATACAGAGGTTGAAATCATGACCTTAATCTCATTAAAAACACAAGGATGAAATGTACATTGTGGTAAATATAGTCAGTAATAATGTAATATCTTTAAATGGTGACAAAGGTGGTCAAGATATACAAACTTACAATTATAACATAAGTACTAGTGATGTAACGTACAACATGATATAAGTAACACTGGTGTATGTTATACATGAAGTAGTTAAGGGAGCAGACCCTAAGGTTTCTCATCATAGGAAGGATATCTTTTTACTTTATTTTGTATCTGTATGAGATGATGGATGTTCACTAAATTTATTGATGCAATAATTTTATAATGTATAATGTATGTAAATCAGATCACTATGCTGTACATCTCAAACTTAATACAGTGTTGTGTGTCAATTATATCTCAAAAAAATGGGAAGAAAAAAGATCTATTCTAGATCTGTTCTATACCTTACACCTATCATGTGATACGTCTTTACTTTGAGGGAATATCGTCAATTCCTAGGAAGCATGTTTTATTTTGCTTTTCTTTTTTTTTTTTTTAAATCTCCTTTGTTAAGCTAAATTAATTAAGAATGTTTAAAAACTGCTTAACCTATAGAATTTTAACTATATACTTAAATGTATAGTTATATATATGTATATGTGTATATACTGCACAAAGACTAAGCTTCCAATTTTGTTATTATGTATATTCAGACATCTATATGAGCATATAAGTAAAAGATTAGAAGGAAATAGTGAGAATTGATTATATCTTTTGGGACAATATTAGAAATGATTTTCTTTACATTTTCTAAATTTTCAAAAAAATATATATTATTTTCATAAGGAGAAAAATATATTTCCTATATATGTCCTCATTGCCTAGTTTAAAAACATGTTGTATTGCTTTTCTTTTTCAGTCTATCTGGGCACATGTCCCGTTTGCATATTTTATCCATAGACTAAACTCCTTGTCTGACTTTCACAATGAAATCTGCTTATTAATGCTGCGAAGAAATGCTAAAATTTGCACTGAGACTGAATGATCTTGAGCACAGGAGAAACTCTGGAGACAGAGAAAGAGAGAGTCTGGAGACAGAGAAAGAGAGAGATTGTGTGTGTGTGTGTGTATGTGTGTTTCTAATATATGATGGAATTTGAATGAGCAGAAATACAAAATGGGAGTTAGCTCAAGCAAGAGATGGAAGGGAAAATATACAAAGGAGGGGGTGGGTAAAGAAGCCAGAAACGAGTAAAACATAGGCAAAGGCTAGAAAAGAGGTGGAGAGCAACAGCCAAAGTGAGTGTAAGGGTTACACATTCCAGAGAATTGTATAGAAATCCCAAATTGCTGGATGCTAAGGTAAGTTATGACCAACCTAGATAGCTTATTGAAAAGCAGAGACATTACTTTGCCAACAAAGGTTCGTCTAGTCAAGGCTGTGGTTTTTCCAGTGGTCACGTATGGATGTGAGAGTTGGACTGTGAAGAAAGCTGAGTGCCGAAGAATTGATGCTTTTGAACTGTGGTGTTGGAGAAGACTCTTGAGAGTCCCTTGGACTGCAAGGAGATCCAACCAGTCCATTCTAAAGGAGATCAGCCCTGGGTGTTCTTTGGAAGGAATGATGCTAAAGCTGAAACTCCAGTACTTTGGCCACCTCATGCAAAGAGTTGACTCATTGGAAAAGACTCTGATGCTGGGAGGGATTGTAGGCAGGAGGAAAAGGGGACGAGAGAGGATGAGATGGCTGGATGGCATCACCGACTCGATGGACATGAGTTTGAGTGAACTCCGGCAGTTGGTGATGGACAGGGAGGCCTGGCGTGCTATGATTCATGGGGTTGCAAAGAGTCAGACATGACTGAGCGACTGAACTGAACTGAACTGAAGAAGAGTGGATTTCTAATACAAAATTGAGACTATCCTTTCTCTTCTGTTTATTTATTTATTGCTAGTCTCCATGGTTTTTTTAACATAAAGTTTTAGACTATGTTTCTGTTATATGAACCATAGATTACTGCTTTAGACAATCTTATAACATATGTTAATGATAAATTTGAATCAACATTGTTTTCCAAGAATTACATTTTCAGCATATTTTGACTTCCAACTTTGGGATGCTCATGATCGTTAAAAGGAAAAGAAATGAAATAGTCCTATCTAGAACTGTGGATAACTCATAAGTTTTGGTTTAAATAGATTTTTTAAACCTAATTTTACATTTTGGTGATGATCCTTTTCTCCTTTTGGGAAGACTTGTACAGTCAGAGTCTTGAGCCTTTGTAAACCTGAAACTTGGCCTGCACAATCCTGAAATTACCTAGACCTTCATGGCTTTCACTTGAAATTATGAAATTGGTTTGTTTTGCATTAACATATCTGAGATGTCTAGATTACCAGTTGTCCAACTACCTGTCACTTGGTTTTCATGCACAACTGTGTATGTATATTCTCAGTCACTCGGTTGAGTCCAACTCTTTTGTGACCCCATGGGCTGTGTAGCCTGCCAGGCTCCTCTGAGAATGGAATTTCCCAGGCAAGAAGACTGCAGTGGGCTGCCATTTCCTTCTCCAGGGTATTTTCCCAGCCCAGGGATTGAACCCACATCTCCTGCATTGCAGGCAGGCTCTTTAACACTGAGCCACTAGTGAAACCCTCACATGCACAAATGCTTTGCCCTCAAACCCAGACTTTTTACACTAAGTTCACACATGCCTAGATTCCATATCTAGAGATTCATTCTTTGTGGCCTTTTGCATTTTGTTGCATATGAACATAATTCCACTTCTGGAAGAAAATCATTCATGGAATGATAAGCCATTTTGAATTGGGACTGATTTTTTTTCAATAATTTTTATTGAGATTTTGACCCAAAGATAAATAGAGATATCACAAAGAATTTATACTTCATAAGTAGATTTAGGATATCAAGGAAAATTGAAAGAGCAGAAACAAACTTGATATTGGCCCAGTATTGCTTATACTCTGCAAGCTGCATTCATGTGTAGCTCTCCTTTGAACACTTAAGTTAAATATTAGCCACCTTGTTTCAGAATGTTCTGCTCTGGATTAAGATTTCTCAGTCTTTGGCACTATTGATAGACTTTAGGTTAAATAGTCCTTTGTTGTGAGCAGTTGTCATGTGCATTGTATGATGTTTAGCAGTATCCTTGACCACTACCTGTGAGATGCTATAGTACACACTCTACTCCTGTGGTTGTGACAACAAAAAGTACCTCCAGAATTTGCTGCACATCTTCTGGGGTGCAACATAACCCCTGACTAAGAACTGCTCATCTCAGATAATCTGTGTTTTTATTTTTCTCCCTAGTGTCTGGAATCTAATCAGCATTTCTTTACGTTTATTTTTAGCAGGTATGTATTTCCTTTCAAGCATTTTCCCCTCATCTCTAGCCTACTCTTTAGTTTTCAATTAGTATGATGACTCTTGTGGCCCCAAAGGTTTATAATTAACCACTATACATAATCATTGCTACTAAGCTTGATGTAGAGAGTCTTTACAAAATTGCCAAAGGCTTGAAATAGGGGATCTATCACACGCTCATTTCTTTGACCATACTGAGCCATTATGTCAACTGCTCTTCCAGATGACACCATGGCCTCAAAATCTAGTTTTCCACTTTATCTCCCAACTCATGTATTTATATATGTGTGTGTGTGTGTGTATTGAAAAAATAATCTAATATAATGAAAGATGATTAGTTCTCCTTTGAAGATCTTTGTAGAGTTAGTGTCTGATCTAAAACAAATTGCTTAGTTTATGTTGTTGATTTGTGTTTTAACTTTAACCTAATAATACCCTAAATACATTTAGTATGTCTAGATTCTGCTCAAGGGATGGCACAAACCCAGCAGTAGTGCTATCGTTATGAAACATGCCAAATTATAGTGTTCTAAAGACTAAAGTAGGCCATAGTGAATTTAATGCAGAGAAACTGAAGGTTAACTTGCTGGGGGAAAACCCAAATCATGCTAGCAAAGGCAAAAGAAGTTGGAAGCAACTGAAGCATTGTTACAGAGCAAGCATGTGTGCCAAGGGAAGGACACAAGCAAGGCTGGTTCAGAAAGTCAGAGGCCAGGAAGAATGGGACTAGGTAAGGGTGTGTAATAAAGACAGCCCAAGGCGAATGGTTCTGCATTAGTGCAGAGAACAATGCCTGGATCATAGAACCTCACTTCTCTGTGTGCTGGCTGTATAGTGTCCAGCAAGACCTGAGGGCTTAAAGTAGAACAAGGCTCTACTTTAAAAGCTAGATTATGAAGTCATGTACTCTAGATCAAATTCCCAACCTACTCACTGGATTATGAATGAATATCTAAGTCTCCCTACGTACTAAATCATGGCTCTACAAAATATACAAAATGTATCTTAAAGTAGACAGTCATATACTTCTGTTACATTTTTGACCCTTAAAGAATAACTTTTGTCTCTAATTCACCTCCTGGTATTAAGAAGTTTTCAGAACAGCTTACATTTTGAAAAGATATCCAACTATTAGTCACAGTTATTGGCAACTCCCATATGTGACTCATATTACCTATTGGATAATAGTTTGAGAATCATTTGCTAATTCTGAAATATATGAGTTTAACATTTTTAAGGGTTGGTAAATGTATTTAATGTAAGAAAAATGCAAGGAATTTTGTTGGTTAATTGATCATCACAGTAGTTTGTTATCAGTAAATATTGGCACACAATTTTCTACACGGAATTATTATCATACCTTTCATGGCTACGAGCTATGCAGAAGGAAAAGCTTTTTCGACTAGATTGTATCAGTTCGATAATGCATGTGAAAATGGTTAGCAGAGTATTAGGAACAAGTAGGCACTTGATAGTTTTCTTAGGTAAACTAAGTAAGATAGTGAGTGGCTATCTCAAGTTATCCACTTTGATTGAGATGGAGCCAGGGAGTGAATTTAGAATTCTTGTCATGAAATAGATTGCTTTTTATTTGCCATTTTGGACCAAGAAAAAGAGTCTTGCCTGTCTATAATTTTTCTCTTTGCAGTATTGATTAACATGATGACTATAACATGAGACATACAATATGGCCACAGTTTTGCTATTAAGTGATAGTCATGCCTTAGCAACAGTGAAGTCTTGTCTGCCATGAGCCCCGGTCAATGTATTTGACATTTCTGAGCCTCAGTTTTCTCATCAGTGAAGCAGGTTTACTATCACCTGCCTCATAAGACTGACCTCAGAGTTAAGACACTCATACTGTGTCTAACAAAGGGTTTGACCAATAATATCTCCTCCATATAGGGAATTACAAATATTTCATTTTAAGAGAATCTAAATATTTTTGGCAATATTTTAGACCATTCATTAGGAAGTTTTTGTCATTAAGTGTCTGTATGTTATATTCAACTTGAGAATTTGGTTCCTATTTTTAGCTTTATTAGACAATTTTAATGGCTATATCCTTGAAAAATATATTAAAAAGATTTTTGCTTTATTTTCTATAAGCTTTCTTATAGCAAAGAACATTATTTTACACTATCCCTTAAAGGATCCAAATGAGAGTAGATATGGCTTCTGAAAGTCTTAGATATTTTTAATCTTCTAAGTCTTCAACCAANAGCTTTATTAGACAATTTTAATGGCTATATCCTTGAAAAATATATTAAAAAGATTTTTGCTTTATTTTCTATAAGCTTTCTTATAGCAAAGAACATTATTTTACACTATCCCTTAAAGGATCCAAATGAGAGTAGATATGGCTTCTGAAAGTCTTAGATATTTTTAATCTTCTAAGTCTTCAACCAATTGTCATTTCATTAAGGTGTCCTGCCGAGATGTTCTTTCACATACCATCATTAAGATGAATTGTAGCTCTGCTCCATAATACACATATTACAAGCTCAGTACACATGTGCTGAAATTATAACTGCAGACACAATTCCAGTTCCTGGAGAGCAGTGCAGAGTCACAGCTGCTGTTTCAGGCAGCTTTGCTGTCAGTTTCAAGTTAGAAACCACCTTTCTAATGAAAAGAACAAAAGCTCAAAATAAAAATAAAGGGATTGGCTCTTTGGCAAAAAACAAGGATTGAAGTGAATATCAAAGATTTTTTTTTAAATTTCTTTTATCATGGAAAAATATACATAAAGTACAATGTAGCAATATACTCTTATTTTAATCATTTGTAAGTGTACAATTCAGTGGCATTAAAAACATTCACAATGCTATGTAAGCATCACCAGTATTTATACCCATCACTTTTTCATTATCCCCAACTCTGTATCCAGGAACAAATCACTTTTCCTTCTCCCTGACCCCAGATTCTGGTAACGTCTCTTCTACTTTCTGTCTCTGTGAATTTACCTGCTCCAGGTACCCCACATTCTAGTGGAATCATACAATATCAGCCCTTCCATGTCAAACTTATTTCATTAATCACACACCTATGTAATAGCATACATCAAAATGCCATGCCTTTTTATGGCTGAATAGCATTCCACTGTTTTTATATACCACATTTTGTTTATTCCATCATCTGTTGATAGACCCTGGGTTGTTTCTATGAGCATTGGTATACAGATATCTGTTCAAGTCACTGTTTTCGGTTCTTTTCGGTATAAAACTTGAAGTGGCATTACTGGGTGACATCATAGTTCTGTGTTTAACTTTTTGAAGAAACATCAAACTGTTTCTCACAATGGCAACATTATTTTACATTTTTACCAACAGTGCACAAGAATTCTAATTTCTTCACATCCTCACCGGTACTTGTTATTTTCTAGTTTTTGTTATTACTATTGTTACTTTTGTCATCCTAGTAGGTATGAAGTGGTATCTCACTGTGATTGTGATTTGTATTTTCCTAATGACTAATGGAGAAGACTCTTAAGAGTCCCTTGGACTGCAAGGAGATCCAACGAGTCCATCCTAAAGGAGATCAGCCCTGGGTGTTCATTGGAAGGACTGATGCTAAAGCTGAAACTCCAATACTTTGGCCACCTCATGCAAAGAGTTGACTCATTGGAAAAGACTCTGATGATGGGAGGGATTGGGGGCATGAGGAGAAGGGGATGACAGAGGATGAGATGGCTGGATGGCATCACCGACTTGATGGACATGAGTTTGGGTGAACTCCGGGAGTTGGTGATGGTCAGGGAGGTCTGGTGTGCTGCGATTCATGGGGTCGCAAAGAGTCCGACACGACTGAGTGACTGAACTGAACTG
>SJYX01020544.1:74143-84191 GCA_006410675.1 Oreotragus oreotragus | reverse complement strand
GGTCAAAGGCTTTGGCATAGTCAATAAAGCAGAAATAGATGTTTTTCTGGAACTCTCTTGCTTTTTCCATGATCCAGCAGATGTTGGCAATTTGATCTCTGGTTCCTCTGCCTTTTCTAAATCCAGCTTGAACATCTGGAAGTTCACGGTTCACGTATTGCTGAAGCCTGGCTTGGAGAATTTTGAGCATTGCTTTACTGGCGTGTGAGATGAGTGCAATTGTGCGGTAGTTTGAGCATTCTTTGACATTGCCTTTCTTTGGGATTGGAATGAAAACTGACCTTTTCCAGTCCTGTGGCCACTGCTGAGTTTTCCAAATTTCCTGGTGTATTGAGTGCAGCACTTTCACAGCCCTGGAGTGGTTACTGATGTCTATAGTTGTGTGATGAAAACTAATCACAAACAGTTGAAAGTTTCAGCCAGAGTCTGGGAAGCATGATAGTTCTTCTTGCTGTCTTGGCCTTATGAGAGTGCTGAGAAGTGAAAGTGACCATCTTGTTACTATGATCATGCTGGTGACTGACAAGCAGCACAGAGGGCTTATGAGAATGAATGAGATAATGTCTGTCAAGTGCTTTGAGCTCTTTAGAAGAAATTTTCTTTGTAATTAGAAAGTAATGCTGCATTATTATAGTTATTATGATTATCATAATTATTAAAGGTAGAGTCAGAAGACAGGGCCCCTCCAATGGAAAAAGTCATGAATAAAGCCCAGTAACTCATAAAGGAAGTGGTTCATGCATCAGTTATGAGCTTCCAGTTTGTAATTACAGTGTACTGGGTGGTTTTTTCATGTACCAGTTTGTTATTCATCCAGAACAACCTTTACATGTATAATAGCTCCCAATACACAGCAAACATAAATGAAACAGAAGAAAGCTTTTTGTGACCACCAGGTTGCAAATGTGAAATTCAGTTACCTATTAAGGATTGTCTTTATATTTGCGCAAAAACATGGTAAAATTTGTCAATGAGAAACCGGGGTTAAGGTAAGAAAAAAATGTAAGTATGACTCTTACATGTGTGGACACGAGGATAACAAAAGGAACCATATATTCACTTCACTCTCCCATTATATTACACATTTATAAAGGCTTTACTTAAGTACTACTGATGCCAAAACGTAAGAGTTCAATTTTACTCTCTTTGGTTCTGAAATGCTCTTTTTATTTTGCCACATCTCGGGCTCCACAGAGAGGAAGGAATGAAAACAAAGGGTAAAGAGTAATCAAAAATCACCCTGAGGGGTTTAAAGAATGCCTGTTTGCCAGTCCTTGAACCAAATCCAGATGGGCATTCGGACAGTAGGGGATTTGTCCAACAGCCAGCCTGTGCCCTTCTGTTGATACAGTTGTGCTCCTTAAACTCTGCTATAAGCACATTCTGAACATGGAGTTTAAGCTGTGGTTTAACTCAGAGATCTGAAGCTGGGAGACAAACCACATACTAAGAACATCATATGCTATTGTCTCCCTGCTGCCTGGGCAGGGTGTTTTAGATTCAATTCAGTTCAGTCGCTCAGTTGTGTTTGATTCTTTGCGACCCCATGAATTGCAGCACTCCAGGCTTCCCTGTCCATCACCAGTTCCTGAAGCTTGCTCAAACTCATGTCTGTTGAGTTGGTGATGCCATCCAACCATCTCATCCTCTATCATCCCCTTCTCCTCCTGCCTTCAATCTTTCCCAGCATCAGGGTCTTTTCCAGTGAGTCATTTCTTTGCATCATGTGGCCAAAGTATTGGAGCTTCAGATTCAGCATCAGTCCTTCCAATGATTATTCAGGACTGATTTCCTTTAGGATGGATGAACTGGCTGGATCTCCTTGCAGTCTAAGGGACCCTCAAGAGTCTTCTCCAACACCACAGTTCAAAAGCATTCTTCAGCACTCAGCTTTCTTTATAGCCCAGCTCTCACATCCATACATAACTACTGGAAAAACTATAGGTTTTTTTATGGTGTTCTAGACCTTCTTTATGTGGAAAGAGCTGGTTTTTTACCACTTTGACGCTCTGAGTGACCAGTCTGAGTTCCTGTAATTTGACCTTTGACCCCATCCAGCACACAGCTATCCACATTTCCTTTTCAAGTTCATCATTTAGAATCCACAGATGGGAACCATTGTCTCTTACACGTAGTCACTGATAGAGAGATAGACATTATTTAAGCCTGGTTAAAGGATGCAAAACATGCCATCTCAAAATATGCCACTCTGGTACAGTGCTTACTTTTAGCTAAAGAAATTAAAAAACAGCAGATGCACAATGAGTACTCTAAGGAGAAGGAAGTAAAACCCCACATGGGAGATATACATCCTATGCCAGGACGGTAGTAACATTCTTATCACCAAAAATAGGAAGTGGTAGTAGAAAATAATATGTACAAACAAGGCTTGTTAAACTAGCCCTTATTTTCCCAGTTACTTTTCTACCATTAACTGTCCTAACCCAAGCCCCTTTGCTTTGTCATGTTTCTATGGTTTACTTCTCTGTCCAGTTCAGTATATAAACACTCAACTCTAACTTGGTCTTTGGGTCTTCATTTCCTTCAGAGTACTCTCATGTCACGTAAAACTTTTATTAAATAAATGTGTATGTTTTTCTCCTATTAATTTATCTTTTATAACAGGAGTCCTAGCTAAGAATTTATCAGGGTAGAAGGAAAGGTTAGTTTTATTCCCCTACACTGTTTTAGCAAACATTTTCTCAAAGGCTAATTTAAAGAAAAAAATAATGGGTCTCATTCTTTTCCATTCAAAACAAACATATTTATTAAATCCTGGAAGAAAAGAAGTTTATATATATTCTACAAATTATATTACTGACCTTATTTAATAAGTGAAAGTCAATGAGAAAATTGGCAGAGCCTTTTAGACAATAAGATGTTAAAAAGCCAAGTATGTTTGAGGAGGAATCAGAAATTACATTTTAATCTTTCAACCCTTATATTTGTAAAGTGCCTTAGAGTTCACAAATGATGGCCACATGTCCACTCACATTTAATATTTGCAGCACATGAGGTCTGTATTATTATCATTTCTATTTTTCCGCTAAAGGAACCAAGGTTCAGAGAGGCACACTGATCTATGTGAGATCATATATCCATTTAGTGTCAAAGCTGTGGAGAGAAATAGTTTGTTCCAATATCAAGTTCATACATTGAGAATTAAGTTAGGATAGTTTGGCTATCCTAACAAAGGAGTTTGTCTCCTATAACAAAGGCCCAAGCAAAACAGAAGTTTATTCCTTTCTAATTCAATTGTCTTTAAGTGTCTGGGCACAAACGGTCCCAGGCTGATAGAATAGTTCCACCATGCCTAGGACCCAGGCTCCATCTTCTTGTTGGTCCTCAGCTCGTGGCTTCCATCTCACAGTCTAATTCCATCATTTTGTTCCTATTATCACATCTTAATTCCAGCCAGCAGGAAGGGAAAGAGGAAGGAAGAAAGGGCCCTCTGTTTCACTCTAGGAGCACAGTCTGAAAGTTGTGAACTTCGCTCCTGCTCCCATTAGCCAGAACTTGAAAACACCTAATGGTGAGCAGCTTTGCACACAACAAAACCAGGGCATTCTGTTAACAAAGGACAAAGTATGAAAAGCATATTACGGGACAACTAGCAAGCTTTGTTATTTTGAGTACCTATTGTGTTACGAACTATTTAAGATACTGGGATAAAGAAAAGAGAAAACTGTGGTTACTGCCTGTCAGTTTAAGCCAGTCTTAGCTTTTTTCCCCCTCTGACTAGAAGATGTCTCACATCCCTAGCTAGGTAGGACACTTTGAACCAGGCAGTCAATAATGGGAGTAATGGTGCCCAAGATCCACATCTTAATCTCAAGAATCTGTGAATGTCACCTAATATGGCAAAAGGGACTTTGCAGATGTGATTAAATGGAGGATTTTGAAATGGGTAGATTATTCTAAATTGTCTGAGTGGGCTCATGTAACCAGAAGTGTCCTTATAAAAAAGAGGCAGGAGATCAAAGTTAGTAAGAGAAGGCAGTGTGGCTATAGAGGCAGAGATTGCAGTAATATACCACAAGCCAAGGAATGATGATAGTCTTTAGAAGCTGGTAGAGCCATGGAATTGATTCTCCCTGGACTCTATAAGGAATCAGACTTGCCAGCATTTTGATTTTAGCCTTTTAAGACTGATTTTTAACTTCTGACCTTCAGAACTGTAAGAGAAATAATTTGTTTTAAGCCTCTAAGTTTGTGACAATTTGTTACAACAGGAGTAGGAAATAAATACACCCAGTGAATGTCAGCCCAGATGCCATTTATTTCTCATAAGAGCCAGATGCCAGGACTCAACTCTGTATGGTGGAACATCCCTGGCACCACCTTCCTTATAAATGACATGGAACACTTGGGAGCCTTTTCTCTCTTGAATTCTTTTGCTTTGACATTGGGAATAATGATCATAAGTTTTATATAAAACTGCAGGCCATCATGGCCTGGCAATCACTGTTCATTCGTCCTTGGTTTAAACCATCTATGGAGTTCTGCTCTTTGCATTCCAATCATTTTGTAGTAAAAATACAAGGATCATTATAAAGCTGCACGGCCTGTGTGTACCTTGCTTTCAGAGACAGGTGATTCATTTTGGGCAAATAGTAGCTTACTCCTTGGAAGGAAAGTTATGACCGACCTAGATAGCATATTCAAAAGCAGAGACATTATTTTCCAACAAAGGTCCATCTAGTCAAGGCTATGGTTTTTCCAGTGGTCATGTATGGATGTGAGAGTTGGACTGTGAAGAAAGCTGAGTGCCAAAGAATTGATGCTTTTGAACTGTGGTGTTGGAGAAGACTCTTGAGAGTCCCTTGGACTGCAAGGAGATCCAATCAGCCCATCCTAAAGAAGATCAGCCCTGGAATTTCTTTGGAAGGAATGATGCTAAAGCTGAAACTCCAGTACTTTGGCCACCTCATGCGAAGAGCTGACTCATTGGAAAAGACTCTGATGCTGGGAGGGATTAAGGGCAGGAGGAGAAGGGGACGACAGAGGATGAGATGGCTGGATGGCATCACGGACTCAATGGACGTGAGTCTGAGTGAACTCCAGAAGATGGTGATGGACAGGGAGGCCTGGTGTGCTGCGATTCATGGGATTGCAGAGTCAGACACGACTGAGCTACTGAATTGAAGTGAACTCATATACTCTCAGAAAAAGAAAAAAACTTGGGGAAACTTAGAGGAATATAGGTGATTAGAGAAGTATGACCCACAGTAAACTAGCTGTCAGTACTGCATTGAATTGCTGTGATCTTTGGCCACTGTCACAAGGAACAGTTTTGCTGCTGTCCTCCTTCTTCTCACTTGAAAACACTGCATGATGAGTCAAGAATGGCCACAGGCTCCTTCGGAAACAGAGGTGAATGAATGGGGTGTGGCTCGAATATGTCTAATGTGAATTGCTTAGGGCTGAATGGAATCATGCCCTGAACTTGAGCACAAGGCACTGGATAAACACAGCACCTGAACCAAAAAACTGAGAATTAATTTGTCCTTATGGAGAGAAGCCAGAATCAGATGCTTCATCTATAGATGCTAGTCAGTTCTTCTTCACTGTCAATTCTTAGGAAAAGAGAGGATATAAAAGATATATGTATAGTAGCAGGTATTTAAGAGAATACTCTTAAATATGTTGAGGTTGGATTTGGTTCAGGATGAATAAATTCTAATGACAAATATTTCTGTTATGTTTTGAAATGAACAAAGCATTTTTGTAAGTATCGATCTTGTGTCATTATTGCTATCACTCTGTAATCTTATTGTTATACTTCTGGTTACAGATAAGAACCTGAGATGCTGGTAGCTCATCTAAGTCTTACTTAATTTTGACAGACCTGAACTGAAGTCTTCAAACTCTGAGTCTGGGTTCTTTCCACTGAAATATGAGGCCTCTGTAGTGACTCTGAATGTGTTGCATTGGTAAGAGTGTTTTAGTGCACTGTGAGAACTGCAGAATTGCACAGGATTTGGGGACTATTTTAGCTCTACATGCGCGTGTTGTGGTACAGCTAAGGAGTGTGTTTGGATCAGCTGTTCTCAGACATGTTATCAATATGAGGGCAATGCTGACTGTACACAGTTTTTCTAACTCTCTTTCTCCCTTGACTCCAGTGTATCCATTATATACATCAGAGGCTATAGGGCTTCCCCAAGAACTTTTGAAGACAGTTGTTGTTTGTATGTTTAACAGTGACCTTAGAAGTCAAGTATATTCCCCAGTGTTATGTAACCAGCATGTCCAAGGTTTCTTGAAGCTGTGCTGTTGTTGCACACCTCCATTTTCTTAGTGTTCCTCCTTCTCACTGTCTAGGCTTGCAGGGTGGCCTGGCCAGCAACCCTACACAAAGGACTCACCCTATTCCAGGCACTTTAGAGACTCAATGAGTATCTGCTGAGGGAATGAATGGGGTGAGATTTACATGAATGCCTTCAGCTTTGATGCTCTGAGTCCCTCGACTAAAAGACAGTCTAGTGTTTTCTCACAGTGACTCTTCCCAAATATTTTTGTCAATCTCTTGTGATCCTTATATCTGCTTGTGAATCCATCTTCATAATTTTTGCTTCCTGCCATTGTACTAAAACCCAGATGCTCACTCACAAGCTGAACTCCACATCTGATAATTGCTTTGTTGGTTCTGAGAGGGAAATTTACTTATTTTTGCACTGTCTTGATTCTCATAGTTTGTGCCAGCCAGTGAGAGAGTGAGCATATCTTCTTTCTGTGTTATGATTAGCAAGATGTGTCCATAGGGCTCCAAAGTGTTACTGACCTTCCATTTCATGTAAAAACTGTCAACACGATTGGGTCAAGATGAGTTCCAGTATCTGGAGTCATTCATGTTCCATGATGCATAGGTTTTGTTATTTAAGGTCATCATGCTGGTATCTTTCCTAAATATTTTGGAAAATAATAAATAGTCCTCACAGCTATGCAAAAACTTAGGTTTGATACCATGAATGGTCTAAGTATGACTATAACTTAAAGATATATGCAGTTTCAGAGGTGTTATCAAGAAAATTCTCTAGGATATTTCCTGGTGCTGTACCTCACAGTCCGTTCACACAGCTGAGATCTTTGCTGGGTGCCGGTGTTAGTTCTTTACACAGGGTAGACACTGGAATGTCATCTCACACCCACACCATAGTTTTCTATGTAGTAGCCTTATATCTCCATGTATGTTGTCATCTCTTCTGAGGACCTAATATCTTGTTTTTCTGTTTTCCCAATGTCTGAGTATACAAGAGCTGATCATTAACTACTAGATACTATTTGATTCAGACATTTGGATATTATAATCAGGAAGCTCTAGCAAATGAACTGGAAGTTGTTAACCTGCTTTGGCTACATTCACACCCGTCATTTAAGGATATTGCATACATGACTTTTTTAGCTGTGTTAAACTAATCAATTGGATCATGAGCCAGATTGGAAGAGAAAAGAACGCAGCTGAAAATGTCTTGTTCATCAACCCTTGGGAAAGGCTAGAATCATGACTGAACATATTGACTCTCTTTTGCCTTCCTCTCACTATAGGCCAAGTCTCTTCTCATCCTTGTTGATTAATTCTATATTTCTCCTATTTCAGATGACAACCAGTCTCTATACCCATCTGTATTATCCCTGGCCAAACTAGTACCAGGTTTGAGGGAAACACGACTCTAAAAAACTTATTTAGCTTTTTTTTCTTTCATACACACAGCTTTTGTTCTCCACACAGGTGATACCAGTATCATTCACAGTCAGCGATGGGCACCAGGCTGCTCCTCACCAACCTGTTATGTTATATGCTTTCATCTTTCCATCATCAGTCTGTCTCCTTTTTCATTTAAAATGGACTTTATTTTTAAAATGACATACTTTAAAAAAGTGCACAGATCTGAAATGTAAACTTTCATGGATTTTCAGAAAGTGAGTACATCCATTTAACCAATGTGTGGGTCAAGCAAGACTGTTATCAGCACATATGAATCGCTCAAGCTAATCATTATCCATCTCTAAAGATAACCATATCTCACCATCCTGACATCTTGTACCATAGATAAATTCTTGTATTTTAAAACTTTATATATATCAATGGAATTATAAAGTAAGTATTTTGTGTGTCTGGCCTCTTTTGCTCAAAATCATGTTGTGAGATGGATCTGTGTTGTTACATGCAATGATAACATGTTCATTCTCATGTTATCTAGTATTCCACTGAATATATCTGTGACAGTTCATTTTTTTCATTCTATTCTATCCATTTGATACTACAATTCATTTATTCGTGTTCTCCTCCGAACACATTCATGTATGTCTATTAAACATATGCATTCATGTGTTGGGTATATAACTAGGAGCACAATTATTGTGTCTTAAGATTGTCAAAGGGCTTCCCTGGTAGCTCAGCTAATAAAGAATCCCCGGTTTGTTTGCTGGGTTGAGAAAATCCCCTGGAGAAGAGATAGGTTACCCACTCTAGTATTCTCAGACTTCCCTAGTGGCTCAGATGGTAAAGAATCTGCCTGCAATACAGGAGACCTGGGTTTGATCGCTGGGTTTGGTAGATTCCCTGGAGGAGAGCATGCAATCCACTCTAGTATTCTTGCCTGAAGAATTCCATGGACAAAAGAGCATGGCAGGTACAGTCCATGGGGTCGCATAGAGTCAGACATGACTAAGCAATTAAGCACAGCACAGCATAGCACAGGATTGTCAAAAGAAGACTTATAGATTTGAAAAAGAAAAGAAATTTATTTTCAAAATGATTAGAAAAAATTCAGACTTCAAAAGACACATGAAAACCAAAAACCAAGAGGTTGTTTGAGGGGGAAATAACCCTCAAGACTTCTGAGTTCACGTTAGTTGATTCATCTATTCATGGTGGGAAAGTTCACCTTTCTGACATGATTACCATATCCACAAATGTCATGATCTGTTTTCAGATATCAGCATTGCAAAAGTCAGAGATAATGTCGTTTTTGTAGGGCAGGCCAGGCTTACAAGAAATGTTCAAGGTGTTGTTTAATTGGAGTCCCAGTATTGCACAGGTAGGCCTATTAAATTTGCAGTGCCTCACTGCAAAGTATATCATGATCTCTGTGTAAGTGACATATCTTCAGTTCAGTTCAGTCGCTCAGTCATGTCCACTCCTTGTGACCCCATGAAATGCAGCATGCCAGGCCTCCCTATCCATCACCACCTCCCGGAGTCCACCCAAACTCAGGTCCATTGAGTAGGTGATGCCATCCAACAATCTCATACTCTGTCCTCCCCTTCTCCTCCTGCCCTCAATCTTTCCCAGCATCAGGATCTTTTCAAATGAGTGAGTTATTTGCGTGAGGTGGCCAAAGTATTGGAGTTTCAGCTTCAACATCAGTCCTTCCAATGAACACCCAGGACTGATCTCCTTTAGGATGGACTTGTTGGATCTCCTTGCAGTCCAAGGGACTCTCTAGAGCCTTCTCTAACACCACAGTTCAAAAGCATCAATTCTTTGGCACTCAGCTTTCTTTATAGTCCAACTCTCACATCCATACATGACTACTGGAAAAACCATAGCCTTAACTAGACGGACCTTTATTGGCAAAGTAATGCCTCTGCTTTTTAATATGCTGTCTAGGTTGGTCATAACTTTCCTTCCAAGGAGTAAGTGTCTTTTAATTTGATGGCTGCAATCACATCTGCAGTGATTTTTGAGCCCCCCAAATAAAGCCTACCACTGTTTCCACTGTTTCCCATCTATTTGCCATGAAGTGATGGGCCTGATGAACTATGGACGGAGGTTCGTGACATTCATTGTACAGGAGACAGGGATCAGGACCATCCCCACAAAAAAGCAAAATGGCTGTCTGAAGAGGTCTTACAAATAGTTGTGAAAAGAAGAGAAGTGAAAAGCAAAGGAGAAAAGGAAAGATATAAGCATCTGAATGCAGAGTTCCAAAGAATAGCAAGGAGAGAAAAGAAAGCCTTCCTCAGTGATCAATGCAAATAAATAGAGGAAAATAACAGAATGGGAAAGACTAGAGATCTCTTCAAGAAAATTAGAGATACC
>SJYX01020544.1:0-71241 GCA_006410675.1 Oreotragus oreotragus | reverse complement strand
GAACTGTGGTGTTGGAGAAGACTCTTGAGAGTCCCAAGGAGATCCAACCAGTCCATCCTAAAGGAGATCAGTCCTGGGTGTTCATTGGAAGGATTGATGCTGAAGCTGAAACTCCAACACTTTGGCCACCTCATGGGAAGAGTTGACTCATTGGAAAAGACCCTGATGCTGGGTGGGAGGGATTGAGGGCAGGAGAAAAAAGGGATGACAGAGGATAAGATGGCTGGATGGCATCACTGACTCGATGGACATGAGTTTGAGTGAACTCCAGGAGTTGGTGATGGACAGAGAGGCCCAGTGTGCTGCGATTCATGGGCTTGCAGAGTCAGACATGACTGAGTAACTGAACTGAACTGAACTGATGGGACCAGATGCCATTATCTTAGTTTTCTGAATGTTGAGCTTTAAGCCAGCTTTTTCGCTCTCCTCTTTCACTTCCATCAAGAGGCTCTTTAGTTCTTTTTCACTGTCTGCCATAACGGTAGTGTCATCTGCATATCTGAGGTTATTGATATTCCTTCCGGCAATCTTGATTCCCGCTATGCTTCTTCCAGCCCAGCATTTCTAATGATGTACTCTGCATATAAGTTAAATAAACAGGGTGACAATACTCCTTTTCCAATNCTGCCATAACGGTAGTGTCATCTGCATATCTGAGGTTATTGATATTCCTTCCGGCAATCTTGATTCCCGCTATGCTTCTTCCAGCCCAGCATTTCTAATGATGTACTCTGCATATAAGTTAAATAAACAGGGTGACAATACTCCTTTTCCAATTGGAACCAGTCTGTTGTTCCATGTCCAGTTCTAACTGTTGCTTCCCGACCTGCATACAGGTTTCTCAAGAGGCAGGTCAGGTTGTCTGATATTCCCATCTCTTTCAGAATTTTCCACAGTATGTTGTGATCCACACAGCCCAAGGCTTTGGAATAGTCAATAGAGCAGAAATAGATGTTTTTCTGCAACTCTCTTGCTCTTTCCATGATCCAGTGGATGTTGGCAATTTGATCTCTGGTTCCTCTGCCTTTTCTAAAACCACTTGAACATCTAGAAGTTCAAGGTTCACGTATTGCTGAAGCTTGGCTTGGAGAATTTTAAGCATTACTTTACTAGCGTGTGAGATGACTGCAACTGTGCAGTAGTTTGAACATTCTTTGGCATTGGCTTTCTTTGGGATTGGAATGAAAACTGATCTTTTCCAGTTGTGTGGCACTGGTGAGATTTCCAAATTTGCTGGCATGTACCTGTCTCTTATACACATCTAGATNGTTCATCGCAGCACTGTTTATAATAGCCAGGACATGGAAACAACCTAGATGTCCATCAGCGGATGAATGGATAAGAAAGCTGTGGTATATATACTTATTCATTTTGATAGCAGGACAAAGGGTTTGTTATGCTTTTAAAGAACTGTACTTATTCAGCTCAGGTGATACTGCCAAATAGTTTTTCAGAGTGATTGTATCAATTTGCATTTCCACCAGAAGTGTACATTAACTTCAGTTGCTCTACACTATACTATTCTAGATGTTGTTTGTGTTTATTGCAGATAAGGTGTGCATTCCTCCGCTTTCCTGTGGCCACTTGGTAATCTTTCATTTAGTACCATTCAGTCTCACCCATCTTTATGTTGGATTGTTTGCTTTTAGTTGTTATTTTTTGAGTCCTTTAGGCTTCCTGATGGCTCAGATGGTAAAGAATCTGCCCTCAATGTAGGAGATCCAGGTTCGATCCCTGGGTCAGGAAGATCCCCTGGTGAAGGAAATGGCAACTCACTCCAGTATTCTTCCCTGGAGAATCCCGATGGACAGAGAAGCCTGGCAGGCTATAGTCCATGGGGCTGCAAAGAGTAGGACATGGCTGAATGACTCACACACGAGTCCTTAACGATGTGGATATGAATTCTTTGTTTGATATATGTAGTACAAATAATCTCTTCCACTCTGGCTTGCCTTTCCTTTTCCTTCCCTTAACAGTGTCTTTTGATGACCAAAAGTTTTTAATTTTGTTGTAATCCAATTTATTCATTTTTTTTCTTTTATGGTTAGTGTTTTTCCGTCCTGTTTAAGAAATGTTTGCCTATTCCAAGGTCATGACATATGCTCCTAAGTTTTCTCCTAAAAGCTTTATTTTTTACCTTTCACATTTAGATCTAGAATCTATCTAGAATTGGATTTTGTCAGTGGTGTAAGATAAAAGGTTCAGCATTCATTTTCAAATGGATATTAAATTGACCCAGCACCATGTATTGAAAAAAGTAATTGTCATCCTTTCCCCATTCCACTGTATTGTCATCTTTGTCAAACATCAGGTGACCCCATGAGTTTGAATCTGTTTCTGATTGTAGTCTGTTCATAGGTTTATAGTCTTTTTTTGCAGTCTATCTGGAGTGAGTTGCCATTTCCTTCTCCAGGGGATCTTCCTAGCCCAGGGACTGAACCTGGATCTCCTGCATCGCGGGCAGATTCTTTACCATCTGAGCCATCAGGAAGCCCAAAGATTCTTAAAAAATAAAAACTAAAAGCAAACAATCCAACATAAAGATGGGTGAGAGTGAATGGCCCTAAACAAAAGATTACAAAGTGGGCAATACCAGCTTTTTAATCATTACTGTGTCTGGTAGTTTAGATCTTCAAGTTATGCTCTTCAAGATTGCATTGGCTATTCTATACCCCTGTCTCTTATACACATCTGGTACAGTCCATGGGGTCGCATAGAGTCAGACATGACTAAGCAATTAAGCACAGCACAGCATAGCACAGGATTGTCAAAAGAAGACTTATAGATTTGAAAAAGAAAAGAAATTTATTTTCAAAATGATTAGAAAAAATTCAGACTTCAAAAGACACATGAAAACCAAAAACCAAGAGGTTGTTTGAGGGGGAAANTCTGCATGCATTTTAGAATCAGCTTTTCAAATTACACACACAGACACACACAGACACAGACACAGACACAGACACAGACACACACCGTGGCTGTGATAGCTGTTGAGATTGCATTGATTGTATAGATACACTTTTTAGAATTTTGATATCGTTATACTATTCAGTTTTCTAATCCATCAAAATGGTATTTATTTCCTTTTAGGTAGTCTTTAAATGCTCTTAATAATGTTTTGTAGTATTTAGTATAGAACTTTTAAATATCTCTTGATTTTCTACCAAACTCTTGATATATTTTATTCTTTTGTAGGTGAATGATTTTTAGTATTTTACTTTCCTTGTTTTTGTAGTTGGTGTACAGAAATATAATTGACTTTTGTTTGGATCTAAATGACATACCTTTTTAAATCTTTTCTGTGTCCTTATATTTAAGCTGAATTCTTGTAAGAATCTATTGTTATATTTTTAAAATGCAGTCTGACGTCTGTGTGTGTGTGTGTGTGTGTGTGTGTGATGGAGTTTTGAATCTTGCTTATTTTTGCTTAAACAACATTTCAGCACAATATGTAAAGCATACATAATTTTTTGATACTACTATGAGCTAACTAGAGACAATAATGGTACCTACTCCATAGGGGTTTTGTGAGAAATAAATTGCTAATTTTAAAAAATTTAGAGTATAGTTTATATTCAATAAGCTAGCAGTTATGATTTTTATTACAGATATATAATTTTCCCTAAATCTTTGCTGTTTCAGATAACAAGCCATGAACATCCCTGTGCTATTTATAATATCATACTGTTATTGGTGCATGGTTCCACAGCTCTGTGATTACATGTGCATGTTTACATTTTACATATGTAATTATAATTTTTTTCTTTCTCCTATAAAATGTATCACTTTTATGAATTAGCCTAGAAAACTTCTATTTATATTAACAATGTCAAAAATTTCTTGGCCCTCTGATTCAGTTCAGTTCAGTCACTCAGTCGTGTCCAACTCTTTGCAACCCCATGAATCGCAGTACGCCAGGCCTCCTTGTCCATCACCAACTCCTGGAGTTAACTCAGACTCATGTCTATCGAGTCAGTGATGCCATCCAGCCATCTCATCCTCGGTCGTCCCCTTCTCCTCCTGNTAAAGCAATTTAGAAGTTTGAAGAGTTGGGGAAAATGTTCTAGCTAGATGAATTATAGAAACGATGGAGTGGGAGTATGAAAACGATGTTTTAAGGACATGTGAGATTGGCAGAAGCACACGCTAGTAAAGTAATGCTCAAAATTCTCCAAATCAGGCTTCAACAGTATGTGAACCATGAACTTCCAGATGTTCAAGCTGGATTTAGAAAAGGCAGAGGAACCAGAGATCAAATTGTCAATATCCGTTGGATCATCGAAAAAGGAACAGAATTCCAGAAACATGTCTACTTCTGCTTCATTGACTATGCTAAAGCCTTGAACTGTGTGGATCACAACAAACTGGAAAATTCTTAAAGAGATGGAATACCAGGCCACCTGATCTGCCTTCTGAGAAACCTGTATGCAGGTCAAGAAGCAACAGTTAAAACCAGACATGGAACAACAGACTGGTTCCAAATAGGAAAAGGAGTATGTCAAGGCTGTATACTGTCACCTTACTTATATAACTTATATGCAGAATACATCATGAGAAATGCCAGGCTGGATGAAGCACAAGCTGGAATCAAGATTGCTGAGAGAAATATCAAGAACCTCAGATATGCAGATGACACCACCTTTATGGCAGAAAGTGAAGAAGAACTAAAGAGCCTCTTGAAGAAGGCGAAAGAGGAGAGTGAAAAAATTGGCTTTAAAACTCAACATTCAGAAAACTAAGATCATGGCATCTGGTCCCATCACTTCATGGGAAATAGATGGGGAAACAATGGAAATAGGGAAAGATTTATTTTTTTGGACTCCAAAACCACTGCAGATGGTGACTGCAGCCATGAAATTAAAAGATGCTTGCTCCTTGGAAGAAAAGCTATGACCAACCTAGACAGCATATTAAAAAGCAGAGACATTACTTTGCCGACAAAAGTCTGTATAGTCAAAGCTATGGTTTTTCCAGTAGCCATGTATTGATGTGAGAGTTGGACTATAAAGAAAGCTGAGCACTGAAGAATTGATGCTTTTGAACTGTGGTGTTGGAGAAGACTCTTGAGAATCCCTTGGACTGCAAGGAGATCCAACCAGTCCATCCTAAAGGAACTCAGTCCTGAATGTTCATTGGAAGGACTAATGTTGAAGCTGAAACTCCCAATATTTTGGACATCTGATGTGAAGAACTGACTCATCTGAAAAGACCCTGATGCTGGGAAAGATTGAGGGTGGGAGGAGAAGGGGATGGCAGAGGATGAGATGGTTGGATGGCATCACTGACTCCAGGAGTTGGTGATGGACAGGGAACCTTGGTGTGCTGTAGTCCATGGGGTTGCAGAGTCGGACGTGACTGAGTGACTGAACTGAATCTGAAAGGATTGGGAATGCCTGAAGAAGGCTTGACGGCTGGGTAGAACCTGGGATTGTACCCATGGGAGAGAAGTGGGAGAAAGTCCCAGGATGCAAAGACAGCAATGGTGACTGATGCCTGTAGGGAATACTGGTTGTCAGGGACCCTTTAAAACCATAGCATACTCTGACTGCTCTCACACTATAGCTGACTAGTCAATGACTGTTCCAATCTGCTGGAGCATATAATAAAGGGGCTTGATTGTAAAATGAAGATCTTCCTATTGAACGTCCTGAGAACCACATTCTGAAGTTTGAGATGATGAGAATGGTTTCTACATTTGACTGTCATTCACTTTACAAACCTATGTCTCTTTGCTCTCCTAGACTACTTCTCAAATTATAGCTGGAACATGACTTTCTTCATGATCATTTCCTATATCCTCACTCTTTTTCTTTCTTTAGTAATTGGCAAGCTCCAGTTCAGAAATCAACTTTACACCATATATGATGCAGTCTCTTATGTTTATGCCACATCATCCAGCTCAATTACCTGCTTCCAGGCTGAGAACTGTTCCCCACGGGGGAGGTGGAGAGGTCCAGTATACAGATGAGAAACCAGGGCTCAGAGAGAGGAAGTGATTTGCCTGGGGATACACACTTGTGAGTGATGGCAGGTGGTTGTGCAAATTAAGCCTTTTAGAAGGTTTGAATGTCTGATTCCTTCTACTTTGGTAGACAAATCCTTAGGTAGACAAACATGGCCAGATATAAGCCAAGATGGCAAATGGTGGGTTTAATAAGGTTGCTGCAGTAGCTGATGATGGAAAGAGTCCAGGTGTTCACATTTTATGCCAGTGGGATTCCTGCACCTGAGGAGAGGTTGGAGTTTGGCAAACTTTGCCTGGCAAGGGGTAGATAGCAAATATTTTTGACTTAGTTACCACTACTGAACTCTACCATTATGTTATTATAAAAGCAGCCATAAAGACTGTGTCTGTGCCCCAGTAAAACTATTTACAAAACAGGCGGCAAGTGGAATTTGGCCTGTGGTCCTAGTTCGCTGGCCCCTGGGCAAGATGATGTCTTGGGAGGAAAATTTTAATATTAAAACTGATTCATTTATCTCATTTTTTAACATTTCTATTTCATGAATATGTTTCATAATGTACATGATACTTTAGTACAATGGCACATGTGTGCATGCTAAGTTGCTTCAGTCATGTCTGACTCTTTGTGACCCATGGACTATAACCTACCAGTCTCCTCTGTCCATAGGATTCTCCAGGCAAGAATACTAGAGCGGGTTGTCAAGCCCTCCTTCAAGAGATCTTCCTGACTCAGGGACTGAATCTACATCTGTTACTTCTCCTGCTTTGGCAGGTGGGTTCTTTACCACTGGCACCACCTGGGAAGCCCAGGACATTGGTATACATTACAGATAAATATATTTTTATGGTGCAGGTTCAAACCCTTTTAATTTTGTAAATGAATCACAGCTGACATTTAATCAGCAGACATTTTGTGGCAGCTGTTGCTCTAAACACTTTCCGTGGATTAATTCACTCAATCCTCACAATCACCCATGAGGAAGGTATTGTTTTCATCTTCATTTTGCAGAGAAGGAAACAGAGGCACAGAGATGAACTTATGTGATCCAAAAGCTTACCCACCACTTTGTTAGGCCTGGGAAATCCATGAGTGCTGTGGTCCTGAGCTTGGGAGTTCAAATTTGAGGCAAGGGGTATCCAGATTAATACTTAACCACCAAATTCAAGTCAGATCACACGTTAGAAGCTCAATGTTTGCCAACTCATCTAGGTAAGCACCATGAGAACCTGATATTCTGTAACTCCAAAATCACTGTGCAAAGAAGGTATTATTTTTCCCACTTTACAGATGAGGAAGCTGAGGTTCAGAAAGAGTTTGAACTGATTCAAGATTCCACTGCTAGCAAGTAAAGGGGCTCAGTTGGGAGCGAAATCCAGCTTTTGCCTAACTCTAAATATCTGATTCTTGGCCGACTTACTGCCTCTTGGACATTCTTCATGCCCTCCAAATAAAGGTATTCTCAGGGGGAGTGGTATCCCATAGACTCTACAAAATTGGGGAGTACGCCTTACTTGGTGAGAGGAAGTCCCAGAACACATGGTCTGCCCCACACAGCTGTGAAATCAGAGCTAGTCCCATCCTGCCCAGAACTTTCTTAGGAAGAGCCTTGTTCTTCCCTAGGGATGGAGCCTGAATTCAGAAGTGTAAGGTCATGAAAAGCCAGATGTGGTTTCAACTGCAGCAGCAAGTCTTGATAACTGAATGAAGACGGGAAAGATAGAAAGAAGGAAGAATGAAAAGTGAGAGAAAAGGCAGGTCAGGCAGGAGTAGCAGTGAGCAAGCTACTTTCTGAACCTCCGTTTCATCGTCTACAACATGGAAATGGCGGTAGCATCCTCCATGTATCTTGAAGATGTAATGATTTTGTGCATATCCAGTAGATGGTCTATTACCTGAGGTCAGAGGTGAGGCTTTCTGTCCTTTTCAGAACACCTGGACCAATTCTGGGGCTGAGGTCAGATAAGAGAGCGCCTTTCCCCCACCACATGCTAGAAGGGGGCTCAGAGAACAAAAGTCTACCCAAGGTCCTCAAGGTTGGGTGGTGTCTACTGGGACATCCCAACTGTCTTCCCTCCAGACCCAGAGTTTATATCCCAATATGTAAAGGTCTGGGTCATGGCTTAGCAGAGCCAAAGATTGTCCTTTGCTTGACCCTTGGGTTGACCCCAAGGCCCAGGGCCAGCCTAGTGGCTATGGGGCCAGGAGATGCTCAGGCTTACACTACGATGCTAAGTGGCTGCTGGGACACTGACTGAGTCTGCGATGCTCTGGGCACTTTCTATACCACTTTAATATGTTTATTTACTTATCTTTTTTTCTTTTTTCTTTTTGGTTGCACTGCTCAGCATATGGGATCTTAGTTCCCCAACCAGGGATTGAAACTGTGTCCCCTGCAGTGGAAGTATGGAGTCTTAACCACTGGACTCTCAGGGAAGTCCCACTTTGATTTATGTTTAGTTGTTTTCTGCATTTGTGACTTACTAGCTTCCTTTTTTCCTTCTGTCTCCCCTTCTTCCATCCTTTCCTTTTCCAATGCAGTAAACTCTGAGCCACAGCTCTGTGCTCTGCCCTGTACTGGAGACAACAGCACATTCCGCTCTAGGGTTTTAAGAGGAGTTGGGGGGAAATGAGAGGGAAGCGGAGGCAAAGGCAAGAAGGGAGTGGACAGAGGGAAAAGTGAAGAAGAAGGGGAGGAGGAAGAAGAAGAGAGAAATGGGAAAGAGAGGCAGAAGGAGCAGGAAAGAGACAAAAGAGAAACAGCGGACACAAGGAGAGAAGGGAGGGCAGCAAAGGGGAAGAAGAATAGAAGGAGAAAGAGGCAGAGGGGAGCAGACAAGCCCCTGGGGAGCTAGCTTGTCTAGGGCCCCTCAGCCAGTCCTGCTGACTCAGAGCTGGTGAAGATGCCTAAGCCCCAGTCTTGCCAAGGGGAGCTCATGAATAAATACCTCTGGGTAGGAGCAGATATCTGTAAACACAGCTGAGGAATTGAAAGTCAGGTTCTTCAAGGGTATCGACTTGTCAAAATCACACCACAGCTGCGGATTAAGAAAAAAAAAAAAGAACAACAAAAAACAAAACAAAACAAAAAACACAGGAACAACAAAGTCAGTGTGAGCTGGAGATGGAGTCCTGTGCTATCGCTGCGGGGCTTCGGCAAATGCCTGGGGCAGAGAGGGCCCTCGAGGGGCTGGATTTCAGAATGCAAGCCTGGCTGGGACCTTCTGTTTCATTTGAAAGAAAGGACTGGCTCAGAAAAAAGTTTTACAAGCCAGTCATGAAACTAAGGTAAGGCTGCTCCACCAGCCCCATCGTGGAGGGTCACTGGAATGCGCTTGTGGGGCTTGGAAGAGAGAACCGGGTGGGGAATGCTCACAGCCCGTCTCCACATGAACAGCTGGGGGGACTCGAGGGACCCACAGGGCACGCGTTCCAGAAAGACTCTTAGCACTGGGGTGGTGGGCATTTCCTAGGCTAGAAGTTGCTGCAGGAGATCTTGCGGCACTCAGAAGAGAATAGCTACCACTGGCTGAACGCCTAGGCTGTGGCAGGCACTTTGCATGAAAAGGGCATCACAACCCCCTTGTGATGTAGCTACTACTTTTATCCCCATTTTACAACTGAAAAATATGAAACTCTGAGAATAAAGTAACTTGTCCAGGGTCATTGAGCTGGTAAGTGGTGGAGGTGAGATTTGAATACAGGTCTATCTGACTCCAAAGCCTCTGAACTTCCTCCCACAACAGTGTGGAACGGTTGGCCCCAGTGGCAACCCTGACCTACAGTCACTGGGATGCCCCAGAAATATCTGATTCATCGAGAGTTGAGATCCTGGCTGTAGCTCTGCCGTCTGTGATCAGTGACTAAGGACTTCTGTTTTCAATTGCCATCATCTATAAAATGTTCATTAGGTGATGAATTTAATTAGACTATGATTCCTCTTTTCTTTGTCCTATAGTCTCTTTACAACAAGGCCAACCACAGAGCTTGAGCAACATGGACACGAGGTAATTACTGGTCCAGTGTGAACAATGGATTTCAGGCAGTGTAAATCTCTGACTTACAGGCTGACAGTTGTGGGGCCTGAACAGTTGGGCTCCCTGAACACTTGGGAGACCCTCCCTCAGGCCCAAAGGACACAGTGATGGTTTTGGCCACAAGATGATGTCTTAACTAGTCTCCCTCAATGCTCAAAGCCCGGAATCAGATCAATCTCTCCTAAACATCTAGGTTCCTAAACCATGGACAACACGAGACTATTGGGATAGACACAGAAAATGCCTATAGCTACCACATTACCATTCTAGAGAGAATATGAACTCACTGAAGCATGGGGCACCAAATTAAAGACAACGATAAATATGGCAGTTGGAGATTCATCCGAGTTCGATGTGTCACATCTGGTATGAACTCTTAGAACGTCATAGGCAAGATGCTCAACCTTCCTGAAAGGCAGCTTCCTCATCTGTTACATGGGAACAGTAATACCTACCTGTGGCACACAGTAGGTGCTCAGTAAATGACAGCTACTTATTTCCATTCTGCCCTCTCCACCTCCCAGAGATACAGTTGAGCTAACGAGAATGAGCGAGAGTCATGGAGTCAGACAGACCTTATTAGCAAGTTATTTCATGTCTCTGAGCCTCAGTTTCCTCAGCCATAAAGTGGGGATAAGGAGACTTACCTCACGGGGTTTATGTGAGGACTAAATACGGGAAGCACAGACAGCTCCTCCTTCAGGGCATGGCACACAGCAGGTGGGAACTTAGGAGGAGTAACTCTTATTTATGATTTTAACTGGCTGGCCGCTGAAAGTACAGAAACTTAAGGACATTTGCAGTGCCTTTAGAGCAAATAACCTCCACCACTGAGAAAAAGACCATTTTCCACCAGTAAAATGCACGGTTCTGACAGTAGAGCAACATCTTCCTTCTCTAACCCTGACCTTGGGGCTTGACCAGGTACATGAAGGCATTCGTAATTAGTACCAAGGAAGGCGATGCCGGAGGCTGCAGGTTCTATAAACTCTTCATTTCTGACTACACACTAGACACCAAAGGACTTGCAATGCTTACAATGTTTAGGATGGCGCCCAGGAAATTAATCAAGATGGATGCAAAGATGATGACGTTCCTGGCCAAATAGGTCTCGTTAATCCAACAGCAGGTTTTTCGGAGGACCAGGGGCAAACACTTGTAATCCTCCGCCGTAGTGATGAGGACCAGAGCCGAGTGCAGCATGATCAGGATGGAAAACTGGATGGCCATGGGCATCACTCTGCAGGAAACACAGAATGTTGGGTCACGTGGCGTTCATCAGGGATTCCCCCTTCGCTGTGCAACCCTGTCAATCATGTTCACGATCGCCCTTCCCCGCTCCTTGCACCCAATAATTTCTCTAAAGCTCTCTTTGCCCAGGAAAGGGGCTATTAACAAGAGACTTTTCAAAAATGACATCCATCCCTATAAAATATTCTCTTGAGAAACTTTGCAGTGAACATCAAATACTAGGCTTGATCTGTTGCTTCTGCCCATTTTCCCCACTTATTTCATCATTCCTCTTTCTCACTTGGCAACTGCTGCCAAGGCAACACACCACTGGAATTTTATCTGAGTACTCTGGTTGTGGGAGAGATCCATATGCCCTTTTCCCCTCAAGGTGGGTGTTAGGAAACACTTTCCCCCATGACTGCTCCGATGCCAAAAACTGGACATGGCACCTCTCCACGCCATGTGGAGAGGTTAGTGATGATCACAGTTTGCAGAGGCTACACTATGTGCTGTGTGGGAGGTGGGGATATGGGGCTTGTCTTTGCCTAAGGTTTCAACATCACTCTCAGTTACACATCTGGAGCTTCAGTGCTACGTCCCATGGAAGCTCCTGCCTATTGGACACCTCTGTTGGGGGTCAGGTGGTGATCTAAAACCCCATCTCTGGGAGCATCTGCTTCCTCTCCTTATCAGCCAACTTATCACCAGGATTCTCCTTGGGAATTTATCCTTTGTTCTCTCTACTCTACCCAGCCATTTGGGTCCTCTGCTGGCACCTCAAGTTTCTCTGCCTCTGTTTTAGCCAGTGAACTGGTGCATGTTCAATGGTCTTGAGGGACGTGGCAGGAGGTTTCGTATCTGTTCCTTCCTTCATAAAATAAAGTTCACCCCTTTGGCTTTAATATTTTGACTGGATCTCAACAAATGTACATTTAGTGAATGAAGCTGAACCCACCTTCTGTTTGTTTTGGCCGCACCATGCGGCATGTAGGACTTCCCCAGCCTGGGATCAAACTTGTGCCCCTGGTGGTGGAAGCACAGTGTCTTAACCCCTGGACCACCAGGGAAATTCCTGAGCCCACCTTCTGCTACGCTACCACTTCTTACTGTCTTGTCTAAACTTTATTTCTTATGACTAACACTAGTGTAAGTACTGTGTTGAGCTCTTATGTCCTTAGGCACGTGCTAAGCACTTTATATCAATACATAATATCTCATTTCCATTCCTCAGAACAAACCTAAGAGGTCTTTTGATCTCTTTTTTCACATGAAGAGTTAAGGCTCAGAGAGCAGCAACTTCCCGGGAGTTACTGAGTTGCTAAGTATTAGAGTTAGGATTGAAAGTCCACTCTGCTTTGTCACTTTGCTAAGTCTAGCCATGTTGGTAAGTGATGTAGGCCCCATAATTGCAGTAATTTCTTTTGCTTCTGTGGTTTTATTAGGGAGGCATCAAGGGTACCAAGACAAGAGACACATTTTGCCCATCTTCTTAGAGATCACAATCTAGAGGGGAATATGGATATGCAAATGATGAACTGTTACATACTGTGTTGTCATAGAGAAAAGATAATCAACAAACATGATTTAAAAAATAAGAAAAGAGATCAAGGAAAGGAAGACTTCCTAGAAGAGATGACATTTAGGTTAGGCCTTGGAGGTTGAAGAGTAGGATTTTAGGGAGGAAAGATTGGAGAATGTAGGCAAAGTAGCAGAAGAATGGGAGGGACCAATGTGTAGACTGTCAATTTCCTCTGCGTGGTCAACCATCATGAAGGCTGGAAAGTGATTTCTACAGCCCAGATATCGTTGTTGGGAGGGTTTTTTTTTTTAATGCCTGCGTAATTTTGATTTTATGGATCACCTTGATAGGAAGTCTCTGCAGGAGTTGAAGATAAGAACAGAAAGTCTGTGCAGCAGTGGGTTCCCAGAGGGCTCCACACAGATGGGAAGCTTCCTCCCAGACAGGCTGGAAAAACACTCCCTGACAACACACCATTATTCCTGGGCACCCAGGGGAGGCAAAGGATGACGAAGGCAGGCAGATCACTTTGTCAGGTGCTCCCAGGAGAGAAGGGGCCAATTCCAAGGCTGATGCTGATGCAGCTTAATAATGTGAGGCAGCCACTGAGAATACGAATATCTTGTTCCAAAGCGAAGGCAGAGGCAAATCAAGCAAGGGCGAGTCTGAAAGATGCTCAGCAGGAGACTCGGACTCTTTGATGGTCAAGGCTGCCATCTGGGTGGTCTACAGACCTCCCTACTATAGTGTACCCGACCGGCTCCCTTTTCTCTTTTTCCACCTCTCTGCACCCTCCAGGCAATCCTCAAGGGCATGCCCTAATCGTTCTGTTCCTCCTACCTCTGTATTTTCTCACTCTCTGGGGGTAGTAGGGGTCGGGGGTGCAGGGCAGGGACATCCTGGTCTTCCTTCAAGGCTCAGTTTTCTTTGCATTCTTCCAAGACACCTGGCATCAGGCCTGTGCTTATGCTAAGCCACTTCGGTTGTGTCCGACCCTGCAACCCCATGGACTGTAGCCCCCAGGACTCCTCTGTCCATGGGATTTCCCAGGCAAGAATACCAGAGTGGGTTGCCATTTCCTTTCTCAGGGGATCTTTCCAACCCAGAGATGGAACTCATGTTTCTTACATCTCCTGCATTGGCAGGTGGGTTCTTTACCACTAGCGCCACCTGGGAAGCCCTGGCATAAGGCTAAGTGCACAGAAAGTGCTCAATAAATACTCCCTGACTTGTTTTTTGTGGGAGAGAAGACTTTCTTCTCATCAGCCTCCATAGGCTGTATTCCTGTTCACACTTCAGCCCCTCTGCCTGCCCTCTCTGATGTATCCTTTATAAGAGGAGGAAGGACCTGCCCTACTGGTCAGCATTCATTTGGGGTGTTCAGTGGACCTGGCTCCTTCTGGAGGGCAGAGTCACTGCTCAAGGTCAGTTTTTATGCAAAATTCAGATGCTTGTCCTCTCCTCCTTCTAGATTCAGAAGGAGGATGGGATACTCAGGAAGCTAGAGCCTTGACTTTCCTGGTGGGAGGAGATTTGGTCATCTCCTCCCTTTGGCCAGACCATCTCTTCCTTTAAGCAAGGAAGCTGAGGTTGTCCCAGGAAGTCCTGATGGGCAGGAGGTAAAAGGTAGCTAAGAGCAAAGCCCTGTGTGTTTGAACCTGTAGCTCTGAAACATAGCCAATAGCACAGCTGGAGCAAGGTAGCGAATTCTGAGCATCTTACTTGTTTTTTTTTCCCAGTAATTTACTTTTATCTGCAAAACCAGGATTTTTAAGTCCACCTCTTAAAGGAGGCTCTGAGGGTAAAATAATAAAGCAATGTAATGCTTAGCGCATAACAAGAACTCAAAGAAAACATTCATTTTCTTTCTCTATTCATGGTGAAAATCAGAAAAAGGATTTTAAAGATCTCTGGGAAGAATATTAATGGCAAGACAGACTTCCTAAGCAAGCTACTGGCACTACATACACTTTCCTCTGGAAATCTCTGCAGCAGCTCTTCAGCGTTCATTTATTTCTGCACAAGTAAACATTATAGCATCAGTTGCGATTTTTATCTAATTATAGAGCTACTCAGGCATCCAGGGATTCTGAATTTGCTTTTGCATTGTTGATGCACATAAGAGGCAAGGAAACCTTTCATTTCTGAAATCGAGTCTGAAAATGAATGACAAAGAATTTGCAAACAGCTCCATTCAAAACATTTCTAGACCTTAAGTTCTAATTTGCCCTCTGCAGTATGTCATTAAAACAAGGTGCAGGCTGGTATCATGACTGGGCGTTTGCTGGGGAGACAGGGATCTGGGAAATGAGTGAAGAGCCTATGGTGGCTGGTGGTGCAACACGAAAACAGAAATGCAGATTGCCAAGATGACATCCATACCACACTTTAGAATTGATGAAGAGCCCACGAGTCCAGAGGCACATCTGAGCCTCGAGGCAACCCCGAGAGGTCAGTATTTGTAACCTCTTGATTAGGTGGAAAGAAGGTGAGTTAGGAAGGGAAAGGAAGTCAGAATTTATCAAAATGGTATGGCTCATCTGATGCTTATAGCAACCCTGGGAAGCTGGGATTGTTGTTTTATAGAAAACTGAGGCTTCAGAGAGGTCAAGTACATACAGCCAGTAAGATGCACAGAAAGAATTAAGATCCTGTGCCTCTTTCTTTCTTATTTGCCCTCTCTTGCTTGCTCCCTCTCTCTTTCTCTCCCTTTCTCCCCTCCTTCCCTCTCTCTCTCTCATTACCTCTCTCTCTCTCATTACCATGTGCGCAGACTTAGATACACTGTTCTCTAATTACAAAAGGTATCTTCTGGTCTTTCCTCAGTTTCCCTTTCTGGGAGAGGAACAGCTGCAGGCATGTGGAAATTAAAGGAAAGGGCCAGGCAAAGCACTGTCTTTCTTTGCCAGGGTCCATTAATTTTTGCTTTGGGCCTGGGAATTCGCTGTGGTCATATGAGCAAAGACTGGCTCATCTGCTAAAGAGTCCATGACGGAGGAAAGGCAACTGCAAGGCACCTACCATCTGTTCAGTCTCAGAGAATCAGTCAGAAACAAAGTGAGTTGGAGAGGAAAGCGCTCACAGTGAAGAAAGGCTGGGCTGTCTGGGCCCACGGGCCACTCCGTTCCCCACATATGTGGGCTGTCTGGCCAGAGCTCAAGCTTGGAAGCTGTCTTCACTGTCAGTGCTTTCTCTTCACGGAGCAAGTGAGGTTGGTGTGCTGGCTGGTATTTCTCTTTCTTCTTCTTTTTTTTTTTTTTGTCATACCCTGTACAGCATATGGGATCTTAGTTCCTGACTAGGGATTGAACTCGCACCCTCTGCATTGGAAGCATGGAGTCTCAACCACTGTACCACCAGGGAAGACCCTGGCTGGTGTTTTAGTTCCTGGCTTCAGCTTGCACCCCAGAGTCAGACACGTCATCCAGTCAGCTGCTAGGTGAGGTTCTAGATCTCTTGCCCCCGGAACCCAGGAATTGGGCATCAAGGTGGCTCAGCTTCCTTGGTCACCTCTCCTGGGAAGGCCAGCTGGGAAAGAGGGGGCACAGTGACCCCTTCTTTTGTCCCAGGTGCAGGTCCTCAGGTCCAGCCTGGGTTCCTCCTTCACTGTCATCCCCCCTACATGGTCAGTCCAGGCAACTGTCAACTCTCTGTCCTAAATATGGAGCAAGGTCATCCTCTCGGGCTCGCTTCTCTGCTGCTGTCTGGTCCCTCTTATTTCTCACCTGGAGTTTTGCCATTGCCTCCCGAATGGTCTTCCCAACCGCAGACCTTGTCCTCTCCCATCATCATCCATCCCTTCTAAACAGGAGTCCAGTCACATCCCTTGTTGGATTAAAATGCTTCCATGGGGCTTCCTTGGTGGTTCAGCAGTTAAGAATCTGCCTTCCAATGCAAAGACACCGGTTTGATCCCTGGTCTGGAAAGACCCCATATGCCAAAGGGCAACTAAACCCAGGTTCTGCCACTGAAGCCCACACACCTAGAGCCCCGGGCGATAGCAAGAGAAGCCGCAGCAGTAAGTCCATGCACCGTGACCAAGAGCAGCGCCTCTCGCCACGACTAGAGAAAGGCCGAGTGCAGCAACAAAGACCCAGCACAGACATTAACAACAACAACCAAAAAAACCTAAAATTAAAAGAAAAGCTTAAATGAAGTCTTCTCTGCCGACCAGTCACAATTCCTCTGCAAGGCTTACACATCCCTCACCTCCAGAACACCCAGTTTCCAGCTCTCTGCCGCTCTCGGCCTTCATCTCAGTCCTCTGTCACGACCGGGGAAAGGGCTTCAGGAGGTGGCTCAGGTGTCAGCGTCCCCTCTGGGAAAGCTGCCTGATCCCCCACCTCATCGCACGCCTGTGCTATCATCAGTCATTGCACTCTGCTGCAGTTGTTCACCTCACGGGCTTTCCCCCAGGTAGACTGTCAGCTGTATGATGCCAGGGACAGCACTCCAGTGTCCAGCACGGACAGGCACACAGTAAGTGCTCGCGGGATGTTTGTGGGGAACGTCAACACCCTGTGCTCCAGGGTGGGAGGAAGCACTCACCAGCTGTGACCACACCCACATCCTCACTGATGAGAGTGAGGAGGGGAGTCCAGGAAATTTGGGTAAACCAGACAGGACCCCACAAACACACACAGCTCACCACCCTGAGACCAACCCTTTCCCCATGATCCTAGACCCCCTCTTGGGTAGTCAGGAGACCCATTCTCCTATGGCATTCCCTGGTACCCCATCCTGATGTATTCATGCCATTTTTGTTCAGTCGCTCAGTCATGTCTGACTCTGCAACCCCATGGACTGCAGCACACCAGGCCTTCTTGTCCATCCCCAACTCCTAGAATTTCCTCAAACTCATGTCCATTGAGTCAGTGATGTCATCCAACCATCTCATCCTCTGTATTCTTCTTCACTTTCTGCCATAAGGGTGGTGTCATCTGCATATCTGAGGTTATTGATACTATTATCACTGTAACATCATTGCCAGAGCACATACAAATTTACATATACATATACATCTACACACCCAGCATATAAGTAGCTACATTTATAGCATATACATCTAGACATATGCATATACTTTATATTTCTTTATGTCCTTCCACTAGATGATAAGGCTCAGAAGGGAAGGGTTTTTGATTACTGTTGTTTTGTCTCTCTCTTTTTTTTTTTTTCTATTTTCTGTTCAGTGATGTAACCTCAGCACCTAGAACATACCTAGCTCACAATAGGCAAGGGTTCCCCAGCCTCATGTGGAAGAAGTACATGGGCCTTCCTTCTCTCTCTCCCTCATTTAAAACATTTTTTTTAAATTGCAAAATGAATTGTAAATACAGAAAACCACATAAGTAAAGCTTAATTAGCAATTTTTAAGTGTCTGCCTTTGTAACGGCCACTCAGCTCATGAAATAGCGCTTTCCAGGGCGTTTCAAAAGTGCATCCATGTCTCCTGTTCCAGTCATGATCCTCTCTCCCACTGCTTGTTAATCACTTCCTATTTCTTTATAGTTTTAGCATCCAGTTTTAGACACTATAGTTCTGTCTTGCCCATTTTTTGCTAAATTTTATGTATCTTGTAAGTCTTTATAAAAAATGTACAGGTCCTCTCTTTACCTCTTTCCTTACAATTTATTACATATTATTTATTGAGGAGTATATGCCTTTGGCACTTCCCTCAGAGGCAAAGAATCTACTTGCCAATACAAGGGATGTGGGTGGAGAAGATCCCCTGGAGAAGGAAATGGCAACCCACTTCAGCATTCTTGCTTGGGAAATCCCACGGACAGAGGAGACTGGCAGGCTACAGTCCATGGGGTTGCAAAGAGTCAAACACAACTCAGCCACTAAACAACAAGAACAAAATGTGCCTTTGATCTCACTATTTGGATTTTAATTTTTAAAAGTTTACTTTATTGAATATAGTTGACTCAGTGACTCAGTTTGAATCACTTTGAAGAGTGTATATATAATATATATATATATACATTCTTTTATATTCTTTTCCACTATGCTTTACCACAGATATTGAATATAGCTCCCTGTGCTATATAGTAGGACCTTGTTGTTTATTCTGGATTTTACTTTTGTGAATTCATCCAATATCCAATATCTTCTGTCCCCTGTGATTCGTGCAAATTAAGAACCCAGTTCAAAGGCCTGGCCAGACTTAGGTTTGATCCCTTTGATGAGACTATCGACTTGTGTTCTTCCATCAGGAGATAGACTTGCTTGTCCTTTCTGTGTTGTCAGCTACTAGATCAATTAATTCATCGAAAGTTGGGAAATGGTGATATTTTAATTCTGTAATTTCTTTAAATTGTATCAGCTTGAATAATTTTATGAGTTTCCACTCACCTGATCTTGCAGTTCATGCAGGAAAGACAGAAAAAATAATTGTCTCTTTTTTCCTTTTCAGTGGTTTCCAATGTATGTGTGTGTTAGTTCCTCGGCCATGTTCTACACTTTGTGACCCTATAGACTGGAGCCCTCTAGGCTCCTTATCCATGGAATTATCCAGGCAAGAACACTGGAGAGGGTCGCCATGCCTTTCTCCAGGGGATCTTTCCGACCCAGGGATGGAACTCGGGTCTTGCATTGCAGGTGGTTTCCTTACCACTGAGCCACCAGGTAAGCCGAAGTATTACAAACCAGTTCCCCACCATCCACCAAAGGTTATCAACCCTTAAAAATGTCATTATAAACTCACAAAGTTTAAAACATTTGCTGGTATTTGATTGACTGTTTTAACCGTTATCCACACCACAGCTCTAATTATTCCATCTTGGGACAGTAGGAGCTTCTTCAATGTGGCTTCTGAATATTTTAGAGGTGACTATCAAGCATGATGACTTTGTTGCACTCTATTAGGACAAGAGGTTTCAGCCTGCCTGTTTACTGTCCCAGCTCTAGCATCATACGTATCTCCAAAATTAAAAAACAACAACTGTGATATGTTACTTCAAGTTCACAATCTGGCCCCTAATTATGCTTATACCTACTGGGTTGGATATTCTTCCTAGGACTTCCCACACTTATAGCTCCAATCCAGGATACCGTCTTCTTTTTGGTTATCATGTCTCCTTAAGCTCCTCTTGCTGTGAAAGTTTCTCATACTTTTGTTTTAAATGACCCTGACTGTTGAGAGAAGTACTGGTCAGGCATTTTATAGAATGTTTTTCAACTGCAGTATGTCTGATATTTCCTCATGATTAGACAATGGGTTTTGGGAAGGAAGACCACAGAGTTTGTGTGTATGCTCATTTGGCCACCTAATACGAAGAGCTGATTCATTGGAAAAGACCCTGAAACTGGGAAAGATTGACGGCAAAAGGAGAAGGGGGCAACAGAGAATGAGATGGTTAGAAAGCATCACTGATTCATTGGACATGATTTGAGTAGACTCCAAGACTCAGTAAAGGACAGGGGAGCCTGATGTGCTGTAGTTCTTGGGGTTGCAAAGAGTTGGACACCACTTAGCATCTGAACAACTCATCACAGCTCATCAACATGGCTTATCCCTGTTGAGTTTAACCATTATTGGCTGGCTGAGGTATCTGCCCTGTTTTTCCTCCATCTACACTGTCCTTCTTGGCAGGAAGTCACTTTCAGCATAGCCACACTTTAAGTAGAGGGTAAAACTGCACCTCATCGAGGACACAGTATCTACATAAATTATTTAGACTTTTCCCCATGGGAAATTTATTTATTCTTCATCTTTTCTTTATTCACGCAACCATTTATTGGTATCACTGTGAACCCATGGATATTTATTTTACATTTTGGGTTATTGTTGTTCAGCCACCCAGTTCCTTGCAGCCCCATGGACAGCAGCATGCCAGGCCTCTCTGTCCCTTACCATCTCCTGAAGTTTGCCCAAGTTCATGCCCATTGCATTGGTGATGCCATCTAGTCATCTCATCCTCTGATGCCCTCTTCTCCTTCTGTCCTCAAGCTTTGGGTTATTACCCAATACTATTTTATTTATTTTCTTGCTCGAGTTGTTCCAACTCTGGTTCTTGGGTGCTTTCCCTATGTCCCTTTGATATATTTCCATCACTGTGTGTTTTAATACCTAATTTTCTGGCCCTAAAGAATGTTCCAGGCTCATCTTGTATATTTACTACTCCAGACTTAGAATCAGCAGCTCTCCAAGGGGCTCTGGTTCCTTGCACTGGATATTGATATTAGAAATTAGGATCAGGGTTGTGCCTATCGCTTGATGTGCTATCACTGCTGAGGCATCATTGCTGCTGGATGTTCTCTGCTGACAGAGCAAGGACATTGGCAATGGCAACCCACTGCTGAAGAATTCCACAGAGTCTGGGGGGCTACAGTCCACGGGGTCTCAAAGAGTTGGACACGACTGAAGTGACTTAGCATACATTCTAATTTGTGTCTGCAAACATATCTGTGTTTATGTAGACATCCTGTATCTAACTATATCTGTGTGCTCAGTCACTCAGTAGGGTCCAACTCTCTGCAGCCCCGTGGACTGTAGCCCACCAGCCTCCTTTGTCCATTGAATTTTCCAGGCAAGAATGCTGGAGTGGGTTGCCATTTCCTGCTCCAGGGCATCTTCCCAACCCAGGGATTGACTGAATGTGTCTCTTGAGTCTCCTGTATTGGCAGTGAATTTTTTACCATTAATGCCACGTGGGATGCCCCAAAGGCACATACTCTAGTGAGCTTAACAAATACATGCTAACGTCTCCTACTCTAAGCCTTTACCTATGGATCATTCTAGCCTTTTCTCCTTGTCTGTAACCTCTTCTGGACCAACAATGAGAAACCTGACTCCCACAGTCCATTAACTTACAGTGCCCATAAACTGCGGCTCCAGTTGTTCACACATATGTCCATGAGAAATACCTTTATCAGCTAAAGTACAGTGCTATGGCACAGTTCTTTTTATGCTTAGTTCTAGAGCCCATGAATCCCCAAAACTACTTAGGAAACCCCCTAAGCTACTTAAGAAAACCCCATCTTTTTTCCACACTCCCTTCAGTAAGGTTGTTTCACACTTTTAATACAGGTATAATCTTTTATCATAGTCTTATTTCATCATGGGGTCCCCTGAACTCCTAATTTTTAAAAAGTTTTAGACATTAAGGTCATTCTTTGGGCTATAAAGTTTATGGGATTTGACAGATTCATAGTGTCATATATACACCATTACAGTATCATAGTGAATAGTGTCACCACCCTAAAAACATCTCCTGGGCTTTACCTATGCAATAATGCTCTTCCTCCTTACTTTCCAAATAATATCCTCTTTCCTTTTGCCTGCTGTCTTATTTTAAATGAGCATTTGATATGATTTCACTTTGTTTCCTTTCTTAGTATGTCAATTTTGTTAGTTAATTTTTTAAAAAAATATTTGCTCTAGAGTTTACAATGGTTTACCTTCAAATTGGACTTCCCTGGTGGCTCAGTGGTAAAGAATCTGCCTGCTAATTCAGGAGACACAGGGTTGATCCCTGGGTTGGGAAGATTCCCTGGAGAAGGAAATGACAACCCACTCTAGTATTCTTGCCTGGGAAATCCCATGGACAGAGGAGCCTCGTGGGATACAGTCCAGGGGGTCACAAAGAGTCAGACACCACTTAGTGACTAAACGACACCATCAGCAACAACCTTCAGATTATACTGTAGCGTTTCATGTGTAACGCTGGTGCCTTAAAGCACTCCCAGTTCCCCCTCACATGCCTTATCGTGCTGCTGACATTCATTTTCTCATCTATATTTACAACCACTAAATACATCATTAATATTGTCACTTTAAACAGTTATCTTTTAGATCAATTAAGAATAGGAAAAAAATTTTAACTTCATTTATTTCTCATCTGATGCTCTTCCTTTCTCTGTGTAGATCAGATTTCTGACCTACATCATTTTCCTTCTGATTGAAAAATTCTTCTTTTTTCTCTTTTTAAACAAAGCTTTAAAAACTATTTCTTCCAGGGAAGGTCATAAAGAAATGCATATTTTGTTTGTCTGATAAAATCTTCAGTTCTCTTTGGCTTTTGAAGCATATAGAATTATAGGTGGCTGACTTTTTCTTTCAACACTTTAAGTATTTCATTTTTCATTCTCTTCATGCTTGCATGGCTTCAGACAAGAAGTATGGTGTATTTCTTCCTGTTCTTCTGTAGGTAAGTAGTAACTCCCCTATCCTCACCATTCTGACCTTCTGTGAAGATTTCTTCTTTGTCTTCAGCTTTCTGCAATTTGAATATGACATACTTAAATGTGCTACTGATTTATTTGGTTATTTATTTACTGTGTTTATCCTGTCTAGTGTTCTTTAAGGTTCCCGGTTCTCTGATTTGGTGTCTGTCGTTAACTTAAGAAAACCTTCAGCCGTTATTACTTCAAAGATTTTTCCTGCTCAGATCTTCTTTCATCTCTTTTTGGTATTTCGATTATGCATAAGTTACACTTTTTGGAATTGTCCCAAAGTTCTTGGATGCTTTGAACTTTATTATTTTTTTTCATTTCATTTTTCTGTTTGCTTTGCAATTTGGGAAGTTTCTACTGACCTATATTCAAGCTCACTGATTCTTTCCTTGGCCTTGTTGAATCTATTAATGAGCCCATCAAAAACATTCATTATTTCTGTTATGGTGTTTTTGAGTTCTAGTGAGTTTCTTTTTGACTTTTTCTTAGAACTTCTATCATTTCTTGNCAATTTGGGAAGTTTCTACTGACCTATATTCAAGCTCACTGATTCTTTCCTTGGCCTTGTTGAATCTATTGATGAGCCCATCAAAAACATTCATTATTTCTGTTATGGTGTTTTTGAGTTCTAGTGAGTTTCTTTTTGACTTTTTCTTAGAACTTCTATCATTTCTTGAACCATGTCTACTTTTCCCAATTGAACCCTTGGCATGTAGCAATAGTTATTTCAAGTTCTCTTTCTGATAATTTCAACAGACTCTGTCATACCTGAGTCTGGTTCTGATTATTGCTTTGTCTCTTCTTCCCTTTTGGAATGCCTTGTAGTTTTCTGTTGAAAACTGGTCATATTGTTTCACTGTTCACTGAGGTGAACAGACCTTCACTGTGAGGATTCATTAATGTATTAATCGGGCTAAGGGGTGGGCCGTGTTGAGTGCTGTATCTATAGGCACCAGTGGCTCCAGATTCTTCTCGTTTCCTTGTGTTTGTCTCTTCTCTTGAACTGAGCTCCCCCAAGTATTCACTGGGCTTCCCTGGTGGCTCAGACGGTAAAGAATTCGCCTGCAGCGCAGGAGACCCAGGCTTGATACCTGGGTTGGGAAGGTCCCTCGAGGAAGAGAATGGCAGCCCAGTCCAGTATTCTTGCCTGGAGAAGCCCACTTATCAGAAAAAGCCTGGGTCTCACAGTTCTTTCAGTCATAGTCCTCGAATAATATTCTGGATTCTTGATGTGGTGATAAGGTGTGGGGGACAGGGCTCTGCCAATCCTTTAAATCTCCTTTTTGATTTTAGAAACATTCTTCCTTTCCACCTTCTGTTTCTCTTAGGGCACTATGTGCTGCATTTGCGTGGCTTATGTTTCCTCATATTAAATCTTCATTTCTGAAATGTACCTTTCTGTGATTTCCTTTTTGAGCACTCATCCCAAATTTCTAAGTTTTTTTCTAATTCCGATTTATGTTGTTATAGGCTGCTTTGAATCACATGAAGGGTTTCAACTGGTAGGTTAAAATTTTGCTATCTATTGTAAGCATGTCTTTTGGAGTGTCGTTGCCAATAAGGATATCAGTTTATTTTTACTTTATTATTGAAGTATAGCTGAAGAGTTGACACATTGGAAAAGACCCTGATGCTGGGAGGAACTGGGGGCAGGAGGAGAAGGGGACGACAGAGGATGAGATGGCTGGATGGCATCACGGACTCGATGGACGTGAGTTTGGGTGAACTCCGGGAGTTGGTGATGGACAGGGAGGCCTGGTGTGCTGCGATTCATGGGATCACAAAGAGGTGGACACGACTGAGCTACTGAACTGAACTGAACTGAACTGATAGCTGATTTACATTGTGTTAATTACTGCTGTAGAGCAAAGTGCTAATCTACTTTTAATTCTTTTTCTTATAATAGCTTCATATGGGATTGCCGCCAATACATTTTGTTGCTAATTTTTGTTCTACACAAATTTTGCTAATCACACAGAAATTAGCAACAAAATGTATTGGTGGCAATCCCATATGAAGCTATTATAAGAAAAAAAGAATATATAAAGAAGTATGGGTTGGGATAGTTGTTGCTGTTGTTAACTCCGTAGAGCTTTCTTGTCTTTAAGAAAAGATTTATTTTATTTTGGCTGTGCTGGGTCTTTGTTGCTGCACGTGGTCTTCCTCTGGTCGCAGTGATCGGGGTCTGTTCTTTGTCACGGCACACGGGCTTCTCATTGCAGTGGCTTCTCTTGTAGAGGATCACAGGCTTCAGGTGCATGAGCTTCAGTAGTTGCCATATGCGGGCTCAGTGGCTGTGGCTCGTGGGTTCTAGAGTATAGGCTCAGTAGTTGTGGTGCACAGGTTTAGTTGCTCCATTGCATCTGGAATCTTCCTGGACTGGGGATCAAACCTGTGTCCCTTGCATTGCAAGGTGGATTCTTAACCACTGAGCCACCAGGGAAGCCCCCACAGAGCTTCCTTTAGCTGTTTTCATATAGCATTCAAAACTCGATAGCTAGATTCTTTTCCAGTTTTACTTGGACCATCCCTTTTCTTCTTCACTTTAGCCCTTACTGTGAGTAATTTTAATCCTATTCACACAGGGCCCCGTTCTGGGAGGGAGATTTGGTTGGTCAGTTTTAGGAGCTCACGGTGTCTGACGGTTGTAGCTCTTTGAACCTTAACTGTAAATCTTCATGCTCACCTGATGTTGGATTGGGCAAACCCTTCCCATTTTCAATTGCTTCTGCAGTTTGGTCCATGGCACTTTCCCATGGATATCTGTTAGCAATACTGGGACTCCTCTCTTCCTAGATCTGACAGATATCTGCTTGTTTCTTTCCAATTCCTTCCACACAGATACTGATATCACACCGGTCTTGGGGCTCTTGGGAGACTGTCATTCCCATTTTGAAATTTATGGGTTTATCACATTAATTCTGTTTGTTGCAAATATGGTCCTTGAGGTTTTTGGCTTTGTTATCTAGTTGCTCAGATACGTGGGAATTCTGAGAAATTCAGAAACATACAATTTCAGAGATGTACCTCCATTTTCCCAGAATCCCCTTTCTCCTTTGTGGTTGTTCAATCGCTAAGTCATGTCCGACTCTTCTGACCCCATGGACTGCAGCACACCAGGCTCCTCTGCTCTCTGCTATCTCCTGGAATTTGCTCAAATTCATATCCATTGAGTCGGTGATGCCATCTAACCGTCTCATCCTCCACTGCCCCCTTTTCCTTTTGCCTTCAATCTTTCCCAGCATCAGGGTCTTTTCCAATGAGTTGACTCTTCGCATTAAGTGGTCAAAGATGGTTCAGCTTCAGCATCACTCATTCCGATGAATATTCAGGGTTTATTTCCTTGAGGACTGACTGGTTTGATTCTTTCTCCTTCAGTTCAGTTCAGTCGTGTCCAACTCTGCGACCCCATGAATCTCAGCATGCCAGGCCTCCCTTGTCCATCACCAACTCCCGGAGTTCACCCAAACTCATGTGCATTGAGTCGGTGACCCCATCCAGCCATCTCATCCTCTGTAGTCCCCTTCTCCTCCTGCCCCTAATCCCTCTTTTTCCTTATATCCCCACTAATCAGGAAAAGGTCAAGCACTGCCATGCCCTTGAGTCAAACATCTTTCTTTCACAGAATCATGCTACAACGTTCCTCAAAAATTTTCACAGGGTCTCCTTGCTCCCAGATTCAATTATAAAACTCCTTAACATAGCATGTTGACATTGAATTCCTGCTGGTTACCTCCCTATTTAGCCATAGCTGCCACCAAATCCTTGTGTAAATGCTTTACTCTAGAGTCTTCCACTTACTCACTGTGCTACGAGGTCGTTCACATCCCTGGGCTTTTTTCTGCACTGTTTTCTAAACTGGGAACACCCTTTCACTCTTTTTCCCTCATCCTGCTCAGCTCAAAACATCAACCCTTCTGCCAACTTTCTTTAAACCACCTAGACAGAATGAATCACTGATTTTGGCACAAAGCAGTTAAGTATTTAAAAGCACAGACTGTCTCTGTTCAAATACAGCTTCGTCACTATATGGATGGGGATTAGAATGCTGCCTCACTTATTGGTTATTTTTGAGTCTTTATTGAGATAATCTGTGTGAAGGATTTAGCACATAATAGATGCTCAGTAACTGGAAGCCATTATTAATGTCTCTCTTTTTCACTAAATTACATCTTGGAAGATGCAGACTTCCTTCTGCAAAATGATACCATCTTGAGGGGCCAGAGAGTTGCATTGCCTGTACTAGACATTTAACTAATATTTGTTGATGTTATTTTTAACCAAGCACCATGGGGAAATTCTTGGCAAGTTTAGGGGGAAGGGAATTTATCTGAAAAAAGAGGCAAGTGTTACCTTCCAGTACAGGAGATAGCAAAAAACATGGCCATTGGATGAATCTAGAACTAGATTCAAATGCTGGCTCTTGCACCTGTAACCTGTATGGTGCAAGTCTGTGTCTAATAGTGTTAAGACTCCAGGCTGTGGAATCTGGTTTGAATCTAGGATGTAACATTTTTAAACTGTGAGATGTTAGGCAACTCTATTCACTACTCTGAGCCTCAGTTTTCCCCTTTTTAAGTGGGGATAATAACAGTACCTACCCGATAGGGTTATGGTGCAAGTCTGTGTCTAATAGTGTTAAGACTCCAGGCTGTGGAATCTGGTTTGAATCTAGGATGTAACATTTTTAAACTGTGAGATGTTAGGCAACTCTATTCACTACTCTGAGCCTCAGTTTTCCCCTTTTTAAGTGGGGATAATAACAGTACCTACCCGATAGGGTTGTCATGAGAATTAAATGTGTTGGTATATGTAAAGAATTTGGACCAGGGAATGGCCACATATACTTGATTAGTATATGTAGTATTATGTAGTATGCCAACTTTCTTTAAACCACCTAGACAGAATGAATCACTGATTTTGGCACAATTATGTAATAATGGCTTCCAGTAGTATTATGAAAGTGTCAATTTCGCTGACTCTGCAATCTAGGATATTCTATCTATGAACAATAAAGATGCAACTAACAAAGGGACCCGTTAATGGTGATGGAGGGATTTATACTTACTTTCTGCATTCATGGGTGCCATGTCAAATAAGAGGGAACCCTATGTTGACTTTTTTCTGTTGTTTTTATTGAGATNCAATCTAGGATATTCTATCTATGAACAATAAAGATGCAACTAACAAAGGGACCCGTTAATGGTGATGGAGGGATTTATACTTACTTTCTGCATTCATGGGTGCCATGTCAAATAAGAGGGAACCCTATGTTGACTTTTTTCTGTTGTTTTTATTGAGATTGGGAAAAAGCTCTTGCCTTGGGAGAGTAATGAGGTTGTTATGCAGAGTGAGACAACCAAAACAGACCCTGCTGTCATCAAATGTTTGGCTACGAATCCGAGATCCTGTTATTTCAAATTCCGATCCCTTGAAAAGGTCAGTGGCTGGCTCCAGGTGAGGGCCCGTCAGCTCTCAGAGACATTGCATCTGATAACTCAGTCCTTTCATATTTACCTTGAAGAAGGAAGCAAGCTTTGTATTGCCGTGATAAATAGAAGAACGATAAACGCACAGACCAAGTTTGATTTGAATACTTCATCCCTCATTTGAGAATACTGTAATTAAAAAAAAAAGGGAGAATGAATTACATTGCAGCAGAGTTGGGCTCTTGGAAGAGTTAAGTTTTTACCAGTGTTTGGAGTCAGGGGGAAACAACAAGAAAAGATAAGGCATTTCAATATATAAATATATGTATATATGTTTGACATTAAGAGGCATCTATATGTTAATAAATCTTTGGGGGCATTACCTCCATCCCTCCCACCAGCCTTCCAGTGAGAGCCCAGGGGTGAATACGATCTCCTTTATAGCAAAAGGGAGCTGATTTCCTTTATAGCAAAAGGGAATGGGAGAGGGACTTCGTATGAACTTATAAATCAGTTCTCCTCCTTCCTCTGAACTCACATCATCTGAACAAAACAGCAGAGCACACATCCATATACGTAGCAAATCAAATCCACATGGACTTTCTTCATGAGTAAACGTTAAGTCATTCAAGGATCTTGCTCTTGGGGACACAAGGAAATTTTTTACCATAGAGTCCTTCTGCCTCCCTTTTTCATGAAAACTATTGAAAAATAAATTCATGGAGTCTTAGAACAGAAAATGGCCAAGAAAATCTCCAGCAAGCATAGTCCTTTCATTTCATACAAGAGCAACCAAGACTGATGGACCAATACGCTTGATTGCCCTTCTGTTGTCTGCTCGAGGTGGCCCTGGGGAATGGTGCTAACTTTATTTTGATTATCCGGAGTACTCAGTAATTTCATTGTCCACCCTTAAAAGCTTCTGGAAGGTCAGCACTGAACGTGTATATACTTGTCTTAGTCCTGCCTAGTTTCCTGAGCTGTCTTTGAGTCACTAAACTGAGGAATAATCCAATTCCTTCAGAAGGAAGAAAGGACTTTTTTAAAACTGAAAAAGATCTTCAAGTTAGCCTACAACCACGTCCCTCTTCTTGTCTTAATGCCAGAGAGGTCTACTAACTCACCATAGATCACATAGCACACAGCATTTTCAGGGGTGGGAACAGAAAGCTAAGTCTGACTTTCCAATGTCTTTGATCCCCAATTTGAATTTCACCATGATTTTATGAAAGAAGCCAGTAAATAGAGTTCTCATGCTTTATGTCCCTAATACTAACAGAAGACTTGCTTGGTCAATGAAATCATAAAATTAGTCAAATCTGCTATTGGTATGGGAGTCCAGTCCCTGGTAACATGATTTTTATTCTCTTGCCTACTCCTTAATGTGGTCTAGGTTTTAGACTGAACTCGCTGCTTGGTGTCATGGCTGTGACTTGGAGAGTGGGAATGACCTGCAGTTAGTGAACTCCATAGAGAAGGCATCAGTGCAGCTCAGAAACTGCACATTCATTGCTGTCAGAGGGCAATGTTTTTCCTGCTCACTGGTGCTGAGTCCTCTGCCTGCTTGCTGACAACCTGCTCCATACCTAGAGGTGAACATGTCCCTGAAAAATCACGCGGCACCTCCACTCTTGATAAAATGATAGAAAACTCATGTTACTGACAGTTTTCCAGAGCACTGCCTAAGAACAGGGCACCATCAGAGAGACCCACACATACCAGCTTGAAAATAAGAGTTAGCCACAAAGCAGTTTATTCAAAGAATGATAAATGTCTGAATTCTTTCTAACAATCAGTTGCACAAGATCTAATTATTCTTTGTTGACTGATTTCAAACCAACTTGGTTATATAGATTTGATAATGAGATTTTAAAAACAACAATAATAATTTTTCTTGTATATAATCCCCCATAATGGCAGAAAGCAAAGAGGAACTAATGAGCCTCTTGATGAAGGTGAAAGAGGTGAGCGAAAAAGCTGGCTTAAAACTCAACATTCAAAAAACAAAGATCATGGCATCCAGTCCCATCACTTCATGGCAAATAGATGGGAAAAAATGGAAACAGTGACAAAATTTATTTTCCTGGGCTCCAAAATCACTGTGGACAAATGACTGCAGCCATTAAATTAAAAGACTCTTGCTCCTTGGAAGAAAAGCTATGGCAAACCTAAACAGCATATTAAAAAACAGAGACTTTGCTGACAATGGTCCATATAGTCAAAGCTATGGTTTTTCCAGTAGTCATGTATAGTTCAGAGAGCTGGGCCATAAAGAAGGCTGAGTGCTGAAGAATTGATGCTTTGAAACTGGTGCTAAAGAAGACTCCTGAAAGTTCCCTGGACCTCAAGGAAATCAAACTAGTCAATCCTAAAGGAAACCAACCCTTGAATATTCATTGGAAGGACTGATGCAGGAAGCTGGAGCTCCAATATTTTGGCCACCTTATGTGAAGAGCTGACTCACTGAAAAAGACCCTGATACTGGGAAGATCGGGGGCAGGAGGAGAAGGGGTCAGCAGAGGATGAGATAGTTGAATGGCATCACTGACTCAGTGAACATGAGTTTGAGCAAGCTTATTTTCTTCAGATGGCAGGTTGGTTGGTGATAAAGTAGGAGGACTTATTTGGCTCCTAGATCCTCCACTCTGTCAGTGTTTCACAGTGAACAAAGCCAATTCCTTTTAACCTCAGTTTTCTTATCTGTCAAATGGGGGAATGAATATAATTCATAGGTTTTGCAAAGCTGTTCCATTTTACTGTATTTTGTTATGCTAGAATTATTAATAACTTATATCTTTTCATGTTTGAACTCCACTGCTTAGCACAGGAAACAGAAAGGAAGAAACTTATATTTGAAGATGATACCAATTAAATATAAAATATTGGTTTCATAATGGAGTGCACTGTTACTTTGGAAATGCAAAGGAGACAAAACTGTGGAAAGAACATCCCTAATTGGCTTAGAATGAGAGGGTGCTGAGGCTGAGTGGTGATTCATTTCACTTCCTCTTGACTTGTGAAGATCTGAGCGCCCTGGTTCACAGCTATATTAAGTTACATATATTCTCCTTCCTGCCATAGTTAGACTCTTTATCTGGCCTCCTCTCTGTCCTCACTTGGCCCCACTTACTCTTTTATGTCTTAGTGGTGAGCATGGCATAATGTAGAGCTAAACTACCAGGATTTGAATCCCAGCTTCAACATTTATGAGCAACGTAACCTTGGACAAATTTACCAAGTTTTCCACGTCACAGTTTCCTCACCCAGAAAAAGGGGACAATAATAAAAGCTATCTCGTGTGGGTTGCCGGGAGGATGAAACGAATTGATATAAGTCAAGTGCTTACAGTCATGCATATAGCACATGGTAACTTATATAATTATTTACTAGAATCAATGAATTATACATATTTTATTGCTATACAGTAAGTCCCCTACCTATAAATGAGTTCCTTTCCAAGAGTGACTAAGTCCAGTTTGTTCATAAGTCCAACAAAGTTAACCTAAGTAACTAACATAATCGGCTATATAGTATTATACTGTAATAAGCTGATAATACTTCTCACAAAAATAGCATGTAAAAAACAAGCAAACACAGAAAATAAAGAATACATTTTTAATCTTCAGTACCTTGAAAAGTACAACAGCTGGCATACAGGGGCTGGCATCCAGTGAGCAGACAACAAGAGTTACTGACTGGAGGAGAGAGAGGAGGTGGGGGACGGTGGAGCTGAAGGGTCATCAGGAGTAGGAGACAGAGGGCAAGCTGCAAGTTCACTCCCCCCGACACTGAAGAACACACATTTGCATCTTTGAAAGTTCTCAACATAAACACTCCCATGTAAGGGACTTACTGCATTTGTTAAATTTTCCAAGTGTTGCTTTCTAGAATGCTGTCTTCCATTTTTCTGTACAAAACTGTACCTTGTATTCAGTAAGGTGCCCCAAACTGTTTCTGACTGATGGGTCCATCATGTTAGAAAGGATTCTTCTAAGGGGAATTACAGTCTCCTATGTGATCTTTTGTCTTAAAAAAGACTTTTGTCTTTACTCCTTCCTTTGCCTCCTATAAGATCTTTCGCCAAAGGGGTAGAATTCTCCCTTCTCTGGGCACCTTTGGAAAAGGTGTCCTATAATTCACCGAGTCCTTGATCTATAGGAGGACTTGGCCATTGCATACGTTAAAAATGAAGAACTTGAGAATCAGACGTGGGAAAGAACTAGTCAAAGTCAATCAGGTGGTTGGTGGCAAAGTTCTGACAACAAGCCACATCTCCTGGCTCCTAGTGGAGTTTTTGCTCCACTACACCACTGTCTTTGGACAGGAAATGCCCTGAAGACAGTAACTGAGCTAACTGTAGATGGGATTAATAACCATTAAAAAGGCCATAATACTTGGAACAAATTACAGATGCTTCCTTTGAGAGCTTAGATTAGAATTTTGTTTATAGGTAGCCCTTTGTATAATCAAAATTCTCATCCAAGCTCTCGAAGGAAGCATCTATAATTGCTCCAAGTATTATGGCCTTTGTATCCAGGTATTCCACATCAGCAGATTCAACCAATCACAAGTCAAAAATATTTGTGAAAAAAAAATTCCAGAAAGTCCCCCAAAGCAAAACTTGAATTTGCTACTCACTGGCAATTATTTACATAGTATTTACACTTTATCTGCAACTATTAACATGGCATTTGAATTTTAAGTAAATTAGAGATGATTTGAAGTATATGAGAGGATGTGTATAGATTATGTGCAAATACTATGTCATTGTATGATCTTGGTACCTATGGTCCTGAAATAAATGCCCTGCAGTAGAAAGGGACAACTGTACTATTATTTTTCAATGTGTAGGGATTTTGTTGATTCAGGAAAGGGTCAGTTCAGAAAAGGGCCAAAATCTAGTATAACAAATTGATTAATAATAAGTAGGCAATATGCTAAGTGCTTCTTGTGGATGATCTCATTTAATGATCATGACAACACTTTTAAGAAGATCATATTTTTCATATCTCCATTTTGCAGATAATGAAACTGAAAATTGGAATTATTGAGTAAAACAAGCAGGACCTCACAGATTGTAAAGAGGGAATCCAGACTGTTTGACCCCAAAGTTCAAGGTCTAAAGAAAGTGAAGTAACTTAGTCATATCCAACTCTCTGCAGCCCCATGGACTGTAGCCCACCAGGCTCCTCCTTCCATGGAATTTTCTAGGTAAGAGTACTGAAGTGGGTTGTCATTTCCTTCTCCAGGGGATCTCCCCGACCCAGGGATCGAATCCAGGTCTCCCACATTGTGGGCAGACGCTTTGCCATCTGAGCCACCAGGGAATCCCATATTATGTTGGGGAAGTGTGCAATTTCCTCAGTCCTGCCTCATCACAACAAAACTTTGAAGCGATGGACCAGCATTACAGCCCTCGGACAGACCATGTCACAGCTCTCGGACAGATCCGTGTTACAGCTCTGTGTCACAGCTCAGTTTTGTTTAGAAAATAAAGAAAAATACATCCTTGAGGCATGAGGGCATGACGACCCAAAAGACATGAAGAGGACAGAGAGAGAGCGAGAGCGAGAGAGGAAGAGCGAAAGAGGCAGAGAGAGACCGAGAGAGAGAGAGCGAGAGAGAGAGAGAGAGAGAGCGAGTGAGAGAGAGAGAGAGAGAGCCCCCGGCCCTTTGGCTCCTCTTACTGTACGTTTTTTCTCCTCCCTTGGGCCTGCCCCATGTGAGCTGGGCTAGCCAGGAGTGCTGATTGTTCTACCTGAGGTCCTCACTCCAGTCCTTGGACCATCCTTTGTTCTATTTTCGGGGGCTTTTCCCTTCCTTGTCTTTTAGCCACCTTTCCTGGACTCCCTTTTCCTATTCTAACTACCTAACATTTATCTGCTGAGACNTGGGCCTGCCCCATGTGAGCTGGGCTAGCCAGGAGTGCTGATTGTTCTACCTGAGGTCCTCACTCCAGTCCTCGGACCATCCTTTGTTCTATTTTCGGGGGCTTTTCCCTTCCTTGTCTTTTAGCCACCTTTCCTGGACTCCCTTTTCCTATTCTAACTACCTAACATTTATCTGCTGAGACTTTGCTGTTTTTAAAATAAAATCATCTTCACAAGATGAACGATCATATTTCAGTGATGTGGTTTACAATACAAAGAAAGAAAATATATTAAAAATTTGAGTCTATGTAAATCTTCATTAGAATGAAAGTGAAGCATGATCTGGGCAAAGAATGGACCTTAAAACACTTCATGAGTCAGCCTAATACATTGGCACTGCTGTATTTTCATGATTGACTTATGGATTCTCCTCACAAAGCAAAGCAAAATAAAGAGCTCTTTTCCTAAGGCCTAAATGGGTGAATGAATAACAGGGAAGAAAATAAAAGATACAGTGGATTTTATTAAATGCAACAGAATAAGAGGGACCACCACCTTCAAATAATTTAAAAAATGTTTTACAAATGAAAATTTCCTACTTCATTTGGTTAGGTTGGAACTTGGGTTCCCTTCCAAGGAAGTAGAGCAGGAAAAATTTGTGTTCCATTTTGTTCATTGTCTGTGGATGTTGGCCCTGCATTCTCTTGAAAGACATATTCATAAATGAACTCAGAGCCATCAGAACTTATGACTTCCTAGATCTTTCATAAGGAAGCTTGGAACTGAAGTGTGTGATCACACAAAGAAAAGCCCATTCTGTATTCTTCATCTACAGAGATGTGACTAGGGAAGTTAGCTTGCAGAGGTGATGGACAGAGTTTCTAGTGTTTTATGTTTCTTTGCCTGACCCAGGCCTGGAAAATCATCCTAGGTGGGTCAGAGGGAAATCACCCATTCTTCTAGATTCTCTAATTTGTTGTTATAGTTGCTGTTCAGTTGCTAAGTTTTGTTTGACTCTTTGTGACCCCATGGACTGCAGGACACCAGGCTTCCCTGTCCTCTACTCTTTCCTGGAGTTTACTCAACCTCATGTCCACTGAGTTGGTGATACCATCCAACCATCTGATTCTCTGTCATCCATTCTCCTTTTCTTCCTGCCCTAAATCTTGCCCAGAATTAGAGTCTTTTCCAGTGAGTTGGCTCTTTGCATCAGGTGACCAAAGTATTGGAGCTTCAGATTCAGTATCAGTCCTTCCAGTGAACACTCAGAGTTGATTTTCTTTAGGACTGACTGGTTTGATCTCCTTGCTATTGAAGGGACTCTCAAGAGTCTTCTCCTGCACCACAGTTCAGAAGCATCAATTCTTCGGCATTCAGCCTTCTTTATGGCCCAACTCTCTCATCTGTACATGACTGCTGGAAAAACCATAGTTTTGAATATACAAACCACTTTCACATCTGAAAAGTGATGTCTCTGCTTTTAATGTGCCATCAAGTTTTGTCATAGCTTTATTCCAAGGAGCAGCTTTGACTATGAGCCAAAAGGCACTTGCTAAATTCTTACATCTCTACAAGATGTAGCTGCTGCTGCTGCTAAATCGCTTCAGTCGTGTCCGACTCTGTGCGACCCCATAGACGGCAGCCCAACAGACTCCTCTGTCCCTGGGATTCTCCAGGCAAGAATAATGGAGTGGGCTGCCATTTCCTTCTCCAATGCATCAAAGTGAAAAGTGAAAGTGAAGTTGCTTAGTCGTGTCCAACTCTTAGCAACCCCATGGACTATAGCTTACCAGGCTCCTCCGTCCATGGGATTCTTCAGGCAAGAGTACTGGAGCGGGTGTAGAGGACACTTCAAACCAAAGCAACAATCTAGTTAACTGTCCAAACTACAATGAGTTTTGTCTTTTTTTTTTCATGTATTTATTTGGATTGAAAAATTGTATAGGTGGAGTGGAGATTTTATTTGTCACCTTGATCTAACTTTGATGAATGCTGATTTCACTTGGCAAAACCACAGAAATGAGCCATTAACTCCTACTGGAACATTTCCAGTGATGAAGAAATCAGCCCCTCAATTTACAGCCCATTCCATCTTTGGATAAATCTAGTTTGAAGAAAGATAGTTTTCTAGCACATCTCTCACTAATATTAATTAATATGTTAAGAATCTCAACTGAGACAATCTACTCATTTTGTACGAATGAACTAAAGAATGTAACCTCCATTCTATTGTTGAATCCATGCATCGTGAAACCTGGCACTGACTAGAGCACTCTTAAATTAGATAATTTGGGTGAAAGACATACCTACAGTAAAAACCAAGAAACTAATTTTCAGTCCTTTCATATTTTGAAATAGACTCTATTTCCTATCTTGGTGTCTAACCAAATCATTACCAGGAACAGTTCTATGAGGGACAGGTGTATCTGCGTAATGTCTCACTGGTGTACTTCTTCCTAAGAGACTTGACCTTCAAACACAGGTGGTCTCCTCATCTTTAACAAAGTCACAAGGAATCATGCTAATGAGTATTTAAGATGGACAGCTTCAGAAGTGTGAGACAGAGAGGATGCCACCCCGGGAATGACAGAAGATCCTTCATGATAACATAGTATTGTGAATCTGTCTTGACAATGACCATGTATTATGGTCTTCCTTGGTGGTTCAGCTGGTAAAGAATCCACCTGCAATGCAGGAGACCTGGGTTTGATCCCTGGGTTGAGAAGATCCCCTGGAAAAGGGAATGGCTACCCTGTCCAGTATTCTAGACTGGAGAATTCCATGGACTGTATAGTCCATGGCATCACAAAGAGTCAGACATGACTGAGCGGCTAAGCACACAATGTATTATGGTCTTCCTGGGGAGGGAGATGGATTGCCATATGAGAATTCCAAGTCAAACTTTTACAAAGCTTACAACCCACCATTCTCCCAGCTCACCCTTCTTCAAACCTCCCATTTTGGGGAGGAAAGACTCTTCCTTTCTTGAGGACCCAGTCACCCAAGAGATGGTGAGGGGATGAGAATGATAACTGCTTCTTGACTTTTTGCCCAGAAGCCTGATGTTTTAGATGATGCTTATATCCACACATAAAACATCAGATTACTTTTAAAGACTGAGATGATGACCTTTAGGTTGAAATCATAACTGTACCATTCTACACTAGACTATTGCAGATGAAATTGGTACTCCTGACTGAAAATGCTGGCTTTGTGGCACTGGAGCTCACTAATTGATCTGATAAAAGACACAAGTGACAGAGCCCTTGATCTCATTTGACCTCCTAGAGGGTGTAGAAGTAGCAGTAATTTTACAAGATAATATCAAGAATGTAAAGGATTCTCACTTAGCTATTGTTTGAATAGGAATGATTCCCGCCCCCCACCAAATATCTTTGAAATCTGTCCCTCTTACCTGAAGACGGTGGTCTAAATATTATTATTCTGCACCTTATTAGAACAATAAAACTCAAGAATAACCTGAGGCTGCAAAGGAATAATTCCTTCAAAAACCACAGACCACTTGGTTCAGTGTTCCATGTATCTCCCCTCTGCATCTAAGTAAGAAATAGTGTGCTTTAACACATTCTGGACATTTCCCAAAATAGACAAAAGCATTTTTTTTTCTCATTACTTAATCCCAGAATCCTACATCTTAACAGATTTTTCATTCATTTATCTACCCTCCTCTGCTTTGCTGAAACTCCTTATTTTAGTTCACTCATTATAACTCCAATAGAAGAAATATTTCAAAGTTTGTGGCACATTTTCCTGAAATCTCTTAAGCCTTCAGTTAGCTTTTTCTTTATAAAGGATAGAAAAAACTGAGTGAAATTCTGAACATATATAAGAATCAACTGTACTCAGGCAAAGGCTTATATAAAGGTTTCTTTGTGTGACAAATCCTTGTTTTTATGTGGTTACTGAACATAATAAAAGTGAAGTGAAGTGAAGTTGCTCAGTCATGTCCGACTCTTTGCGACCCCATGGACTGTAGCCTACCAGGCTCTTCTGTCCATGGGATTTTCCAGGCAATAGTCCTGGAGTGGATTGCCATTTCCTTCTCCAGGGGATCTGCCCAACTCAGGGATCGAACCCAGGTCTCCTGCATTGTAGACAGACGCTTTACTCTGATCCACCAGGGAAGTCCAAATGTCACCTAAATGAAAGTGAAGCTGCTCAGTTGTGTCTGACTCTTTGCGACCCCATGGACTGTAGCCTACCAGGCTCCTCTGTCCATGGGATTTTCCAGGCAATAGTACTGGAGTGGATTGCCATTTCCTTCTCCAGAACATAATAAAAGTAATATTAAATGAATGTTTTGAAATATTCAGCACAGAACTTAGTTCATAGCAAGCACTATCTATGGGCTTTGGGTGTGTATTTGATTAGTATATACCTTACAAGGTTATAAATTTATGAAAGTTGTGACCCTAGTACCCTGAGATAGAAGACACATTAAGATTGCTCCTTACCACTGTTTTTAATGAAGTAGTTTCTCTAAAGAAGCTGTAGAAGTGTAAGATTTATTTTAAGTGAGGATGCAGTCTCATCCAGAATTGGATTGGCATAGAAGTCACCAGAAGGACAGAAAAAATAACTATTGCATTTATTCAGACATCTATTATATATGTATTATATCACCTGATTTTTACATTACAATGAAGGGCAGTTGGTATGATCCCCATCATCTCACTGAGATCAAACACCTTTTCCTCCATCACCTAGTCAGTATCTAGCAGGAATTGGGTTAAAGTCATGTTTACTCAGTAAACAAGTTTATGTTCTTTCCTCTGTCTTTTAACAAAGACCAAACACTTGTGAGCTTCCCTAGTAGTTCAGATGGTAAAGAATCTGCCTGCAATGTGGGAGACCTGGGTTTGATCCTGGGTTGGGAAGATTCCCTGGAGAAGGAAACAGCAACCCACTCCAATATTCTTGCCTGGAGAATCCCCATGGACAAAGGAGCCTGGTGGGCTACAGCCCGTGGGGTTGCAAAGAGTCAGACATGACTGAATGACTTTCACTCAGTCAAAAACCCGTGAAATAAATGAAGCTTTTGCATGTGCACAGGGGTGTCTATCTATCAACTTGTTATTATCCAATAATGATCTGTGAGTCAAGTCTCCACTGCACCTACATCTATTTTCAAAGTGGGATTTGAACCAATGTCTGTTTGACCCCCCAAGCCTGAGCCCTTGGAAGGCTTATAGAGACATTCCTTCTAGGCTTATCTGAGACCATGTGGACCTTGTTTATGGACCCAGGACCTTCTGACGTGATCTGATCTCTGAAGGCATGAAGCAAGTGACTAGGCTGTTTCAAAGTACAGCCAAGAATGAGAAATGTGGCTGACAACTCAGGACAACAGAATCCCAGAAAGGTTTTCTCAAAATGTAGGTCCCTCTGCAAAATCAGAATCTTAAGGACAGAGAGATGGGCAGGGGCCTACATATTAAACAAGATCTTCAAGTTTGAAAACTATTAGCCTAGGACAAAGAGGCTTTTATTGCTTAAATTTGTAAGGGTGACAAAGGAGGCTTTGATTGCCCAAAGAAAAAATTTCAGAATTTAACAGGAAGATACTGGCATTGAAAGAAGGAAGGAAATCTAATCGCCATCAATATGGTTTGATTTTTAACAGCACACTAAACATTAAACATGCTACATCAAAACATAAATTTTCAATCAGTTTTGAAGTGTGCACTAAACGTATCTTAATCTTTATTCAAAATAAGGAAATTGCCTCATGTTGAGGTGGTCCTGATGTTTTTGTAACATCAAGTTGAGTGAAGTCACTCCAGTAACTAGTTCCATGTGATTAAGCTCTCTTAAGGCACTAAAGTCTTTCTTTGGCCTGGAAACCAAAGTAACTGTAGTTAATTGCCTTCCTCATCTAAGTTTCATTCAGAGCCTTGTCCCAGAAGAGAAATAAGGGGTAGAGGCTGAGAAATATCACCTTTTTATAAGTGTTCTGGGATTAAGATCTTCATATATAAAGAACACTCACAAATCAATAAGACAGAAATGAGCATCACAATAAAAGAAGACAATTAAGATGAACATTCAAGTCACATAATTAAGACAAATGTGAAGATCACAAAAGAAGAAATATAAAGACCAAAACACAAAACACATATACAGAAAGACATTCAACCTCAATAATAATTTTTTTAAATACGGCAGGAAGATGCTCCTTGTATCTTATCAAGTTGGTAATTTTTAGAAAGTATAGGCACAATTTTTGAGAGTTATTTCAGAATACACATCGAGTATTTTAAAATGTGCATTCTCTTAAACCCATTTTTATGATTTTATCCCAAGAAAATAATTAAACATGGATGTATGATATAACTATGACCCTGGTAATGGCAATGCAATTTATAATTTGCGATAGTTAAAAACTGAGGGAACAAAAGCAAAAGTAGTTAAAATATGCACTGGAACAGTATGCAGTTACACAAAATACTTTGTAACTAAACATTTATTACTGTGGGAAAAAGTTCAAGTGAAGAATGCTTAACACTGTGTTACAAGGCATGATGTGTAAATGACCCTGTTTTAATAGAAACGTTGCACAGGTAAGTGTAAAGAATCACACTCATGGATGACTACATGACACATGGCAAAATATTAACACTGGGCATTGCGGGTTGAGATCACAAGAGATGTCATTTTCTTCGTTTCTTCACTTTCACTTTTCACTTTTATATGCTTGGTATAAGCTTTTGCTAGGGCAAATGCATTACCTTTTTTAGGAAAAAAATTCATATATAATAGAAGAAAAAACCCCAATATGATTGACAGTATGTGACAAATGCCATGATTCCTACATCTCTTTATCATAGTTCTAATTTTTGTTCGCCCCTGAGATCTATAAGCTCCCCTTAGGAAATTTTAGCCAGAAATTAAAGACGGGCAGAGGATTCTTTAGTGGAGGGGACCTTGGATGACTGGATAAGGGCTCTACCCCCATTCTGGAATCTTCCCAGAAATCTCATGTGGTTGCAGGGGAGTGAAGATGTTGAGAATCACTACTTCTAACCAGGCCAAGATCTAAGCCTGGGGTCACATGACTTGTCACCTGTGTAATTTTTGAGTGACTGGAGCTGCTATTTATAATTACATCGAGAAAACGCACGTAAACTGGGCAAACCAGGACATGTGTTCATCAAGACCTTCAGGAACTCACAGCCTCAAAGCACTGACCGCTGAAAGCTACCAGGAGCTGCCCAACTATCTCACTTCACAGATGAGAAAACCTGAGGACAGAGAAGGAAAGTGTGCTGTTCAAAGTTGGTTAAGACACAGGAGTCATGAACATACTTTCTGAAGCTTAACTCGGAAGATTTCTCTCTGTGGACATCCCGTGAGCCACCGTGAGATGACATGGCAGGGAGTAAGCAGAACATTACAATCTTCTCTCCTGAAACTCCACTGTCAAGAGTCAGATCAAAAGCAACCCATGTCTTTTGGCTCTTAGGATTCACAATATATAGCTTGAGGCCAGTTGCAGGGGTGAGGCAATCTCCTCAAAGAGTATCCTTATTAACTCGAGTCTTCAGTACTCTTGCCTGGAAAGTCCCAGGGACGGAGGAGCCTGGTAGGCTGCAGTCCATGGGGTCACCAAGAGTTGGACACGACTGAGTGACTTCACTTTCACTTTTCACTTTCATGCACTGGAGAAGGCAATGGCAACCCACCCCAGTGTTCTTGCCTGGAGAATCCCAGGTACAGGGGAGCCTGGTGGGCTGCCGTCTATATGGGGTCGCACAGAGTCGGATAAGACTGAAGCGACTTAGCAGCAGCAGTAGCTGTTCAGTCACTCGACAAGTATTTATGCAGCACTGGGAAGCGGGTAAAAGTCCCACTTCACATAAAGCTTGGTACATATGCTAATTTTTGCAAGCTAATGTAACCAAGAAGTGTCTGGATGACATTTCAAAGCGGTTTTTCACATTCTCCAATTCACAAATAAAGTTGGAAAGGAGAACAGTTTCCCTTATTCAAATAACCATATATTGTTCAAACAGAATGAAGCCTTTTCTTTCTACAGAATTTCCAAGGTAAAAATCATTGTTTCCATTTCCAGTTTTTCTCTCAGAAAATATACATTTATGGTCCAAACTTGCTCTCAGAAAGTAGGGTAGGGCAGTGGGAAGAGAAAAGAGTTTGGAGTCACAAATACAGTAAATATTTCAACAAATCTGAGATGCACAATTTTTACCCTACCTTTTAACACTGAAATCAGATCACTGGAGTCTTAAAATCTTGTTTTCTTCCAGGGAGGTTTGTGATTGCTGCTACTGGTCACTAGGGGGCAATATGAACCCAGTGAAGTGAAAGTTTTTCCTGTCGTGTCTGACTCTTTGCCACCCCTTGGACTATACAGTCCATGAATTCTCCAGGCCAGAATACTGGAGTGGGTAGTCTTTCCCTTCTTCAGGGGATCCTCCCAACCCAGGGATCGAACCCAGGTCTCCCGCATGGCAGGTGGATTCTTTATCAGCTGAGCCACTAGGGAAGCCCCCAAATACTGGAGTGGGTAGCCTATCCCTTCTCCAGCAGATCTTCCTGACCCAGGAATCGAACCCAGGAATCCTGCATTGCAGGCAGAGACCACTTTAAATTCTCTGCCTGACTTTTTTAAAAGATCACATTCAGAGTGTGAACTCAGGTGGCAAAACCATGTGCATTCCACTTTGGAGTTCAGCTTCTTGGAGAGGATTTTTGTTTGTTTGTTTTTTCATCTAACCAATACCCAGGGAGAGGCATGTGAATGTCCTTGTTGACTGTCTATTGGGTGGTTTTTCTTAGTGCTGCATAGAAACCGAACACCCCACAGTCGATGGTACCTTAGAGTCAATGAAATATGGCAACCAAATTCTGAGATCTATAACTTCTACTTAACCTCTAAGAGGTTCAGTTTTCTCTTACAAAAGTAAGCGAGACAGTAATGTTTCCCTGAGGATGCACTAGGCCAGTATACCGAAACGCTGGCCACAGAGTAGATGCACACTGATGCTATGCTCTAATTCTGGAGTCCTGTGGATTTGAAGGCTCTGCTTTTATTTTGGTAAGGCTTCTGGGACCCTTTCTTACCTGACCTGTCTCCCAAATCCCTGCCCTGAGTTTCCACTTCATCCAGAGTTCAAAGAGAAGAGAATGAAGATGGCACAGGATTGCCTTCTCCAGACAAGGGCCTGGGATAGCAGATCCTCAGGCCTCCTGGGAGAGGCCGTGTCCTGACCAGACCAGGGCACTGGCTTTGGGGCCACAGTGAGCTCAGATTGCAGCCCCTATACTGACAGCTTGAGTTTGGGTGGGCTACTGAATCATTTCTCCATGCCCCATTTCATCAAGTATAACAGGAGGCTCTTTATAACATCCATTAGGTTGGCCAAAAAGTTCATTTGGGTTTGTCTATAACATCTTATGAAAAACCCGAAATGAACTCTGGCCAACCCAATATTTCTTACTGTTATTTCAGTCAGTTTGTGCTCATAGCATAGAAACTGTTGTGTAGTCGCCAAGTCCTATTTGACTCTTGGTGACTCCATGGACTGTAGCCTGCCAGGCCCCTCTGTCCATGGGATTTCCCAGCAAGACTACTGGAATCGGCTGCCATTTCCTTCTCTAGGGGATCTTCCTGACCCTGGAATCAAACCTGCGTCTCCTGCTTGGCAGGCAGATTCTTAACCACTGAGCCACCAGGAAAACACATAACTTAGAATGGTACCTGTTGTTCAGTTGCTAGTCATGCTTGACCCCATGAACTGCACTTCTTGTTTTTGTGACCCCATGAACTGTAACCTGCCAGGCTCCTCTGTCCATGGGATTTCCCAGGCAGGCATACTGGAGCAGGTTGCCATTTTCTTCTCCAGGGTGTAATAACCACTGGTTACTACTTTTGATATATCCTCTGCTCAGCAGTAGTGTTGCCCCTGGAGAGGGTCTGTCATGCAGAGCACGGGCTAGATGGTGTAAGACTGGACTATCAGTGACCTAATCCCCATGTGTCTGTTCAGGAGCAGATGCTGTCCCTTGCTTCTAGAACCTCCCTGGTCACAGAAAGCAACCTCTGATACATAGTGCCTCCTCTAGCTCCAATGCCCCTCCAACACCAGTGCCTGCAGGTGAGCACCAGACACTATTGAATAAAATACATTAGAAATGATCTCTAGTCTGCAGGAGTCAGGTCATCAGTGAAGCAAGTACATCTTTAGCAAGAATGAATAAAAGAGTTTTTGTACAGCTCTGGACACAGCCTAATTGAGAAGATTCTTTGGAAGACCACCCTGCCTTTCCTAGCTCCTTCAATGGAGAAGCCAGGATAGAAAATGCCTTTAATTATACTACTAACAAGAAAAATCCACCTGCAATGGTGGGGGGTGGGGTGGTGGGGAGGGTTGTTGAATAGGCAAAGTGTTTCTTTTCTTTTTGTTTTTCTAGTACATAGCAATGGCACCCCACTCCAGCACTCTTGCCTGGAAAATCCCATGGACGGAGGAGCCTGCTGGGCCACAGTCCATGGGGTCTCTAACAGTCGAACATGACTGAGTGACTTCACCTTCACTTTTCACTTTCATGCACTGGAGAAGGAAATGGCAACCCACTCCAGTGTTCTTGCCTGGAGAATCCCAGGGACGGGGAGCCTGGCGGGCTGCCGTCTTGGGGTCGCACAGAGTCGGACACGACTGAAGCGACTTAGCAGCAGCAGCAGACACAATACATTCAAACTGTGAATTGCAGGTGAAGATCTTAATTTTGGAGTTTGCAACCTTCAGATAGTTATCAAAGAGACTCACTGGGAATAATGCATGTGCTTGGAAGTGTGAATTCTCCAAACCCAGCAAAGTAGAATCTCCCAGGCAGCTGAGCAAACTTGCAAAAAATTGCTCACTGGAGCTTTGCAGAGTATCGAATCAAACTCCTGAAATTTGCTTGCAAATTCCCTGCTGTTCTTGCCGGAGGCTCCTGCAGATGCTAAGCACCTCCTGTGCTCAGCCAAGGAAGGTCTGTCAGCTTCCATCAGTGCAAACGAGCAGCCTAGTTACCCAGGGACAGCACACACTCCTGGTTTGGTGCTAGGGGGAGGGAAGAAGGGGCATGAAATTAAGTCACCATCAATACAGTAATGGTGGCCACTTTTGAGCAGTTGATCTCATCAAGGCATTGCCTGAAGCATTTCATCGTAAATTATCAGGGAGGCGTGTCCATCAGCCTCATTGTACAGAGAGGATCTCCTGCTCAGAGACTCCTTCACTTACTGAAGGTCACACAGCAAGGAAGTGGCAGAGGTGGAACTGGAACCCAATTCTGAATCCACTACCATGTACTATGCGTACATCGGGGGAACTCTGAGCAGCGGACAACTGGGGAAATGGAACAGGTGTCTACAATCTAACAAAGACAGTGTTTATCACTAATACTTGCATTAGGTTATTGGGTGCCCTCGTATAGTAGGTTACAAGGGTAGCAGATTCACCTAAAGTCAAAGGCAAGTGGGTGCTAACATCACTTGGGTTAATAATCTCAAAGTGGAAGGAATTCCTTTGTTCTTTCCATCATCTTTTCCATAAGGAGCAAACTTGACGCTCTCTTTATCTAACCAGCATCTCCTTTCATGGCCTTCGGTCTACTCATGATTTTCAAAGAGAAAAAGAAAAGACAGTACCAAACCAAACAAACACACGACAAACACACTCAACCAAAACCGCAGCCCCTGGGCTCGCTCTCTAGTCCCGTGAACATTTACAACCATTCATTTCAGAAAAAGAGCCACTGTGGAGACCCAGCTCTACCTTGTGCTCCAGGCTGGAGTCTTTAAACATCAGTGAGAATGGCTTGATATGCTCTCTTCTCAATTTATCACCACTCCGCAAGTCGATGGTATGTTCTATTCTCTTGTTAATTTCCTCAGGCCCAGACTGGACATGCAAAGCTTGTGCAAGATGGTTTGGAAGTAGATTTATTGAATTTCTTGTTAGGGCAGCCAGAGTCTAGGGGGAAAGCACATGCAAACACAATAAACCTGCTAGTCCCCTTTGGATTAAAAAGAAAGGCAATGTGTTCAGATTAGGTTGCATCGCAAACAGTAATAGCATTCCATGCAGTTGTATTCAGTGAAACCTACAGAAGTCGATAAGTTAGCATTTGGTTCCCAGAAACACAACCTGGAAAAACAGTATCAAGGGGGACATTTGCCTCGCCTCTGTGTAGGTGCACTGAATTCCTTCGGTTCAGGTATAGGGAGAGCTGTCGGTTTGCAAATGTTAACCAAGAGCCGTCTCTAACCAGGCACATCCCTGATTTGAGAGAAAGAAAACCAATACAAATACAGAAGGGAAAACAGAGCTGAAAAGCCCACAGAAAGGATCCTCTCCAACCAAGCAGATTCCACATTTTCATGTGATCTTTCCTTGAATGGTGGTGGAGAGACTTGGGGGCGAATGGCTTGCATTTTTTTTTTTTTTTTAGCATTTCTCATGGACAATCAAATGAGCCAGAATCTGCTACTTAAACCTGATGGAAACTGTTAGACCTTTTACACTTGACAAGTGTTTTTTCCCCATAGACTGTTATATATCTATATTTTCATATAGATATATGTGTTTGATTTCCTTTAGGCAAAAATGCAAACAGTTGCAGCCTCTCACTGTTTCACAGGATTAAACAGCAGGAGGTGGGGAAAAGCACAGCCATCATGGTTGATCATTGGGTGTGGCCACATGGATACAGAAATAGCACTGGCTTAGGAAAACCCAGCAGATTTGGCAGAGGGGACTCTGTCTCCTGGCATCTTAGCCACAGGTGACAAGATCAACCAGTGGGATCCAGCCAAATGCAACACCCACTCACAGCTCCAATTTCAACTTCTTTGACCCAAAACATGAGAGTTGGAGCTCAAGGGATATAAGGACAGCAAGGCTCATATCCTCCCCCAGAAGATTTCTTGAGGAAAGGTGGAGGATGCAGTACCTCTGTAGAGGGCAAGAGAAAGCTCTCCCTCCGAACACACTCACTGCGTCTTCTTTTCTCTGCCAGCCTCTCATCTTGGCCAATGTTAGACCACAGGCTAGACTGAGATAAGATGATGCAGTTGTGAAATAACAGCCTGTGAGAGCGGACAGAACACCTTGGAGGTCCTGCTGCCTGAATCCTTCATATACCCTTGTGTGGCTGTTGTTCAGTTGCTCAGTTGTGTCTGACTCCTTGTGACCCCATGAACTACAGCACGCCAGGCTCCCCTGTCCTTCACTATGTTCTGGAGTTGGCTCAAACTCATGTCCATTGAGTCGGTGATGCCATTCAACCAATCTCATCCTCTATCACCTCCTTCTCCTCTTGCCCTCAATCCTTCCCAGCGTCAGGGTTTTTTCCAATGAGCTGGCTCTTTGCATCAGGTGACCAAAGTGCTGGAGCTTCATGAGTCTCAAAGAATTATACTCATGAGCCATCAGCTTCTCTGCAGCCAGGTCAGACTCTCTGACTCTGGAGCCTGAGTTGGGGGCTTTGATCTCATGGAGCCCACTAGCCCATTCCATGAGGATTCTTCCTATGACACTGTTGGACTCTTCCTTTTAATCTTCATGGAGATACTCAACCTCAATTCATAGTCTCTAAAGAATTCTAGAGCAGGGCTTTATCACTGGTAGAATTTACTGAAAACCTTTTCTGCAGCCACATGACAAAAGATGGAGTCACAGGTGCCAACACGAACAAGTACAGTATATGCTCTGAGGATACTGAAGCTAATTTCAGCACTGAGTACCAAGGAGGCAACCACAGAGAAAAAAACAAATGTCAGGTGGAGGTATGGCAGGATGAGCAGTGAGGAGGAGAGCTGGATCCAAGAGAAGGAAGCAGGTACCAGTATTTTAGAAAACTGAAGAGCAGGATTCATACTAGTGCAGAGGGTTTGAGCTCTGGTGTTAAATGTTTTTACAACAGCATCTCAGAAGGTGAAGGAGACTGGAGCCTACCCTCTGTGGATCTCCTATCGTCTTCTTGGGCAGAAATTCTCTCCACTGTTTGGAAATGTCAGAATTCAGTCTTCTATCTCAGAGAGGAGGCGGGAAACTCTGCTGCTCACGGCAGACCCAAAACACAAACTGAGGTGTGCCCAGTACCATTGGGAACATAATTTTCCAAACTCCATTCCAGGTCTATGAATTTGGGCAAATTGTTTAAACTCTGTGGGACTTCCCTAGCAGCTCAGCAGCATTTAAGATGGTTAAGGCTCCACGCTTCAGCTGGAGAGGACATGAGTTCAATCCCTGGTTGGGGAGCTAAGATCCTGCATGCTTTGATGTGTGGGAAAAAAAAAAATGATTAAAGCCCAGATGAAAACCAGAGTTCCTTCTGAACTCAAGTTTCTGAACATAGGGTCTTGCTGAGAGTCTCAGGATTTTGTAAACTTCATTTGGATGGGGTAGGAGAATATAAACCCTCTCAAACTCATCATGACCAGAAGACTGTCCTTTCAGAATCATGTTTATCTGTGTACACACTAACAACCTATTTTTTCTTTTTCTTTTTTTAAATAGGTCCTATAGCTTCATGGATAGTCATATATTTGGTATTTCTTAATCAGTTTGTGCCAGCAAATAACAAATTATTCCTAATGAGATCTCAGACTGAAAGTGTACTCTAGAAACATCCAGTTTTGTTGAGTTAAAAACACTTTAGCTCTTATGGATCACATATTCCAGTCTTCAAACACCCTCTGCAGCACCCATGTAGATGCTGTAAATCAGCCTGCACAGTCTCCGTTCTGGAATTTGAGGAAATCATCCCTCTCTTTCATCACAAGATTCTCTTAATTAACTCTTTCCCCAAAATCTTGTTCTAAGGAACATAGGAATGAAGGAATGCTTCTTTACAAAATGGTTTATAAACAAATCAATTTAGGAAATGTGGATCCACTGTTTGTTTACCACCATCCATTCTCACTACTCTCCTCCAGAGAAAGGATTTTGTTTCTTTTGCAAATCTCTTTGTCTGGAGTGTGTATGCCAGAACCTGGCACTAAAGAAGGCACTCAGTACTGGTGTGTTGAATGAAAAAATTCTTATAACCTCCTATTGGAGTCTCACAGTACACATTACTGAAATAAAGGTACTGATAAGTTCTGCAGAAATCAGGCTTTTAAACTGTATTTTCCAAACTTTCATAACCATGAAACAGTTTTTGCTCAGATCTCCTCTACATGGTTCATGGAGGACCACTTTGGAAATAGTACTCTAAAGTTCTTCCCTGGTTCTGTTTGCACCTCTTACTTAGTGGATCTGTTTCTGATCTCTGAATAGAATCTATTTACTCCCCTCCAGTTTTCTTCCCCAGGCTAACGGCATCAGCTTTCCCAATCACTTCACAGGTGACACGGTTTCCACATAGGGCACAACAATGCGCTCCACTTTGTCCATACCTTGAGTATACTATTGCAAAGAATCAGGCTGAATGCAAACGACATCAGACTCTGTGCTGGAGCCTGGGCAACTAACTAACACAGGATGACCTAGTAAACAGTCACTCAGTCTACTACATTTTACGCACTTGCATGTGTGGCAGCTAGGTAGAATGTCCTGCTGCTTCTTTAAAACCCAATTCAGACATCATCTTCTGCAAGAAGCCTATGATGAGTCNCAACTAACACAGGATGACCTAGTAAACAGTCACTCAGTCTACTACATTTTACGCACTTGCATGTGTGGCAGCTAGGTAGAATGTCCTGCTGCTTCTTTAAAACCCAATTCAGACATCATCTTCTGCAAGAAGCCTATGATGAGTCTGCATGTACCCTTAGCACAGCAGTTACTGTGATGTATTGTTACCGCCTCATTGTGGGTTTGCCTGTTCCTCTAGGCTCTGATCTGGAGGGCCAGGCACTGCGTTTTACCTGTAACTAAACCTTCAGCATCTGGCATATTTGATAAATTCTTAATAAGCACTTTTGGAATGAATGCATGCATGCATGAATGAAAGGTTGAATGGCTGTGTCAGACTATTCTTAGGGCACTGTTTTCAATCTCTTGCTACCAAAAGTCTGGTGATGCTTTTCCTGTCCTCCCCCAAACAGCCTCCAAATTTGGACTTTGTTTACCAAATTGCATTTATTAAATAAGTAGTTTGTTTTCCTACTTTTCAATTAAATGCCTAGTTTTTGATCAGCCTGGGATAACAGGCATTGCCACAACAGCTTAAGAGAATTCTAGCCAAGAGCAAGAACCTTGAAAGGCAGCTTTATGATGTTTCTCAGCATGGGGTTTTATTCAGGTGTTTGGAATCCAGAACATGAGGTCACAGATGGAAAAGCACTAATCTACAGTCCTTTCTGGGACCAATGCCTGGATAAACATCAGCTTGAGTGTTTCCCATGAACCAGAATAAAGCAAAGGTTAAAGTCATCAGTGAAAGGGTGTCATCTTTTAGCCCTGCTGGAGATGGAGTCTTGAGATTAATTGATAGGTAGTTGTGACTGAAATTCTGCACTGTAGGCCAGCTCACTATTGATTGGGAAAGACCCAGAGAAGATGCCCAGCCCAGCAGGCTCTGTCTCTTATGCGGAGATGGCTTATCCTCTCCCCAGGCTCTGGCTGCTTCCAGCCTCAGGCTGGAGGCCGCACTCCGAAGCAGGTGTGCCCAGCAGCTTCCTCAGCTGCTCCAGAGCTTCCTCCCATCACCCCTATGGCAGCATCTCCCTGAGCCTCCCCTGGAGGCCTCTGTGGCTCCACTTCAAACTTGTTGCCTGCAGGGTTTGGATTGCGGAAAAGGCAGAAATTGTACGTTTTAGTCCCTAACCTGTTTTCTGTGTCCTGCAACTATAGGCCAATGCAAGAAGAAATCGCCAGGAGCAAACACTAAGCCTGAATAAGGGCTCCCAGGTGTACACATGAGAGCTCTTTTTAATTCTGTGCTGTGCTCAGTTGTGCCCTAGTCTTTGTGACTGGATGGACTGTAGCCTTCCAGGTTCCCCTGTCCATGGGAGTTCCCAGGCAAGAATGATGGAGCAGGTTGCCATTTCCTAATCAGGAGATCTTCCTGACCCAGGGATCGAAACCAAGTCTCCTGTATCTCCTGCATTGGCAGGCAGATTCTTTTCCACTGAGCCACCAGGAAAGCTCATTTTTTTCCTTCTACTGTTTATTAACCACCCCCAACCAGCCCTCAGAAGAGAAGACTTCTTTTTTTTTTTAAGTTATTTTTGTGTTCTTTTTATGAAAGCTCACTTGGGAAAGCTTTGAGGTGATCTAGTCCAAAATTATTTGCTCCAGGAAGAATGCTTGTTGCATTTGAAAGTGGAACAATTATTGTTTTTTCCCCTCAAATCCAGGGATGGGGAGCAGAGATTTCTTTGGGTATGCACGTCATGTTTTTCTGGTAAGAAGGTTCTAGTGAAGTGAGTGAAGTCGCTCAGTCATGTCCGGCTCTTTGTGACCCCGTGGACTGTGGCCTACCAGGCTCCTCCAACCATGGGATTCTCCAGGTAAGAGTACTGGAGTGGGTTGCCATTCTAGGTGGTATTTATTTGGGAAAGCACTGAGCTGGGGGTCCTAGGGAAAACATCCACATGGGGCTTTCCGGAACCTGCCATGTAACAATTTTTCCTTTTGAAAACAATGGAGGTACTAGTGAATTAGACCATTCTTTATAAGCAAGGGGTGTTAGTCAAGATTGCCACAATTTTCCTTGTCTGTACTGAGAAAAAATGAAATGTCACATTCAAATGATATACCTGATGCTTTTTCTAAAATTAGGGATATTGCTTACTTTCTCTCTCTTTAAGATATTTATACCATCATCACCTATCTCCCAAACAAATCAAAAGAATGTTTAATGAGATCTTACTGTGGGAGGAGGTTTACAGAATACAACTACAGGAAGAGCTGAAGGAATTTTCATAATAGGCTCATAGCTTCTGCACCAGGAAACCAAATAGCAAGCACCAGAATGTCCACTCTGTGGCTGAAATAACAGTCCGGACATTTCTAGCCAGCCTGCTCCAGGATTCCAGCACCCCTCTGTAGCCTGGTTCCCCACTCTCCGTTGTCAGCAAACAATGTCAGTCTGGGGCCTGGGCTATTTGAGCCTTCACTGCTTCCCACTTTGGAGCAGAATCAGAAGTGTGCAAATATTGGCTGGATGCTGCATTGGATAAGGAATAAAAAATGGATAAGCTCCTTTGTCACTCTGTGGTCTGAAATCTTATGATTAAGAGAACAAAACAATAACCAGGAAGGTATCTCAAATTCTGGCAGATTCCACTATAAACATTTACTAATTTGCTGCTGATCTGAACCCCATAAACTCACTCTTGAACTTTTGACTAACATCGATAAGGCAGATCATCAAAACAGTTTGCTTATTTGGGGGTTCCTTTCCCAGGGTTCTTTGTCTGACACTAAATGCCTCATTCTTTCAGTTCATCCTACTAGTGGCTCCTGGCTTTGGACACAGACATGCTCGTTGGTTGCCTTTGGACTGTGTGCATGCTAGACTGTTTCAGTCCTGTCCTACTCTGTGTGACCCTGTGGACTGTAGCCTGCCAGGCTCCTCTGTCCATGGGATTCTCCAGGCAAGAATACTGGAGTAGGTTGCTATGCCCTCCTCCAGGGGATCTTCCTGACACAGGGATCGAACCTGCGTCTCTTGTGTCTCCTGCACTGGCAGGAGGGTTCTTTACCACTAGTGCCACCTAGGAATCCCCTCCCTTTAGCTGCTGCTGCTGCTGCTAAGTCGCTTCAGTCGTGTCCAACTCTGTATGACCCCAGAGACGGCAGCCCACCAGGCTCCCCTGTCCCTGGGATTCTTCAGGCAAGAACACTGGAGTGGGTTGCCATTTCCTTCTCCAATGCATGATAGTGAAAAGTGAAAGTGAAGTCGCTCAGTCATGTCCAACTCCTAGCGACCCCATGGACTGCAGACTACCAGGCTCCTCCGTCCATGGGATTTGCCCTTTAGCTGAGGGGTGGGCAAATGGTCATTTGTGGCTGAATTTTTGGGCTGACCACAATTCCAGGTAATTGGGCAGAGCTCTCGAAACAAGGTTACCCAGAGCCCACAGAGGGAAGCTCCAGCATTCAAGATTTTGTCCTGGAGCTCTGATCCAAGGACCTCAGAGCCAGATTAACCCAGGACAAGTGGTGCCTGACACTGATTCTGTCCAGCCAGGAGCTTGTCTGGCTCTGTTTGACCCATCTGCTAACTAATTCGGGATCCCTTAAGTCTGATTTCATCCTCTGAATTTCTCAGAAAGATGCTAATCTCACTTAGGGAATAGGATTGTACCATTGTCATTACACACTTAAGCCATGTTTAATCAAAAATAGTTGCTAAACTGCTGCAGAATTGGCTGAAGCAGAACTTGGCACACCCATTTAGATGTGGCCACTTTGAAGTTAGTTGATTTGTGGGCGAGCTGCCAATTGAAATATTAGCTTTTAAAATATCACATCCACAGTAATGTGTGGAAGAGATGTGCAAACCCCGGCTTGGACCTCATCTCAGGACTGGGTGGAGCGGGTGAGAGGGATGGTGTGGACTTAGGGAGGGAGGCAGGGTTTCCCTCTGGATATGGCTTATGAGCAGGGGCGAGAGAAACCAACACCCTGATGGCTTGCTTATAAAGCCACAGGATACGTGTGAATCAAAGTAGTCACAGAACTGAAATGACTGGGCCAAAATGTAATTGACTGTGGCTGGAGAGGTGGCCACTAGCCCACCGACCAAGTGACCCTTTGTTCTGGCAATGGATTGGGTTGGCGATCAGATAATTTCAGCTCAGGTAATGAATAAACGAACATCTATCAGGACCGAAGTTATTCAGATTTCTTGTGAACATCAGTGATGTAGGTTTTCCAGAAATGTTAATGCCATGGGAAAAATTAGTGTGTGTGTGTTATATCTGTGTCTTTGTTTACTTAACAGAAATTTGCATAAAATTTAAATATAAGAATTACCTAACTTTTTATCTTTTGTAAACGGTTCTGAAGTAACTCTTTTATTGAGGAATAGACCTAAGTATTACATCAGTTGTTGTTCAGTTGCTAAGTCGTGTCTGATTCTTTGAGGCCCCATGGACTGCAGCCCTCCAGGCTCCCCTGTCCTTCACTACTTCCAAGAATTTGTTCAGATTCATGTCCACTGAGTTGGTGATGCTATCTAACCATTACATTCTATCAAGAGTTGCTGATAAATTGCTCATATTTGGTGCTATAAGTCTATGGGTCTTATTATACAATTTGCTGATTAAGTTTAGTGACTGATACTTTCCTGGATTCAGCTTCAAAGGCGCTCACATTACTGACCTTCGAGAATCCAGCCTCTAAACTTTTCAACAGAGATGGGGTGACAGACTGGGACCTGGGACCCTTGGCTGCAGTGCTGCAACGCTTGCACCTGAACGCACCTCTCCACAAGCCGCAAAATAGGAAGAAACTGTAAGGGACTAAAAATCACTGCGTGCATGTGCGGTTGGGGCAAATTCTGAACAAAAGATACAAAAAGACCAAAAAAGCCCAACTGCCACTTCTGAAGAGCCAGGAGCCCAACTGCCACTTCTGAAGAGCCAAGAACAGGGAGTTGGTAGCAAAAGCAGGGCTCTGTGCATGCCCCCCGCACACAACACCACCTAAAGGGTGGACGAACGACCCCAGCCACCCTTCTGGCCAGACCCGTGGATACATCCTTACCCTCCTCCCATGTAAGGAAGAAGCTCGCCCCTGCTTTGGGGAATGAGCAAGCAAGGGAACCTGCTACTTGTTCTCGCTCCCTCCTGCTACAGCAGGGGCCCCAGTAAAGCCTTACCTGAATTGCTTGTCTGGCCTTCGATCAATCTCTGTATACAGGAGGCCAAGAACCCTGGGGGGTAACAATAGCAGGACAAAACTGGGAAAGGAAGAGGCTTCTCCCTGGCTTCTACATCCTCTTATCCTAACTTTTCTACCACACACTTTATTAGATCGATCCCATTAATTTGGCTCTTCTTGGCTATCATTATTCCTAATGTTTGTTTCTGAGTTTATCACTTAAGAACAGTCCTGAATCTAAGTACTCTCAAGATATGGACACCTGAGTGGGTGCTACCGTGTATGATGTATATGGAGCTCTTATCATCTCAAGCTGTGAAAAGATCCTTTACGGGACTAAAAGTGATACCAAAGTCATGCAGTGGGAAAGACACAATGGAATCTACTGGTTCATAACCTGGAATTCACAGTAGTAGTTTGAAGATCCTTGAGACTTGACGGTCATTCAAAAAATTCCATCAATATCCAAGGAATTGGGACGATAACTCCTTGTAGACTCCAGGTGACGTGAAAATAAGTACATATACAAATAGTCAAGATGATGCTGGCCGGCCAAGAGAAATATCCAGGGTCTGTTCTCTGGGCTGGAACTGAATCATCTTTTGATGGTACCATTCGTTTCCTTGTGAAGAGCAGTACCAATGATGGGTCATGACACATGTGCCAACTCACTTTAAAAAGCGGGAATGCAAATTCACTCACATTAAAGGCGATTTTCTTTGGAAAGAAAAACTTTGATATATATAAGTTACACTGGGTCAGAACAATGAAAGGTATTCATGGAGAAAAGATGGGAAAATCTTGCCATAACTCAATGAAAAACTTTTACAATGACACATCTCAGCCCAGCAAAACTGGCACCAAGATGAATAAAACTTAAATCCATTGCTATTTTTTCAAATTGAGGAAGTAAGTAAAAAAGCAAACCAACAGATTTTTTGCTTTCTTCTCCTACCTACCTTGACACGTTTAAAATATCATACAATTATCTTCACATGTTTAAAATACTATTGGGACTTTCCTGGCAGTCCATTGGTGAAGATCCCTGGTCGGGGAAATTAGATTCCACATGCCTCTCCGCATGATAAAAAATAAAAATTAACAATAAACTACCACTGTGTTCACTGGGTCCAGTTCCTCAGATGTTTAGGGTTCCTGAAACAACTAGTCACTCCTTGGTGAAAGAAGACTCCAATGAGTTTAGCAAAGTTTCAGCCGGCTATTGGCCATGGGGGAGCCACAGGCTATGTCTTGTGCCAACTTATAAGCTCCTTTCCAGAGCTGCAATTCCATACGAGCCACAGACTCATCTCTCCATTTATCTTTTCCACCTCAGTCTATCTCTGGAACTTCAGAGAAAGTGGGGATGTTGCGTCAAAGTTAATGGATCAAAATGCCTACTTAATCCACTCAATGCTCTCTGGATGGCTTCAAATCCATTTGCCTTTCTGGAGAGAGTGAAAAACCAGATCCCTCTAATTCCTGGCTGAACTCAGCTGCTATCTTCAGAGTTAGGACTAAGAGCAGCCTGGGGAGTTTTGTTGTCAGTACAAGCCACGTTACTGGAAGAGTACAGATGGACTTCAGGGAAATGTCCAGAACCCAACATGGTGTCTATCCCCAAAGCCTGCAGATGTCCCATCCAATGAACATCAAAGCTTAATCTGATGTTAAATGTGGTTCGAAAGAAATTACCTATGGAGGAAAATTTGCCTGTGGCTTCCTCTATACCAAGACTGAACACAGACAATTAGATACTCAGCAGCTTGTCAAAGAAGCAGCTGACTCGGAAAACACAGCTTCCTCTTCAAGGCCACTGCCCAGTATTTTGGGTATTTTTAGGGGTAGAAACTTCAGGTCAGGGTTCTCAGAGGGGAAGGAGAAATATGTGTTTTGGTCCTCAGGAGCCGAAACCCAGGCTGAGATGATGGCCCTGTCTTTTCTCTCCTCCTGGGGTCTTGTTCCCTCATCCTTTGCTTTACTCCTGCTTGTCTGTAGATTTCAGCTTAACCTTCCCTCCTTACGAAGGTCTTCACTGACTACCTGGGATCACTGTTCAGTTCTGCTAGAATGAGAACAATGTCCACTGAGCCNGGCCCTGTCTTTTCTCTCCTCCTGGGGTCTTGTTCCCTCATCCTTTGCTTTACTCCTGCTTGTCTGTAGATTTCAGCTTAACCTTCCCTCCTTACGAAGGTCTTCACTGACTACCTGGGATCACTGTTCAGTTCTGCTAGAATGAGAACAATGTCCACTGAGCCTGACGACCTGCTAGTAATACCACTGGACTATGAGCTCCCAGACGGCTTGGACCTCTTTCACCATCTTCCTGTCCTCAGCACCCAGTACTGCTGCTGCTGCTGCTGAGTCGCTTCAGTCCTGTCTGACTCTGTGCGATCCCACAGATGGCAGCCCACTGGGCTCCACCGTCCCTGGATTCTCCAGGCAAGAACACTGGAGTGGGATGCCATAGCCTTCTCTGAGCACCCAGTACAATGCTTGGCAAATCGTAGTTCTTTAAGTAGTTGAATAATCAGTGGCTGCATGAATGAGGAAACAAATGGACCTCCGGGAGGATTGACTTGCCCAAGTCAAATGCTAAAGTAAAATGAGTTTGAATTAAGACTGTTCTTTGTCTTCTGGCCTTTCATATGCAAAAAGAAGGTGCCTGCCACCTAGTTTGCATACCACCTTTAGAGAGAAACAGAAGGAAAAAAATCAAACCCTAGTGATCGGTATTTCTTGACAGGAGAATACAATGGTCATGTTGATTATTTTGCTTGAATGATCATTTTGCCTGAAAAATTACAAAGTGTAATGATGTTTATAACGATGTTTGGTGCCCCCCCTCCCGTTTAATCAAAATGCAATTATCCAGAACACAGAGAAAGGGTAGACTTCATCCCCTAGTTAGATGAAATTGCATCTCAATATATATATATATATTTTTTTTTTGCTTTAACTCTTGCTTCTGATTTGGTATTAACATTTTAAGACAGTTCACTAGATGACAGTTATGCTAAACTGTTATACCAGGAAAACTGTAAATAAGGGGTATTCTCATTACTTCCCATCATTACAAATAATTCCTAGTGAATTATTTGTTCTCTGGGCTTTGGGTAGCAAGATTCTGAAGGGTAGGTAACTCACCAGTATAGCCACAGACTTCCAGCATGTGTCTGAGGCTGACAAACTGAAGGGGCAAATGTTGGAGCTGAGAGAAAAGTCATGGGACCATCTAGTCCAGTTCTGTCTTTGCACAGATGAGAACCCTGAGGCCTGGAAGGGAGACATGGTGGCCCAAGGCCTTGCAATAGTATGTGGAGAATCAGGGCTAGGACTCCATTCTCTTGAGTTTCTGTTCCAGCCCTTCCCACTATCATAGGGGCAAATTTGAGGTCCTGCAGAAATTTGCCCCAAGATTAGGAGACACACAGGGCTAACTGGCTTACTATGATAAAACGGGCCCTCAACATCAAGTCCACATGGCTTTGATCAGCAAGGCAATCAGATGAGAGTTTTTTTTTCTTTCAATGGCTACAGAAAACAGGATCTAAGAGAAGTCCCAGCTGGGACTGATAAAAACATAATAACATAAATATGCTCTTATATCCTGCTTTCAACCATGGCTAGCCTCACTCCCTACACATTTCTGGAGTCAAGGTTCTCTAGGCTAAGTGCAACTAAATCAAATGGTTCATTTTTTGTTTTATTACTGCATAGACATGAGAGACTTTCCTTCTTAACCCTTTCCATGCCAACAATGATCACATCAGGACTTTCAGGGAGTGAGATGTTAGGGGTATTGCTAACACTACCTGGAGGAAAAGCTGGTCCTTTTCTGGAGTTTTCACAGAAAATTTCTAAATATGCCTGCCGAGAAAGTGAGTTATCTTCAGAGGGTGAAGACACACACGTGCACGCACGCGCGCACGCACACACACACACACACACACACACAAAGACCTTTTAAGATCGACTGACCAGGAAGCAAGGTAGACAGTAGACACTTGGTATATATATCTTCAGGACGCAGAGAGGAGGCAATGTAGCCTGATTCAAAGCATGAAGGTTTCAGAATCAGACATGACTGGGTTCTGATTTTAGTTCTGTTGTTCACTCACTATATGCCCTTCAGGGAATGAACTTATCTCTCAAATCACAATTTTGTCACTTGTAAAGCAGGCACATCAATCTGACCCAGTAAGACTGATGTAAGAATCAAACGCAAAGACTTTGAGCAACACTCCCCACATGGCACCTGGCCCCAGGCTCTCCATTTCTACTAGTGTCAGTGACACCATGGATGTTTATCTAAGTTCCTGGTAAGGAAATGCATTTAATTTCTGTCTTGTTGTGTGGAAGACAGGCATACCTTAATTTAGTGTACTTCATTTTATTGCACTTTGCAGATATTGTGGTTTTTACAAATTGAAGGTTTGTGGAACCCTGCCTCAGGCGTCTTTGGGTGCCATTTTTAAAAAACGTTTGGGTGCCATTTTTAGAAAACCATACTTGCTCACTTAGTGTCTTTGTCACATTTTGGGATCCTTACAATAGTTAAGACTACTGCATTATATCTGCTGTGATCTGTGATCAGTGATCTGTGCTGTTACTACTATGATTCACTGAAAGCTCAAGTGATGGTTATCTTTTTTAGCAAAAACATGTTTTTAAATTAAGGTAAGTACATTTTTTTAAGACATAATGTTATCACATGTTTAATAGATTACTGTATACTGTTAATATAACCTGTATGCACTGGGAAACCAAAGCATTCGTGTGACCAGATTTATTGTGACATTTGCTTTATGATGGTGGTTTGGAAGCAGATATAACATAATATCATTTGTGTTTGCGACCTTCACAGTACACATATGAACTTCATGAATAATGACCAAAGCCAGTCTACTGTACAGAAACAACTAATATATACAACAGAAGTACCACATCTATACTTTCCCCGCCAGTGATTCTTTTAAAAGGTCTAGAGGAATAATGGAAAATGCCTAGGTTCTGATGTCATGATCAATGTGAAAAGGAGGGATGGGACAAGGGTGATGATTGCTCAATAAATGGGGGAGAGAACCCAGGCTTTAAAATGGGGTTTGCTTCTAAAAGAGTAGCTCCACCTCTCTTGGCATATCACCTGTCATAAAAATCAAGTTAAGTATATATAAGGCTGATGCACTTTGCTGTACAGCAGAAACTCACACTGACATAGTAGTGTAAAGCCACTACACTCCAATAAAACACACACACACACACAATCAAGTTAAAATGATTCATATCCTCACACAATGCACTTTATAGAGACATAAAAGCTTCAACCTTTGATATCCTCATATAAATCATAAGTAAAAATGCTGTTTGTCTAATGAATCCATTCTTGCTCCCTACAATCCATTCTCCACAGGCAGCTAGAATGATCTCTTAAACATCTAAATCAAATCATGTCACTGGCCAGCTTAAAATAGTTCTATCACTTCCCGAGAATAAGATCCAAAGTCAGCCAGGTTTTCAAGCTCAGCCTCTGTCTCCTTTAACTTCATTTTGTGTTCTTTCCTTCCCCACTCACTATGCTCTAGTCACGTGGGCCTTTTTGCTCTTCTAACACACCAAACTTTTTTCCCACCCAGGGTCTTTCCACAAGCTGTTCCTACTATATATAATGTTCTTTTCCAGGTCATTCAAATGCAGGGTTATTTCAACACTCATGTAAAATTTTCAGAGGTCTCTTGATGTAGTAAGTCTGCAGTAATTCTATTTGATCCTTAGTCATATATCCATCTATATTTACTTCTCAGTACTTTTGTGTTTTGATTCATTGTCTGCATTCTCTACTTCCTTAAAATGTAAGCTCATGAAAGATGGGGGCCAAGTCTGTCTTCTCCTTATAGGATCCTCACCATATCAAAGACTGACTGTCAAGCAATTGAATGAACCAGAGCTCAAGCTTACAAGCTTAGTTATAGCATGGGGAAAATATGATCTTCAGAATAAGGACCCTTTTCTTATGTCTTCATTTTCATCTCAAAAACTGTCTCTGTTCTGAGAAGTTCAATGACCATGCTGATGACTCACTCAACAGCCTAGCCTTGAAATTTCTTGGATATCCTCCTTGGGGTCAAAATGTTCACACTTTTGGTGTACTTTAACAGTCTACTTCTACTTTGTAATCTTACATTTTAATAGTCCACGTATAATCATAAGCTTCTTGTCTTCTAAGGTTTCTTCATTTCATTTCACTCAGAGGCTCAGAGCATAGGAAACCTCACAGGTATCTGAGCCAGGGTTCAGGGAGCCAGGACACCAAATCAGTGGGCAAAACGTCTGCCCATGTCAAGAGTGAAAAAAGATAAAAAGCATAAGTGTTCAGGGTGTCCAAGAGTGGGCTGAAACAGTTTTAGCCCAATGGGGCACAGATATAGGGGCTGGGAAGATACACAACATCTAAACCAAGAGATTATCTTCAGGCATAGATTGGGACTGAAGACTCACATAGGGGCCAGAAATAATTCTAAGTGACTTCCCTTGCTCCTGCAAACTACTAACGGACTCCTGAAATGGGTAGTGGAGAGGGGACGGGCGTGGAGTTGGGGTTCTTGGAAATCCAGAGCTCTCTCATATCAACTTGGACAATCTGGCTTCTGACTTCATCAGTGCATCAAGTCTGCCTCTTGCCAATGTTGTTCTCCAATCCAATTCAAATTGGCAATTTTCAGTCGTCCTTTAACTGGGCCTCCTGGCTACACTGGACACTGTTGATCACCTCATCCTTCTCAAAATGCTCTGCTCTGCCGGCTTCCATGATACCTCATTGACTAATCTCCTCTGGTCACTTTGCTTCCTATCTGTCTTTGTCATGGGATCTTCACTCTCCTTTACCTCCATCTGCTGTTCCTGCATGTCTGTCTTATACTTTCCTATGTTTTATTTTGCATATTCCTTAGCATGATCTCCTTCACTCTCATAGTTTCATCTATCCTCAAATGTTACCAGACTCAGATCCCTTGTGTAGTCCTTTTATGCTTAAACTCCCAAAGTGTGTGTTCAACAGCCTTTTGGATATCTCCCCTTGGACCTCTCCCAGGCTTCTAGTGTTTCCTTCCATTCCAGTATTGCTTATTTTGGTGGGCAGGACTACCATCCATCCTGTCAGATCCAAGCAAAAAACCAGGAAGTTAAACTTGATTGGGTCCTCTCCTTTTCTACCCACATTTATTCATTTAATCAGTTTAATTCATTCAGTTAGCAAACTGTAAACAAGCCTTGTTATTTGCCAGGTATTGTTCTGATTGTGGACTGAAATGTGATAAGGGAAACAGACACAATCCCTGTCTTCCTGAAGCATATAAACTACTGGCTGACTTCATCTCTAAAGTGTTTCTTTCCTCTGTCCCTCCTTCTCTATTATTTTAGCAGTAGTTGGCATGAAACAGATGCTCAATTAATCTTTATTGAATGAATGAATACATGAGAATGTACCTATCCAAACATCTGCTATCTATATAGCACGGATTACAGCATGGCATACCTCTTTTATTAAAAATATTTCAAAGCATACTGTATGAATCAATAGAAGCTAAAACACCTGGCCAATTTAGCTAGAAACCCCCCAACAAAGCATTAGTATGTTTTGTCTGTGTTAAGCTAACACTTGGATGGTCTGGGCTTTCTGTAGTACTGACCGGGTGATATGGCAGAGCACAGGCTCAGCCAGACCAGTTTTGATCTCTTCCAGGCACACTCTATGTCCCTGCACTGCACATATGGCTCACTGACTTCCAGAGCTAAGCACAAGTGCATCTGTGACCATTTTAATTGACTTAATCATTTCCAAAATGTTATTAGTACCACTTGGTTATCAGCATGTCATTGGCTCTTAAGTCTTAAGACATCAAAACAAACTGAGATTACTCATCCTGAAGATGGAAAATACAGGCAAAACTCAGGCATCTTAAGAAATATATGGTATGGTTTAAACACCAAAAATAATAATCTTTGACTAATAATGACATCTTTATGATATCAGTTAAGATCATTAGGAAATTAGCAGAGAAATATTTCTAGTATTCCTATATAATTCTACCAGATCATTCAATCATGAATTAAAACCAAGTATCTCTGCCTTTCTTCTGGGTTCTCAATTCTTAGTAGCAAGGATAGGCACACTGAGACTAGAACAGTTATTAACAGAAATTATCCCCATTTCCATAATCAGCTTAAATGGACGGAGTTTTTCAAAAGGAAAGGCCAAAAATAAAAGGAAAAACATAAAAGCAAGAGCGACAACTTTATGCACAGTTACTGAGGTGCTCAGGGTGAGGTGTGCATCTTTTTTAAAAGAACCAGCATTCAGGGTCAAGTTAACAATAGACAGAGGAAACAGATGGTACTTTCAGCGGGGCATGCACCAACTCCAGGAAGTATTTAAGACTGTAATTTTCTATAATAGCAAATTGTACCATGCACACCAATTCAGGAATGGAAAGAGGTAGGTACTGAAATCAGTGATGACTTGTGTGGGCATAATAATTTGAGAGGAGGAAAATAAACACTCACAAAAGAACACTGAGAACCAAAGGGTCAACTCTTGCAATGCATGCAGACATGGTTGAACCTGCATCTTTGCCCAGTGGAATGGGTTCCATGCATTGATCTACTGCTCCTTTACAAAGAGCTGGAAGGAAACGGAGGTTACCCTGGCCTCATCTTTCATCTTTCAAGTACAGAAGAAAGAGGCAAGATTTTCAGCATTTTAACCTTTTCTATTTCACATGCCTTTAAGTAGACAGATTTTTCTTAATGACAAGTCAATGAGAAATGTTCAGTTCTGGGGATTAAAACAGTTAACTTCTATATGTCTTCACAAAGCTCCAGATACTATCAATTTGGTCTGTTTACTTCATAGCAGTTTCAGCTTTTCCTTGGCTCGGGAGCATGTCAGAAGCTGTCTACAAGTATTATATATGGACTTTTCTGGGTAAGTTTCTTTAAAAAAGTGCAGTGAATTCACATAACTTACATAAGGTCAACTACGTGTGCCTGGCCTAAATAGTGAAAGGGAAAACCCACGTCAGAGCAGGTGATTTTGCCTATGCTCTGACCAAGCACTCTGGGCAGTGCAGCATCCCTGAAGCCACTGCGGTTCTCCTTTGATCAACCTCAGTTCTCTGGTGCTTCTCGGAGTAAGAGCATCTCACTGGGTTTAGTGAGATTCTAGTATTTGAAGATATAGTTAAAAAATAAATTTGGTTCTTTGATCATTTACACTTTATGTACTGACTGTGTTGCCCTGTGTCTCATGCGTGCACTGCCCAGTCGCTTCAGGCATGTCTGACTCTTTGTGACCCTATGGACTAGAGCCCACCAGATTCCTCTGTCCATGGGATTCTCCAGACAAGAATACTGGAGCAGATTGCCATGCCCTCCTCCAGGGGATCTTCTTGAACCAGGGATCAAACCTGTGTCTCCTGCATTGCAGGTGGATTCTTTACCATCTGACCCACTAGGGATGCCCATTCTATGTCTCATAGAAGATGCAAATCCATGCTACATAAAAATAGCATCATATTGATGGCTTTGAAATCACTTGCTACTCTTGAATGACCTCACGTTTACCTCACTTGAAGCTATCATATTTCCCAATCAACAGTGACCTTCTGATTCTAAATTTCAGAGGGTATCTCAGTTCTCTGGGCCAGCCAACTAACTGAAAAAAAAAGATATTCTCATGGATTTGACCTTCCTCTTCTGTTGCCAGTTTCATAACATGAGGTTTATCTTCTCCAACATGAGGAATTAATTTTGGTAAACTGATAATCCAGCTTCATATGAAATTTACTTTTAACTAGGTCAAAAAAAAAAAAAAAAAGTGAGCATTGAGAACCCTCTGGTATTCCTGGCATTTCCTGAAATTGACTGCCTAAGTTAATTCCATCCTGAGGATACATGTCTGATCATTTACGATTAAGATGCTCAACGGAGAAAAGGTTAAAGATGAATCGGTTTTCCCTGAGGCATCTGGGTTGGAAGTGCACATGCATTCACAGCAAACCAGAAGAATGAAGCCAGGACTTACGTTCTGTTTCCCCACTATGTTATCGAAGGGTAGTTCAGGGCTCCAAGATCCCTCTGTGAACGTCGCCCCGCTGTTTCTCCTGTCTGAGGAGCTCACAGACTCCTTGACGATGTCTTCGGGCAAAGACAGCAGACTCTCCTCAGGCTGCTTAATTAAAAAGGTCTCTATATTATGCTTCCTCAAGAATTCGTTCCTCTCTTTACCGTGACCCTCTTCCACATTGTAGTCACCGTTGAGGCAGTCCAGTGTGGCTTTGGAAATGTGAATCCGCCTGTGTGGACAAAGCATAGTTTGTCATACACCTGACGTGGCTTGCAAAGGCCATCTCTGTTTTTGGTTCTTGTGCAAACCCAACATCAGGGCTGTACATGGGTGCTGGGAGGACATGTCCTCAAGGACTGTATCTGTTCCTCTGAAAAAAAACAAAAAGAATAAAAGAAAACAGAAATATAAGCATACATCAATGAGCAGAGTATCCATCACCAACTTCACCCCAAGGGACCCTGTAGCCTCTGATAAATTGTAGCCCTATTGAGACACATTTAAGCAACCTCCTGTTTTCCCCTCATGACTGTCGGCCTGATACCAGCAACTTTTAAACACACATGATTTTTTTTTTAGTTGTGTTGATTATTTTGGAAAAACAAGTTCTATAAATGTTGCTGAATCCAACGGCAATTATTGTCAGATTACCATGCAAATGTATACTTTTCCTATCATTTCAATTTTCACACATTTGTGCCTTATTTCTTCAACTTATCTATAATCTTCCTAAGAACAAAGGCAAGTCTTACAAGTCCACAGGGCTACATGGAGGGATCCTTTAGGAAAGCTACTGTAAGATGTGATTTCCCCTGTAATGTGTATGTGAAAAGCAGAGGAGAACAAAGCTGTGGTTATGTGCGGGCTAGGCTCACTCACAAGGTAACAGACTTGTATCAGCCATCACGGCCCAAGATTCTAGCTTCTTTTTTTAGCCAAACAACAGATGACATCAAATGCTTTAAAGATCTGATGTGAATCTTGGGAATGTCACATGGTAAATCCTTCCGGACAAAAGCTTTTCTATTCTCGTCACTAACTGAATCCGACTGCTTACTGTGCTGCACTGTGGTCTGGGTAGACTCGCTTGTTGCTTACAAGCATGGACACTTTGGCCAGGTTGCTTGCATTGAAGCTCTAGCTCTACCACTTGCTAGCTGAAAGATCTTGGGCAAGTTATTTAACATTTCTAGGTGTCTATTTTCTCACCCATAAAAATGGTAAAAATAATAGTATTCATTTCTTAGGGTCATCACAAGTATCGTAAGAGTTGATTCGTGTAGGGCAGTCAAAACAGTTTGTGGCACACTACACGTGCTACAAAACAACAACAACAACAACAACAAAAAAAAAACACTTGAAGTACTCTTCAGAATGGCACTATTTTATATCTGTTGTTTATTCCATGCCTCCTCAATGCTTATGGGATACAGTATATGTTCTGAACAAGATCTATAAGGCTTCTATTCTGTGGATCCTGCTTCTTCAAGGCTCATTCGCTGACACTCTCTCCAGCTAATCAAGTAATTGGCATGTCCTCAAATTCAAGGTGCTATTTCACACCTGCTAAACTCAGAGCAAGCCATTCTCCTTGCCTAGAATGCTCACCCCACGTTCCTGATTCAGCACAAATTCATTTCTCTCGGCTGACTTCAATGCTCTTGAATATATGAATGGATGAATAATGTAGATACTTAAGACTTTGCTTGGCTTCTGGATTCTAGAAACAATATATCCAAGGAAACAATTTTTTAAAGTGACTTTTCCAAATGCATTTTACTTAGTACTATCTCTGCTTCTCTCTGTCACCCTCCTTGCTTACAGAGAAAATAATTCACTGCAAAGACATATAAAGAAATTGCCAACAATGCATTTCTGATCATTTAAGGTAGATTCTGCACATTTTCCAAATAAGTATTCTTGTATACAGTCATTGATGTCAAAGGTAAGGTAAAATACAAGCAGGCCTCACTTTACTGTACTTCCCTTTATTTTGCTTCACAGCTCTTTCATTTCTTTTTAAATACAAATTGAAGGTCTGTGGCAACCTTGCACTGAGCAAGTCTATCAGAGCCATTTTTCCAACAACCTTTACTCACTTTATGTCTGTGTCATGTTTTGGTAATTTTCGAAACATTTCAAACTTGTCCACTATTGTATTTGTTATGATGATCTGTGATCTTTGATGTTATTGTTGCAAAAAGATTACAACTTGCTGAAGGGGTGGTGGTTAGCATCTTTTTAACAAGAAACTATTTTTTAATTGAGGTATACGCATATTTTTAGACATACTGCTATTACATCCTTAATAAACTATGGTACAGTATAAACATAACTTTTATGTGCTGAGAAACCAAAAACTTCGTGTGATTTGTTTTATTGGGGTATTTGCTTTATTGTAGTGGTCTAGAATACAGTCGGACAGACTGAGCGACTTCACTTTCACTTTTCTCTTTCATGCATTGGAGAAGGAAATGGCAACCCACTCCAGTATTCTTGCCTGGAGAATCCCAGGGATGGGGGAGCCTGGTAGGCTGCCGTCTATGGGGTCACACAGAGTCGGGCACGACTGAAGTGACTTAGCAGCAGCAGCAGCAGCAGAATACAGTTTGCAGTATCTCCAAGGTACACCCATATTAAAAATAAAAGCATGTGAAAGCTCTTTTGAGCTCTCTAGAGAAAAGTGCTAATTACAAAATATTTTCATGATAAATTTTGTTAATATATAGGAATTCAGCTCAGTAGTGTTGAACTAGGAGAATAAAAAAGTTGTTTCATCTTCCATGAAATAAAAAGGTGTCCCAGTCTTTCTCTGATCAGTCTCAGAGTTGGGTGCTTGAAAGCTGTCTTTTTCTCGCAGGCAAAATGAAACTCTTGGAAGTGTTTTATAAAGTCCGATGGCTGATTTTCTTTAAAAATAATCAAGTTACACACCAACCCCATTTGGTATTGTCTCTGGATTCTACATTTTATCATTCTGTGGTCAGCGCTAAGGGGTACTAATATTTGCATATCCTAAATCAATAGTATGTTTCCCATAGTGAAAGACACCCTTCTCATCATTTACTATGAACCTTCTGCTGAAATTCTAATCAATATTTAAATGCTTTGATAGAAATGGGATTTCAGGGGCTCATTTTCATCCTTGCTACTATCTGGGGCTTTGGAGTAAGGCATTTGCAGCTGAGGTCTGGTGATTACATTTCCCTGTAAGGAAATAAGTCAGTTCTCAGACAATATTCTCATATATTGGTTAGGTAAATCTGACAGTTTCTGATCATTTTAAATGCCACGACATAATAATAATAGTCATGATGGTAAATAAGCTCTAACAGGTGGGCAACACTTATTTTGCAAAAATGTTACTTTGTACCCAAATGTAGTCTATCTGCTTTGTTCCAGGAATCATCTAATTTCCATTCCTTCCAACAAGCGTAGGTGATAAAGCGTTTTCCCCCCTCACTTTGCTGACAGTGAAACTGGCTCAGAGACAATGAGTAAGTAACTGGACCAAAGTCCTATGAATGGGAGAGGAGAGTGCTGGATGGGGATTACAGCTTTCACCTTCAGAGTCCTTCCAAGACCCACAGCTACATCACATATTCATTACTACAACCATAACCACAATTACTTCCCGAACAAAGAACTTTATATACATTGCTTCACTTAACGAAAAGTTCAGAGCAGCAGCAGCAGCATCACTTGGGAGTTTGTTAGGGAGGCACATTATTTGTTCCCGTCCCAGACATGTTGATCAGAAATTCTGAGGATGGGCCCAGCTATTGGTGGTTTAACAAATTACATATGGATTTGTATGACTCCAGGGCACATTATGCTATGGTGTTGTATGCCTCCTTCCCTTCTTCCTATGTTCTATGCATCATACTCGGCACTGCACACACAATGAGGGGCTGGAGAGTCATAATAAAGGACAATCTTGAGCAAACGGGACTGATAAATTAACAATGGGAGACAGTGATGGGTAGGGAGACTCTTCATAGCTATGTTTATGTGACATATTTCATTTCTTTGAGCCTCAGTGTCCCCATTAAAACAAGGAAGCTACTATTTACTATATGGAGAGATCAAATGACATGATGTATTCATGGTATTTAGCAGACTGTCTAGTGCATAAAAGATACCTGACATGGGTTTAGAATTGGGGGGGTGGCTATCTCTCTCACTGAAAGGAAAAGTAAGCTGAGTTTTATCCTACAAAAGAGGAGGGGAAATAACAGACTTTAATTAAAATAGAAGAAAAAGCCAAACAATGTCAAATCATGGAAAGTTCAGAGACATGTCTGAGTTTTCAAAGGAAGGTTAAGGTCATACAGAAGGTCAGTAAGTCTTAACCCTGGCTGCCCATGAGAACTGCTTTAAGAACGTAGATGAGATTTTGCACAGATTCTGCCTGACATGGACTGGTATGAGGTCAAGACACCAGGATTTTTAAAATGCTCCTGTGCTGTTTCCAATCCGAAGCCAAATCTGAAAGCCAGTGCTTTACAGGACTGAGTCCAGAACGCCTGTGTCCTCACTGCCTCTGACAGATGTCACTAAACTTTTGGAGCCAATATTTCCATGATGTTTTAAAGTTCTGTGTCCTCCAAAATAATTGTTTCTTGAATATATATACTTCTGAATTCTGCACACGAGAAACCCACTGTCAGAAGTGAGCCAATGATAAGTGGCAAGCAAGGAGAGGGCTTTGCTTTGGCTTACCCGGGGATTCCTCCAGATTCAAGTTTGTTCGCAATGTCCACATCCCAAGACCAGACATCAAACTGCCACTTCCGAAGACCCAACACGCCACACAGCACTGAGCCCGAGTGGATTCCAATCCGCATGTCAACATCGTGCTTCGTCCTTGATCGCACATACCTGACGACATAAGTGAATGAAGAGACAGATGTCAGAGGCCAGAGTGGGCATCTTGGCCCTGGTGGCAGTTTGGGTCTTGCTTACTCCGTAAGTTTAACTCTTGCTCATTCACGTGCCACCTCTTCCATGAAGACTTCTTGGATTTCCTGATAACTAGAAAGATATCCTTCCTCCTCCAAACTCCACTAATTTTTAATCTGAACTTCTAAGGGTCTTTATCCCCTTTCTCCCCAAACCTGGTCATCCTATGTAACTTCTTTCTCAGGGAATGACAACCCACTACTGCACAAACCTGTGATAGGTTACAGACTCTGCACTTCATTGAACACTCCATTTCCAACCTAAATATTTTAACTTTTATTCCATTTCCTTCTCTCCATTCCTTATACCAACATTCTAGTTCAGGTCACCATTAAGCTTCAGTCTGGAGGCCCCTTACAGCTCAAGTTCCACATAGCTATCTACAAGACAAAAGTGACTATCACTCCATCATTCCTTGTCTAAAACTCTTTCCTGACCTCCCAACCCCTTAAAGCAGTGGTCTCCAGAGTAGCTTGCTCATATGCCAGGGCTGAGCCGGGTCAGCTGTTGGGATGTATAGACAATCACACAAATTCCGTCCATAGCTTTTGTTTTTATCTTTACCAGAATTTGATATATGGATTGACCTTAGGGACTTTACAGGGTCTGTGTCAGACTGTCCCCTGCTTGTAAGCGTGGGGGAGGCATTTGAAAATAGAAGATTTCTTCCATCAACAGCTGCCTCTAGGTATAGCCATCCCTTCCTCATTTTCAGAGTATTTCCAACCACTTCACTTTAAGAGTTAAAAGATGTCATTTAGGTAGAAAGAAATTCCAACAGTAGAATATAATACTTTAAAATAGAAGAGCTAGAAAAATCTTCACTGCCATAAAGAAATCCAATGGTTACTTTACTTCAAAATGCTGAAAGGAGTTGTCAGATTTAAATCTGGACTTCCCGGATGGGTAGGGTGGATAAGAATCCGCCTGCCAATGCAGGGGACATGGGTTCGCTCTCTGGTCTGGGAAGATTCCACGTGCGGTGCAGCAACTAAAGAAGGGGACGACAGAGGATGAGATGGCTGGATGACATCACCGACTTGGACATGAGTTTGAGTGAACTCCAAGAGTTGGTGATGGACAGGGAGGCCTGGCATGCTGCGATTCATGGGGTCG
>SJYX01020543.1:96455-222112 GCA_006410675.1 Oreotragus oreotragus | reverse complement strand
GCGCGGTCCCGTTCCTTTGCGGGCCCCTGGTGTCCCCGCTCTCGCTCCTCGAGTCTGAGCCGGTGAGCAGCGCTTAGGCCCGCAGTCCGCTGCCTGCGCCTGCCCGCCTCTGCCCCGCAGCGCCTGCCTTTAGGACGTGCGGTCCACCCGGGAAGACTTAGGCAGGGGAAGGGGCGGCTTGTCCCCTTTGGTGACAGATCTGCCATCCCCCAGTTTGAGGGGCGCCTCACTGTACGTGCGTCCACCATATCGTTCTCAGACTCTTCCCCTTATTCAGGGGGGTGGCCTCAGCGAATGCCATCCTGGGAGCTTGTGCCCAGGTACCTGGAGCGTTGCACCAAATTGTCTACCTTACCCCTTTTAGCATTTCACTTACCTTGCGATGTGACTCCCATGCCCCGGGAAAGCTGAGCGTCCAACTTTTTATCCCAGGCATTGGGTGGCAGCTGTTCTTTGGGCGGCCTGTTTGATTAGGGATTCTCTACATCCTTATCTTGGAGGGCCAGTCTGTCCCCGCCGACAAGGCAAGAGGCAGCGCTCAGCCCTCCCCACCCTGGGTCTCTAGGGAGGACATTTGGTCCCCTGCAAGTAGGTGGGAGTGGGTGGATGGTGTGACTGTTGGTGTCGGAAACTGCTTGAATGGTACAACACTGTATTGTTTTTCCCACCCGATAAAGGATATTGGGTGTTTGAGAAAAAGACAGCCTAAGGTTTTAAAGCTTTCTCTTTGAAACCAGTCAGAACCCTTCTCCCGATTTTCACTTAATAGCAGTTTACAGTGTCAGTGGTTCCTCCTTGTTATCTAAATCATGAGTGACCAGAAGTGGCTAGCATAGCATTTGTCTGCTCCCGTCCCAGTGAGTGGTCTTTTTCTGTGACAAGCCAATTTTTTGTTCTTTAACAAGCATTGTTTTTAATGAGATGAAAAGACTGGATGCAATTTTAAAGAAGTACTTCCATTGCTGTGGCTCCTGTTTATTTTAAAAGAATGCTTTAGGAAGTTTATTTTCTTCCTGTTGGAAAAAAAACAATTAAGATGACATAAAACTTTCTAAGTCCTTTTTGGTTATTTTGATTGCCCCTCAGTTAGCAGATATTGCTTTTATGATCTCAAGGAATATTAAAAGAAGCTTCATGGGAAAGGGAAGATTACTTTCCAAGGTTTTTCTCTTAATTTTTGACTAACTGAAAGTTAAACCTGGACATTGCTACAACTATTTGACTATCACCTAGAGGGAACTAAAGAACTTTCCCTTCCCTGTTAACAACTAAGATCAAACTAAATTTTTGAATTGAACTCCCCTTAGTTGTTTGGTATAAAACAAAAACTGATAACCTTATGATCTATCCCATCCCTCTGTTTTAGTTGAAGGCTCTTTAATACCAAGTATGTTGGAAGAATTGGCACAGAACAATTAATTGTATTTAATTTACTACCATTCTTGTTATTATTAGGACACACAACTCCCAATAGTAGTTGTTACCATTTCTTGAAGGTCTGCTTTGTGAAAAGCTACTATAATAAGCTGTGTATAAAATCTCCAGTCCTCACAATATCCGTCTAAGGAGATTTTTACTCTCCTTTTACAGTTGAAGAAGCTGAAGTGCAGACAGGCTTAGCTGCCCAAGGAGTTGATAAGCGATAGGCCCCAAATTGGGTTCGGGCCATTTGACTCTTCACTGAACAACTGCAAATTTACTTAAAACTTTTGGTTTAAAAAGTATTGGAATAAGTTGACATGCAAGTGTGGTTGGTACAAATAAGGGGCAGTGAGAAGTGTAAGTTATAGTAGTCCAGGCAAAGAAATATAGGGAACTTTTTAAAAATTACAGAAGACTGGAGTAGTTTATCACTTTAATCTTAGCACTAGTTTTTCAAATCCACATCTCTCAGGGGCTCTGAATGTTTAACACTTTAGTTCATTCATTTACCAGCTCCTTACTTCAGTTATGACTACCTGTATCAATCAGTAGCTTTCCCAGGATATAATCTGATGCTTATTTGGTAGACTTCAAATATATGTGAGTATTACAGGTTTTGTGTATATTGACCACTCCTATCTAATCCTAGTAGGAAAATAACTTGTCCTGATCCAGATTTAAACATGTTTTTAAATGGATTCAGCTTATACTAGGGTAACTCAGAGAAAATTATCTCATCCACACCCCCTAGGATCGGTTGTTGTTGGTTTCTGGCCTGCCATCTGAGTCCTTAATGTTATGTGGGACTTTGAGAATTTAACCCTGGGCATTGTACATTTCAGGAAGCATAAGCTGTTTTACTTTTTATGTTATATAAGGTTACTTTGGATGGTTTACCCATAATAATCACTTAGGAATTGGCAATGGTCTCTATATTAAGTTCTAGTTACTAATAAAAGCTGATTAGTTACAGAGTTGTTCTCTGATGCTGGGAGGGATTGGGGGCAGGAGGAGAAGGGGACGACAGAGGATGAGATGGCTGGATGGCATCACTGACTCGATGGACATGAGTCTGAGTGAACTCTGGGAGTTGGTGATGGACAGGGAGGCCTGGCGTGCTGCAATTCATGGGGTCGCAAAGAGTCGGACATGACTGAGCGACTGAACTGAACTGAACTGAACTGAATGTGTCCCTGGCAGCAAGAAGAAAGTCTGCTAAGTATTGTCATGTTAACATAAAGTTTTCCTTGCTTTAGCATTTTCTGGACATCTTTAGAACATTTTACAAGACATATTGTGTTCTTTAACATTGTATGAACAGATTTAGAACATTTTAGGGCACATTTTGTGGTCTTGGGCCTGTTGATATATATAGTGAAAAACTTAGAATACTTAGCATTCAGAGGGAAACAAGATTCTGTCCATGAAGTAGATAGTTCCCAAGAGAGACCATTGATCCACCTAAGAGTGAAGGGTTTATAGAAGAGCAGGTAATTGTTATCTCTTTTAATCTCCAGGCAGTGTGCATTAGGAAGAAACAAAAGCATTCACAGTCCTTGCTTCTATGGCACTTAATGGGAAACAAGATTCTGTCCATGAAGTAGATAGTTCCCAAGAGAGACCATTGATCCACCTAAGAGTGAAGGGTTTATAGAAGAGCAGGTAATTGTTATCTCTTTTAATCTCCAGGCAGTGTGCATTAGGAAGAAACAAAAGCATTCACAGTCCTTGCTTCTATGGCACTTAATGTCCAGTGAAGGAGACAGACATAAATCACATAGTCACTCTAATGCATAGTCTAATAAACTGAGAAAAGCGGCCTAAAGTTAAGGAACATGATTCTGCTTGAGAAAGGCCCCTTCCCTGGGTATGGTGTTAGAGGAGCCTTACCTACAACAACTCCTGAATTGATTTGCCTGCAGTTCAAAGGATGGGTAGCTGTTATGTGGAGAATGGTAGGTGGTTAGGGAAGAGAATATTTTAGAGTGAACTGCATGTGCAAAGTCTCTGTGGCGCTCAAGGGCACATTCAGTGCCGCTGTGGATCACTCAAAACAGCCAATATGTGTTTCTGATGTAAAAGGAACTAAGACTAGGTAGGTGGGAGGCCATCATTTTTTCCTTCATTCTCTCTCTTATATGCCACCAAAAGTTATATTTAACTTTTGTTAAGTGATTTATTTGTAACAGATATATTTATAAGGATTTGCTGTTGTATAATATCAAGTTCCTATGAGGTAGGTCCCATTATTGCCATTTCACACATGAGGAAAGTGAGGCACAGAAGTTACTGGTTCGAAGTTAATTAGTGATATTTTATTATATTCTTTTTCCTATCCTATATTCAAGACCTTCTGCAAGCTGGAAAGGACCTTCCTGTCCGCTGTGACTCCTTGATGTAGCCCCAAGAACTTCTGAAATTTCTGGACAATTTGGCTGCAGTGGACACTCAGCAGAGACTCTGTGGGCCCCATGCTCTCATCCACCAGGCGGAGCTTGAGTGTGGATCACTGGAGAGAACCACAGGGCATCATTGCTGCTGTGATATTTGTGGATGTTATTTTACTCATATCTGATACTGAATATAGGACATAAATATTTTGAGCTGACCCACCTTTGAGAGTCAAGAGGTTGTTGTTAGCAGACATTCCCACCCTTTTTTTCTTCTTCATTGTATTTTTCTCTGATGGTAGTTGAAAAAAATTTTGTGTATTTATTTGGCCATTTAATAAATTTAGGTTTGCCAGTGTATCCTTTCAACTAGAATTCTTGTTGATTTCACACTGAATCTTTCTTCCTTTCTTTTCAGAGCTCTGGTTGGAGTTGGAAGGTGAAAGAAAATGAATTCTTTTTCCTATATACCTGCCAAGAACTTAACCCTTGCAGTCAATATGACCAAGACTTTATCCTCACCAGTTACACATGGATTTAATTCCACTAATGACCCACCTTCAATGTCAATAACAAGGCTTTTTCCAGCCTTACTAGAATGCTTTGGCATAGTCCTCTGTGGCTACATAGCAGGAAGGGCCAATGTTATAACATCAACACAAGCGAAAGGACTGGGAAATTTTGTCTCCAGATTTGCACTTCCAGCTTTACTATTCAAAAACATGGTCGTACTTAATTTTTCTAATGTGGATTGGTCTTTTCTATATAGTATCTTAATTGCCAAAGCTTCTGTATTTTTCGTTGTATGTGTATTAACATTATTGGTTGCCAGTCCTGATAGTCGATTTAGCAAAGCTGGACTATTTCCTATTTTTGCTACACAAAGTAATGACTTTGCATTGGGATATCCTATAGGTAAGTTATTTTTTATTTTTTAAGTTTTAAAAAATTTCAGGTGTTTTAGGAGGTAATAATGATTTATACCTCATTCTTGTATCTAAGAAATCTTTCGTGTTTTTATTCTTAAATATATCTTAAATTAGTTGGATTATATATTTTTTCAGAATTTGAGGCACCTTCAAACATCTACTTAAATGGTCATATCCAAATAAACGTTGAGTCCTCCTTCTAATAGTATTCTTTTTCTTCTTCACAGTCACATATGAAAGAAGTTTAATTTCCAGAAGAGATCAGATTTTTATTTAAATTATGTAAAAAGCATAGGCATACACCTGTTTAAAAACAGTCATTATTAGGTGTTAGCAGTGGAAATTTATGAGGGACTTTTTCCCTTCCTTATTTTTCTTACCATTTAGAGTGTATGTTACTTTACATTAATGCCTGTTATTGAATTTGTTATTCAAAATATCAGTGTACTTTTGTTGAAGTTAATTTCTTGTTTAAGAACAAAATGATGTGGGTGTTTTGTTTTTTTTTTTTTTAACCTTTCCAACTTTTCGTTCTTTAAATTTCCAACTCTTTAAACAGCCTAATTTTATATTTCCTAATGAAATAGTAAACATACCAACTGGGAATGTTTAGATATCTTAGAAACATATTCTCTTTTCCAAACTGCCACCAAGAAAATATGTACTTAATAACTAGTCTATAATATTCTTTGTGTTAAGTTTATGTTGTGCTTTGATCATTTATCATAATGTAGGGATCTGAATATTATGAATATAGTCATTCATTTTTTCCTTCATTTATTGATAGGAGGGTGTTAGCACCAATGACTATGCTAGCTGCTGGGAATACCCTTGTGAACAAAGTTCTTGTACATATTGAATTTACATTTTAATGGGAAAATAAAAATAATATCAGATAATTACAAGGACCATAAAAATAAAGTAGTGTTATTTTATAAGGAGCTGCTATTTGAGGTAGGAGGTAGGAGGTAGGTAGGAAGGCCTCTCAGGTGAGAAACTAAATGATAATGAAATGAATGATTGAAATCTGCCATTAACTTTCAAATTTCTTACTTTTTGACTATCCCCTCTCCAGAAAAGTTATTTCACTTCTGGCACTGAAGGGATTCTGGAGGACTATACTGTTTATCATTTTCCTCTGTCTCACACTCACCAGCGGAGAAGGCAATGGCACCCCACTCCAGTACTCTTGCCCGGAAAATCCCATGGACGGAGGACCCTGGTAGGCTGCAGCCCATGGGATCGCTAAGAGTCGGACACGACTGAGCAACTTCACTTTCACTTTTCGCTTTCATGCATTGGAGAAGGAAATGGAAACCCACTCCAGTGTTCTTGCCTGGAGAATCCCAGGGACGGGGCAGCCTGGTAGGCTGCCGTCTATGGGGTCGCACAGAGTCGGACACGACTGAAGCGACCTAGCACCAGCACACTCACCAGAAATAGAGATTTACCTAAGAAATTAAATCACTCTGAGTAAAGCTGGAGATTATGAAGGAGAAAAAACTAGGCTGTTAGATAACTGAACTGTAAATAGTCAGAAACGAGAGAGATAGGTGTTCCTTGAAGGTTAATGAATTTTAAAATTAAGGCTGAACCAAGCATTTAAATAAAGACATTGGAAATAAAAGAGCAAGAAGTTAATGTGTTGTCCATCCCTTCAGGAGCATTAATAAGGTATGTTTGTCAAGGTATTTATGGTATAAGGAAGGACTTTAGAAATGGCTAAGTATCATAGTGTTAAATAATAAATAGTGCTATATCTTAATTTAGACATGAATCATAAGTTTCATGCCGTCATAGAGTAGTAATCCCATAATTAAATAGAAGTTATATTTGTAACTTTCTAAGAGTACTTATATACTTATCTCATTTGCGGTAGGGCAGATGTTATTATCCTCATTTTCAAATGAGGAGGCAGACTTACAGAGATTTAATTGTCTTACCCCAGGTCACATAGCTAACAGGTAGCTAGATTTAAATTCTGGGTGTTCTTTTATGCTACACAGTTACATAACATGCCCATTGAATCATTAGAAGGCCCAACTAGCCCTTGTAATACATTATTTTCAGATAGAATCAAAGTTTATCTTTACATTATTCAAAGCAATTCATAAAATGAGTAACAGTAGCAAAAGACCTATTAGATGAGTTTATTCATTTTCATATTAAGACAGACTCTCCAAATAAAAAATATAGTCAACCATTTTCATTGCTGCTTCTCTCATGTCCCATACTAAATCAGTGAATCCAGAAATAATCATGTTTCCATCAGTGTGCTACCCCAATTTCCCTGATGATTATATGTGCATATTTTGAGTTGTAATTTTTGTTTTTATTTTATTGTTTTTAAATCACAATATAAGAGCTCTTATAACATTAGGTTGTAGAAACTTTACTAGAAATCAACAGTATAGACAGTAAATGTTTTCTCATATATCTGCAGCTTGGAAGATGTGGTACAGAACTGTAGGGCCATGTATTTGCTCTGATTAGATTATTTATTATCTCTGTTCATGCCCAGCTGCCTTGTGGCCATGCTTAGGGTGAACAGAGAAAACTGTCTCTAGAGAGAAGATATTCTTTTGTTTGTTGGGACGGCTCCCAAGAATTCCCACTCTCTTGTTCACAGATAAGCATCACAGCTTAAAGGAAATGTCTTTTTTAAGACTGCATTTGATCTGCAACATTGGTCCAATTTACAGGTTACTCAGAAGAAGAGGGATAAGTTAATGATTAAAGACAAAAGAGAGTCATGTTTCCTTTTTCTCTATGACAATTATAAAGGTCTATAAAACTGCATCAAAATGATTTATCTGTACTCAAGTGACATACTACTACATTACATTATTGCAGACTAAAAAAGGAAGCTTGCTATTTTAAGAAAAAATTCTTTTCAAAGGTACTTTAAGAAATCTGAGTATGAGAAGAAAGCAGGAATCTACTGAGGTGAAATGTTGATCTCAGCAAATCAGAATGGTTCCCTGCCTCTGTCATTAAAAGATACTAATGGGGCATAGTTAAGTCCTACAATTTATTCTTCAAACAATGCTGATAGCATAAGCACCCCGACTAATCATAATTATGCTCTAGTGCTTGAGCTGTAAACAGAAAGGAAATGAAGCATTTAACTATAAGCCATTAAATAATAGAATGATCTTGTCTGGGTCTTTGTGTTATTTGCTAGGGACTGAAAACCTGCAGGAATCAAAATGGGAGGCACAGTGGGTGGCTAATTTTGTCTCTTAGTTATTCAAGGCTATATAATAATTCCTCATAGTGGGATTCTCCCCTCCCCCAAGAGCCTTATTTTAAGTATTAATTAGCACTTAATAGTTGATATAATGATTATAAATCTAATTTGTTAATGTGGGTCACTGAATTTCATTTTTTTCAGATTTGAAAAACTATTCAGATTGGTAATGAATAGAGCTGCCTATTTATAGATGAAGATGAAATGTTAAGTCATTATGCAAAGGAATGGCAGAATGAACTGAAATTCCCATATTGAACCCTATTCTAGTAATTTAACAGGGATTTATTCCCAGTTTTTGCCTTCCCACTAGACTGTATTTCTTTTGCCTTCGTATACCTGTTCAACTGACTTAAAATATCCCAATAGTAACCTGCTTTATAAATATTCAGAATATGAAAAAAGAAAAACATTGGATATAAAAAGAAATGGGTTCATGGATAACAATTAGGTATAAATTGCTATGTTACAAAATACATTTATAGTCTGTCTGAAACCTTTGACATTCACTGATATGTTAATTCCATTCAGCAAGTATTTTCAGATTTGCTTAGTGCTCTGCTGGGACTGGGGGTTATAAAATGATGCTTTCAAGGAATTCAGAATTTGTTGAAGTACCACTGATATGAAACAAGGTACCAGAGCCATCCAGGGAAGGGGATATCCATGATAGAGACTGAAGACTTGGTGGAAGAAATGTTACCTGAGACAGGCCTTAAATAGTGGGCAAGATTTGGGTAAGAAAGAAGAGACTTCAAGATGTTGGGGGATACTGATCAGCATATAGAACTAGTAATTATGAACCTGGTGTTTATCTAGTATGTGAAGTGAAGTGAAGTTGCTCAGTCGTGTCCGACCCTTTGCGACCCCATGGACTGTAGCCTACTAGGCTCTTCTGTCCATGGGATTTTCCAGGCAATAGCCCTGGAGTGGATTGCCATTTCCTTCTCCAGGGGATCTTCCCAACCCAGGGATCGAACCCGGGTCTCCTGCATTGTAGACAGACGCTTTACCATCTGAGCCAGTATAAATGATATAAATTGGCTGATGGAGGATTTGCACTAAGGTATAGTGAAAGATAAGCTGGATAAATAAGGAACCAACTGTGGCGACTGGACAAGGAATGTCAAAAGAAAGATTTTATACATGGTCTTGTGGGTGGGGAGAGCTGTGGGGAAATCTTAATTTTTGAAATTTAAGATTTAGGTTACATTGTCAATAGCAAATAAAATGGATGAAGGGGATGGTCAAGAAAAACCAGAGGAATATAGGTTGTAAACAGTAGGTAACCCAACTTTGAGATTTTCTTTTTCGATGTGGATCGTTTTTAAAGACTTTGTTCAATTTGTTACAGTATTGCTTCAGCTTTATGTTTTGTTTTTAGCCAGGAGGCATGTGGGATCTTGGCTCCCTGACCAGGAGTTGAACCCACACTCCCTGCATTGGAAGGTGAAGTCTTAACCACTGGACTTCCATGGAAGTCCAGCTTTGAGATTTTTAACCAGTGGGAGTAGTAGAAATCAAGATTCCATGTAGGAATCAAATACAAAAGATAATGCAAAAGAAGAAAGTATTTGGTGATTGGCTAGACCTAGATTATAGACTGTGCTCATATTTGCTTTGAACTTTTAAAACAACCTGAAGTCCATTATATGATGATGGTTAAGTGCTACTGTACCAGGAAAGTACATTTCTGGTTTGTTTGTTTGTTTTTTTAAGAATTAAGGGACCTTGTGTGCTTTTACGTTCTCAAAGGAAAGACCTTATGAATTTTATTTTGGCTACTTGGGGAAATTCTTAAGCTCAGATCGAAAACACAAGCCTTTTCTAAAATATACTCTATTTTAAAAATTGGGGTGGGGTGGGGTGGGAAGGTTTCTCTTTGAGTTAGACTATCTAATCAAAACTATAGCTAACTAAAAATAGTTATCAGAAGTACTGCTTTTATTTTTTTTAAACTTAAAAGGTGAAATTTTAGAAACATGAAGGAAAACCACTGAGTTATAGAGCTAGTATATCTAATTTGGAAATCAGTGGAAAGAATTTGTGAAATTTTAGGTAATCAAATGTGTTTTGTTTCATCACTGCATTTCAGAAATATTAGAGACCTCTGTATGTGCTTCGCTGAGAAAAGGAATTAAATCTTATAAGAAGTAGGTTTTAGCTAATGAGAACAGGATCTTTAAAAGGTTATATAATCCAGTTACATAACTAATGGGACATGTACTTGACATTAGCTGAACTTATGTATCCTGAGTAAGTAAGCAAATATATTTTCCTACCTTGTCACTTTATCTTAATGTAAATTGAGAAGCCTAATCTTTTACATGTTTTCACATGATTGCCTCTCTTATGAAGCAAGTGATTGTGAGTAATTGTGGCTGTTCTCTTTTTTATCTTTCTCAACTTGAAAATCATTTATGAATCAACCTTTTTATATATTAGGTTGAATAATTTCAGAACTCATTGCCAAAAATGTGCCTGGAGATCAGTTTGCTAGCTGCAAGGCTTTAAGTTGTGCTGATCAAGCCAAGATCAGGCCCCCAACCCTCACATGAATCAAGGAGACTCATCTTATACAGTGGTTAGATTCTAAAGTCATCATATACAATTGAACCCCTGAGAAATCCCTCAAATCACCCACAAAATACAGCACACATATTCCATGTATATTGTACCATTTTTCTTAAGTCTAAAAGCCAGATTCTTTCTCAAGCGTTGTTCTTCAGTGAATAAGTAATTAGTTTGTACTTGAGGACATGCTGTATGAAAAAGAAAATTAAAGCTTTTGTTTTCCCAAGAAAGCGTAGTTGAATTTGCATTAGTTAAATGTCCATTGACATGACTTTACTGTATCCCCCTTTGAAACGTTTCTTGGGTCCACTTGACCATCTATAATTCTTCAGCACCTTCACTGGGCTTCCTTCCTGAAGGCGTTCACTCCTCTCCAGTGTAGGCTGTTCATTTCCTCATCACCTTCACACCACATGTGCAGTGGGTAGGCAGGACTGGCATCCTCAGCCACTGTGTATACATTATTCTCTGCTCTTCTGTACACACTACTTCTCTGAGGTCCCTGCTGCCTGCTAGACCGCTCATCCTCATGGTTGTCACTCCTCATTCACTGAATATCTGGTTCTCTGTCGTCATCTCTACTCCCAAGTTTTGCCATTATTTTGTTTGACATTAGTATCCATGTGAGCTACCCATCAAGTTCTCTGCTCTCTCAGTTCCTTGACCTTTTCACCTTCAATGATGTTTTCCTCTACTCCATTTTAGCCTCCAACTCCACTAGCCACATCCTGGACCTAGCCATCGGGGAAACACTAAATTCAGTAGTTCACTATCAGACTTGCTGTGATCTCCTAAATTGCCAACTACACCTACTTGTGGATTTCACAGGAACCTCCAGTCTCTGGCCCCTCTGCTTTTTATCTGTTAGCCATGTCCTGTCTCCACTGCTTTTCCTGTATAGCTTGGACTCCATCATGTCAGTCCTCATTTTTCAGTCCGTTTTCTCCTCCTCTCTCCTCCATTTCTCCATGTCTCCTCTGTCCTCTGATTTCTGCCTCATCACTTCAGTGAAACTTCCCTCTCAAGAGAACCAACAACCACCTTGGTGCTATGACTACTTAAACATTTGGTTAGTAGATTTTAACTTTAAATTGTTTTAAGACCTGTACAATTCTACCCCTTTCTTGAGACTAGTCTTAGTCTCTACATAGTAAATTAGTGAAGTTAACTAAAAATTTTTAAAAGTTGATTATCGTCTTATAAACTATGTCATTTAATATAGTGTGTTTTTCTTCCTTTTCAGCTTTACTAAAATATATTTTTCCAAAACTAAGCTAACGAAGTCATTCTACACTATTTAGGTTAATATACAATATGTTATCATTAAGCAAGGAATATATTATATACATAATTTATTAATATATTTATGTGGTAATCATTTTTAAATCAATTTTAATTTGTATTTTGCAGTTGAAGCTTTATACCAAACAACATACCCAGAATATCTCCAGTACATTTACTTAGTGGCACCAATATCTCTGATGATGTTAAACCCTATAGGATTTATCTTCTGTGAAATTCAGAAATGGAAAGACACTCAGAATGCTTCTCAAAACAAAGTGAAAATTTTGGGCCTTGGACTTTTGCGTGTGTTACAGAACCCAATCGTATTTATGGTCTTCATTGGCATTGCCTTCAATTTTATTCTTGATCAAAAGGTGCCTGAATATATGGAAAATTTTCTTGATGGACTTGCAAATTCTTTTTCTGGATCAGCTCTATTTTATCTTGGTCTTACAATGGTAGGAAAAATAAAGAAACTAAAGAAGTCAGCATTTGTTGTACTGATTCTTCTCATCACAGCTAAACTGTAAGTTTCTTTTATTTACTTGGGGATTATACTTTGTGAAAGCCTTACTTTATTTAACCAATTTGTTGGGATTTTCTCCTTTAAATAGTTTGATAGTAGTAATCCCTCCTAATTGAATGGTTTTAAAGGAAAATGTGAGATTGGTGATTGTGGAAAGTCATTTCCGTGCAGGTTGTTTTTTCCATTTTACTGTTAAAGGATAAAGACTATGGTTTCCCTTCAGCTTTTATGTAATTTTACCTAATACCTTCCAAGGTCCTAGTTTGATCATAGTTTTAAGGGAATTTTGCAAGATTTCTGAGTATTCTAAATCTATTAAAATCCCATTGGCTATGAAAGTGAAGTCACTCAGTCATATCTGACTCTTCGTGACCCCATGGACTATAGCCTACCAAGTTCTGTCCACAGGATTTTCCAGGCAAGAGTACTGGAGTGGGTTGCCATTTCCTTCTCCAGAGCAGATGATAAAAAGACCAAATAGCTGAACACAGGGATCTGAACATGGGGATTTGGTTATGAGGAAAGCAATAATTTTGAACATAAAACTTTATTTCATGAAATTAGGGGAAATATTATAAAATTCTGAAGGTGGTTAAATTTTCTAAATATGGATGTCAGTAGTGTTGATTATTATCAACCATCTGATCCTAACCTGCAAATGATAAGTTCTTAGTTCCTTAGTTAATAGTTCTTCAGCCTCTTTAGCTCTTTAGCCATGGATTTATACTTCCTGGTGTAGGTGACATAATTTTACTATGAGATGATCCCAAGGGACTTGGGGCATATTTAACTATTGAATTTAGCTCCTCTGGAGACAAATTCATGAGAACTGTGCAATATGAAATAGTGTCTATATTTTCAAAATAATAACAATGAATATAAATTCTGAAGATTATTTATAGTGGTTTTATGCTTAGTTTTGCCACAATAGTAAATACAGTTCTGACAATGAAAGTGATTACCAACCATTACTTATAAATATTTAAATATTCTCATTAATTTTTTTTTCTGGTTCTATGATTCCTATTACATAATTTCTTCTTTTAATTATAAAAATACATAAAAGTGGTTCTTGACTCCATCTGAGAGCATCTCTGTAGGTGCTGCTGTGACAATATTAACCTTGGTTTTGTTCTTCACTACTTTTGATATGCTCTTTCTCTGAAATCCTGGAGGATTTGTTTCATAATTGGCTCTTCACCAGATTTGAATTTAACTAGCTTCTGCTCTACCTCAGTTATTACAGTTCCCTTTGCTGAACCTTTTTTCTTTACAAAGATAAAAAACTAATTGTAAGACATCTATTTCTCTACTGCCTTTTAGAATCTACTTGGTAGCATTGTTATTACCTGAATCATTTAAAACCCTGATCATAATAAGGGTCAGCTGGTTTTTTTTTCCCCAAAAAAAATGTTTAGTAATTTTCTTTTAAGCAAATTTACTCAGATTGTGTCTTTTTTTTTTTTAACATCCCAATGAACTAATATGGAAAGCAAGTACCAGCAGTATAATTGCAATGTTTTACAAATTTTTTGCAAGAAAATTATTCATAGAACACACAAAAAAATCTGAGTTTCTTTTCCTCCTAATTCCTGCTATTTAAAGAATATTATTTTACTTTAAGTAGCTCCAAGAATATTTAATTCTTTCAATAAAATGATACCTTCTGGGCAGAAGAATAACCTAATGCCAAATTCACTAGAGCAATTTATTGCTTGGGGACCAGCATGCTTTGATATCAAGCAACAATGCATTTCTTGTTTCTTCAGCCTGGTGCTGCCACTTCTGTGCAGAGAAATGGTGGAACTCTTGGACAAGGACGACAGCGTAGTGAACCACACAAGTTTGTCAAATTACGCGTTTTTGTATGGTGTCTTTCCTGTAGCACCAGGAGTGGCTATCTTTGCAACACAGTTCAATATGGAAGTAGAGATTGTATGTATATATTACTTGCTAAGTTTGATTGTTTGGTTAGTAGAAAAATGAATTTTTGAAACACAGAAATCTACATTCTTGTATGAGAATTTGATATCTGGAAACTGCCTCACTGTGAATAAAGAGGCATCATGTAACAATAGAGTTATTTAATCTGGGATCTTTATTCAGCCATGAATGTTTTCATTCGTCTTTTTAGTTAGGTATTTTAATGCTATAATTATAGTTAAGCCTGAAGATTATTTATAGAAGGATAGTTTTTGAAATTTGAGGGAGAAAAATCTGTTTTATTCATTGATAATCCAGCCACCAGATGCAAAAAACCACATAATCAACTGCAATAAATGGTTAAATTGGTTAATACCAACTAGTGTCCAAGCACACTGGATGTGTTATCCACAGCATTAGAGTGGATGTTTTTGAAAACAACATGAAGGAACTAGATTGTTCACTGAAGTTCCATTAGTTCCATTATTTAATTGGTAGAATGTTTGCATGGTAATTTTTCTCTTTTTGAAATGGTTTTTATTGCCTATAGTTTATCAAATAGTATGGAAAGAAACTGGTCAGGAGTTTAAGTAGATCATTCATATGATTTACTTTCCAGAACCCAGAAGATAAACATCAGCTGTGGGATTTCTAGCATTTGTTACAAGCAGATATAAATTGAGCATGGATTAAAAGAGGAGCCAGAGGAACTTACCTGTGTTTCTTTAAGAGCGCTCAGAAAAGGGGAATATGCTATTAGAGAACATGCTGGATTCTATGATGTCTTTTTACTGACTCTTGCTTTTATTTTAGAATGCCTTGGCGTGCTGTGGCTAAAGTTCATGTGAATTGTTTGAGTCTGTGACTCTTCCTTAGTTTGATTTCATTTTGGCAGATAACCTCAGGGATGGTAATAAGCACGTTTGTGTCTGCACCGATCATGTACGTTTCTGCCTGGTTACTGACTTTTCCTACCATGGACCCTAAGCCATTGGCATATGCCATCCAGAATGTTAGTTTTGATATAAGTATTATCAGCCTGGTCTCCTTGGTAAGTATGATTCAGTATAAAAATGAGTGAAAATCACAGAATGAATCTGAAAATAGCATGGTAATAGAAAGTTAGGGAATAAAAACCTAATTTCTTGTACAACAGAGAAAACTGAAGCCTGCCCATAAAATGTAATATCAGCCTTCTGAGTTTTGCCTTTCCATTTGGGAGGTAGAATTGTATAACAGACAAGCCATGAGATTTACTCAGACTTGGATTTGACTCCTGGTCCTGTCACAAACTGGGGTTTCCTGGGTGGCTCAATGGTAAAGAACCCACCTGCCAATGCAGGAGACATAAGAGACACGAGTTCGAGCCCTGGGTCGGGAAGATCCCCTGGAGGAGGGCATGGCAACCCACTCCAATGTTCCTGCCTGGAGAATCCCATGGACACAGGAGTCTGGTGGGCTACAGTCCATAGGGTCACAAAGAGTCAGAAACTATTGAAGCAATTTAGCATGCATGCATGTACCTATCACAAACTAGCTGTATTTCTCTGTGGAGTAACCTTAACTGCTTTCAGGTTCAGTTTTCTCATCTATAGTATGGAGATAATGACTTCACCTATTTCCATGGTTTGTTTTAAGGATTACATGAGACAATATATATAAAAAGCATTCTGCAAATGGTGAATCACTATACAGATACTAGCTATTGTAGAACTGTGTTTTTGTCAGGGATCTTTGGGATTAAAGCCAAACGCCCATTTAATGTTAATGAAACGTTTGAATATATCTAGCCCATATTAAATACTTATACACTTTGCAACTAGAGTATCTTGTAGATTGAGTGCCTACTGAATTCAAGTAGTATTCTGGCTTAAAAAAAAAAAGACAAATTTGCTGTCTAAGGAGATAAGGATGAATATATACATTGGCAACAAATACACATGTGATTAATATAGTTTTTAAGAAATTTTGCTTCTGTTACATATTCTTAAAATCTATGGCCATTGATAAGAGGGCAGTTTGGTGGAGGAGGGAGAGACAACATAACTTTTGATTGACAATGAGTTGAGAAGAAAGAAGGAAATCAAATAGCATATTTAGGTAACTATTATGTATCCTTCTAAATGTAAAGAATGCAGGAAAATTCATCTTAAGGAGGGTGACATGTATTGTTGGAAGTAAGATAGCTTGGAATTTAGATACCTCATGAGCCAACATGGCGGAATCAAAAAGGGAAAATTTATGATAGTGCATTATAACTGTATCTCCCACTAATCTCTTTTTCTGAATAGTTGGCTGTGAACCTATGTTCCACCCCACCCACCAAAGGTAGGGAAAGTTGGAACATGGCCCTGGTCAAGGCATTCTCCCCATGCTTTTTATTTTACTTTGAATATTAGTTTACCTTAATACCCTTTTGGGAACTAAGGTTAAAATAAGTAAAATATTGCAGTTCCTGTTTGAACCAGGATAAAAGAATGCTTTAAAGAGTCTAATAAGTAATTAGTAATTAAAAATAAAAATTAGTAATTAATAAGTAGTTTTAAAGATTAAGAAACCTGAATAACTTTTGAAACTCTGTCTTTAAGATCTGGTCTTTGGCTATTCTTCTTTTGAGCAAGAAGTATAAACAGCTTCCTCATATGCTTACAACTAATTTACTCATCGCTCAGGTTAGTAATCCTACAAATAATTAAAGCTATGTTTTTTTCATTGATTATATGCGAAGAGCTGACTCATTAGAAAAGACCCTGATGCTAGGAAGGATTGAGGGCAGGAGGAGAAGGGGACCACAGAGGATGAGATGGTTGGATAGCATCACCGGCTAGATGGACATGGGTTTGGGTGGACTCCAGGAGTTGATGGTGATGGACAGGGAGGCCTGGCATGCTGCAGTTCATGGGGTCACAAAGAGTTGGACACAACTGAGCGACTAAACTGATATTTCTATAGAGGAGAAAATTTCTTCATTGGGTTTTTCCAGTTATAAAATCAAAGTGTTTTTTACCAAATGCAATCAGTTGTTGCAATTTGATTATAATAAATTTATTCCTAATTTATTAAATATTGCATTGGATCTTGCACTATATAAAGTTGAGGCTAATACAATTGGCCCTCCATAGGTCTCACATGCTCAGATTCAACCAATCACAGATTGAAAATATTCAGAAAAAAAATTTCCAGAAAGTTCCAAAAAAGCAAAACTTGAATTTACCATATGCCAACAACTATTTACATAGCAGTAACATTGTATTTGGTATTATAAGTAGTCTGTAGATGATTTAAAGTATACAGAAACTCATGGAACTCAAACAGCGGCTATGTAACAACCTAGAGAGGTGGGATGGGGAGGGAGTTGGGAGGGAGGTTCAAGAGGGAGGGGACATATGTATACCTATGGCTGATTCATGTTGATATTTGGCAGAAAACAACAAAATTCTGTAAAGCAATTATCCTTCAACTTAAAAAAATATTTTTTTAAGTATACAGGAAGATGTACGTAGGTTGTATGCAAATACTATAGAATTTTGTATAAGGAACTTGAGTATCCTTGGATTTGGGTATCTATCTGTCAGGGGATAAGGAGGGGTCCTACGACCAATCCTCCGTGGATACTAAAAGACAACTGTAATGACAGTTGCTGATAACTTTGCATTTTTTATAGAAGTAAGTGAGTTATTAAAAATTTACCTTTCTTATTACTTTTCTAGCTAAATCTTTGCATGTCTCAAATTATACTGGAAAGAAGTTTAGCATTTTCTATGTAAACCTTTACTAAATATAAGCTTAGGATTTAGAATGTTGTAATTATCTGTTTCAATTAAATATGTACATTGTTAAAGGTGCTGTATAAAAATGTTTTTAATCATAAAACTTACTGTTTTAGTATAACTAAGATGCAATAGTTAATTGCTCAGCAATAATTTTAAATGAATATAGTTGCTGTGAATAAAACACATAAGTATGAGTCATGTGAGTATGACTGATTTCATTTTTATCATTTTTTTCTTCAGTCTATCGTCTGTGCTGGAATGATGATATGGAATTTTGTTAAAGAGAAAAATTTTGTTGGACAAATTCTGGTGTTTGTCTTATTGTACAGCTCCCTCTATAGCACCTACCTGTGGACAGGTAAGTTGGATCGTGAAGAGAAATTTAGGGTCCCCCTCCCCTCCATCGCTTGAGGTCTAGCAGTACAGGATGAGGGAATCTGCTCAGGCAGTTGTACTCACTAACTAGGCAGTCTGCAAAGCTGAGTTCTGTTTCCTGATCACTCTGTTTCTACCTGGGCTCAGATGGTTTCCAGTCACATGTCCTTGTTCTCAGGGCCTTGGGTTCTAGGCCACAGTCAGCATAGCTCCCGTTTGAGCCACCGAGGGTGCAAGCACTGGAAGCAGGCAGGGAGAGAAGGAACGGGCAGAGGGGGATGAGGATGTGGGCTGTGTACCAGAGCGCACTTAGAGCCCAGCTGAACTGGATGAACAATAATTATCATTCTGCCCCAAGCAAATAACTTGACTTGCCATCTCAGTTCCTTATGCGTAAGCACCTTACAGGGTTATTTTGAGAACTAAATTAAATATGGATGTTTATGGTACATGGTACGCGCTCAACAAATTTAATTGTATTAATAAGTAGAGGGAAGAGCAGTAATATAAGAACAAGAAAAACAAGTGATTAAAAGGATATGGAAATAGAAGAATAGTCAGTAAGAGAAAACTATTTTTTCATTTCAACTGGCTCCAAAAAGGATATTTAGAATGTTTTAGCACATTGCTCATTTGAAGGAAAACATTAATTGGGGTGCACGCATTCTGGTATGTTTATGAATAATCAGTCAGTCTGGCTGATTTGTAGTCATACCACAAATGCAAACCTGTAAAATGGCACATAAAAGGAAATTGTAGAATTGTTGTGCTAGTTATAGCCACTGTTAGGAGGCAGGTGTCGGGAAGTGGCTGGTGGGAATAGGCGTTTGATTTCATGCCTTCAGGATCAAAAGCAGGACCCATCTAAGTCAACAGCTTTTTGAAGTGAAGCAACAATGCGGTGAGGAATTAGAAAATGAATTCAGTGCAAACAGGAGATTTGTACTTTTTTAAAGGCAAGTACACCTTGCATGGTATAAGAGTTTTCATGAGCTGTCAAGTTAAAAGAGCCTAGAAATTATTTCCAAATACAGAAGAAACAACTTGATCTCTAATACTTAGGTTTATTAAGTTTAAATTTATAATGAGAATAAGAGAGCAGTAAAGAGCTCAGTTTATCAAAAAGCCCCAAGTTTCTCTGAAATCCTCTTCAAGCATGAATACCAAAATCTCCAAAGAAGCTGTTCTGAATTTCCTGACCCCAGTGAAGGTGCCCTTTAACCTTAAGATTATTATAACAGAATTTTGGATCTAAAAGGTCATTTTAAATCATTTTGTTCAGCCATTTTCAGTTTTACTCATTTGCAAACCACTCTCATGAATTTTGCCATATCTGCATACCACTTGTCCTTTCTTTCCCTCTTAAAATTATTTTCTTAACTTTAACATTACAAATTTAGCCTTATCTCGGTAAAATCCCAGGTTTTATGTGCTAGTTAAAATTTTTTCAAGCATGTGTTAAACACATAATTAGTAAAAAAAAAAAAANGTTGATATCTCTAATTTTCTTGAAGAGATCTCTAGTCTTTCCCATTCTATTATTTTCCTTTATTAAAATGAAGATTAAGAGACCTTGTTCCTCAGAGGGAGCTAATGCCTGCATAGGGCGAGTTGTTCTCTCCACAGTGGGGTGCACTCCTGCTGGACATCCCGCCACAGACATCCCCCTCTTTTCCGGGCCCCTAGCTGTCTGGGTTTCCCTCTAGTGTCTCTGACTGCTCCTCTGCATCACTTCTACTTCTAGGCTTGGAAGTGCCCAGGTTGTGTCACTATTTTTTCCCCTGCTCACTGACTTAGTGGTCTCATTCAGTGTCCTGACTTATACGTATCTGTGCTGAAAATGTCTCTGCAGGACCTCTCAGCTGAACTCCAGATTTGTGTATCTAACTGCTTACTGTCCACACCCCTAGACAGTGAACGTATCTGTTGGACTGTCCATGGCTGATGCACAGCTGAACTCCAGCTCTTGACCAACACGCCAGCTCACGCAAAGTAAAGGCAACTCTATCCTTTTAGCAGCTTGGCCAGAATCTCAGGGCTCCCTGATCCTCTGCATCTCATAGCCCGTATCTGATCCATCTGCCAATCCCCGTGGCCTTGCCTTCCTCACACCCTGGCCCAGCCTACTGTCTCCCTATCTGGATCACTGAAGTTGCTTCCAGCCCACAGCTGGCCTCTGGCCCACTGGTCAGAATGAGTGTGCCGCTCTGCTGCTCAGTCCACTGATGACTTCCCTTCCCACTTTCTGAAAGGAGAAGGCAGGGTCCTGGGAGTTGCTCAAACGCCTTGCTTAGCCTGGCCCCGCTTACCCAGCCATTTCTCCTGATAGTCTTCTGCTTCCGCCTCAGGGCCCCCTTCCTGATCCAGGACATGGGGCTCCTCCTGCATCCAAGACCACGAATCATCACGCCTCCTCCTCTTCCTCAGGTCTTCAGTCCTTTCAGAGATGTCACATTCTTAGTGAGGCCTTCCCCACCTTCAAAGTCATGATCCTCAATACTCTGTATCCCCTTCCTGTTCATCTTTCACCTTAGCACTTGTCACTAATATGGTCTTGATTTACTTATTTACCTTATCATATGTCTCACGTTCCTGTAATGAAAGCTCCTTGAGTGAGAATAGGGACTTTTGACTGTTTGATCTGCTGCTATATGCTCAGTATCTAGAAAAGTGCCTGTCAGGTCACAAGAGCTCAGTGACTATTTGTTGAGAGACTACAGTGCCAGCAATGTAGTAACAAGTGTTACTAGTAGCTTCTGAAAGAATATTTAGAATACCATAGGCTATGTATTCTCAAAACATAATTTAATTATGAAAGAGATACTTTTGTTCTTAACCTTAATGTTCAAGGTCTCTCTCTGCTCAATTTTCACTTCCCCACATTAGTTATCCCTTAAGCAGAGTGTTGCCTTGAATGCAGCCCTCCTGTATTTTGCTAAATGCTGTTATCACCTCCCAACTATAGAGTCAAAGGAGAGACTCAAGAATAGTGTTAGAGACTTTCCAAGGCAAATTCACCACAGCTCTCCAGCTTGTCTAGCCTATGAAGCTGTCATGTTCTAGGCTATAGAACACTAGGTGTAACTAAAAAGAGAAAAACCATTTCATGATCTTTTAAATGTTTCAGGTGCAGGATATTATATAACTCTGGTAAGAAAACCACATTGTGACACAGAGAAGATTTCTCTTCTGGTTTACCAGCACATACCAAATGCAGTTTTCCAGTCTAGCATTGGAGAAGAACTAACATTTATACTTCCTAAAGAGAGCACGCACAGGTATGGACCTGAGAGGGCTGGAGTAATTGTTTGTATGTGCTCAGTGTTCAGTCATCTCTCCCACCCCTGTCCTCACCAAGGACTCTCAATTCTGTAATGGTTTGGATTTCTGGGCCTTTGATATTTCCTAGAAAGAAATCGGAGAAGGCAATGGCACCCTACTCCAGTACTCTTGCCTGGAAAATGCCATGGACGAAGGAGCCTGCACTCCATGGGGTCGCGACTGAGCGACTTCACTTTCACTTTTCACTTTCACACGTTGGAGAAGGAAATGGCAATCCACTCCAGTATTCTTGCCTGGAGAATCCCAGGGACAGAGGAGCCTAGTNCTGGAAAATGCCATGGACGAAGGAGCCTGCACTCCATGGGGTCGCGACTGAGCGACTTCACTTTCACTTTTCACTTTCACACGTTGGAGAAGGAAATGGCAATCCACTCCAGTATTCTTGCCTGGAGAATCCCAGGGACAGAGGAGCCTAGTGGGCTGCCTTCTATGGGACTGCACAGAGTTGGACACGACTGAAGCGACTTAGCAGTAGCGGCATAAAAACACCACGCTCCAGCCAGAGTGCACTTGAAAACATAGAACTCTGTTGTTGTTGATTAGTCACTAAGTCACGTCTGACTCTTTTGCAGCCCCATGTACTGTAGCCCGCCAGGCTCCTCTGTCCATGGGATTTCCCAGGGAAGAAATCCTGGAGTGGGTTGCCATTTCCTTCTGCAGGGGATCTTCCTGACGCAGGGATCGAACCTGCATCTCCTTCATTGGCAACAGGGTTCTTTACCATCTGAGCCACCAGGGAAGTCTTTTGATCATGTTCCCTCCCTCCTTAAAAACCCCTGATGGCTCCCAGCTGCTTTCAGATTAAAATGATGACGTCATAGGGGCCTTTGACTGTGTGAACTCTAATTACAGGCACCCAAGTAACTGGGCTCAGATGAAAACTGTATTTGATTTTCCTTTATATTACAGTTGACCCTTGAACAACACAGGTTTGAACTGTGTGAGTCCACTTATACCCAGATTTTTCAATAAATAGGTTACTATGGTACCACTCTACCCCTAGTTTGGTTAAATCTGTGGATGCAGAACATTTGGATTTGGAGGGCTAACTATAAAGTTATAAGTGGATTTTTCATGTGGGGTGGGAGCCAAGGTCAGCCTTGTCATTATTTCAGACCTCAGACTCGTTCCCAACATGTCCCTTTCCCTCTCCTCAGTCCTCATGTTTCTTTCGGATAGGAATCTTAGTTATACTTCATTGAGAAAGTAAACACCATCCAACAAGTACTCTATTTATCCCTTTTAACAGATCTACAAACTTGCTTTTTTCAACACCAGCTCAAGTACTCAGCCACTTGGTCTTAGGAGTTTGCTGGTTTGATTATTTCCTCTTTCGTCTACATCATCGACTTCTCTTCTTTGGCTCATGTCCATGAACATATTAGTGTGCTCTGGAGATACACTGTCTTGAGCCTGCCTCTCTTTCCAGCCACTACTCCGTGTCCTGTAACCCTGCGCAGTTGAAGCTCTCTAAAACTGGGTTAATCATGTTGCCTGCTTTATCTCATTGCCCATGCGTTACTCAGTCTACATCACAGTGACTTTCACTCCCTTCCATCCAAGCTGGAAAAATGCCTATTCAGGTCTTCTGCCCATTTTAAAATTAGGTTGTTTGTCTTTTTGATATTTAGTTCAGTGAACCATTTATATGTTTTTGGATATTAACCCCTTATCAGTCACATACTATTTGCAAATATTTTCTCCCGTTTCAGTAGCTAATCTTTTTTTTTTTTGTCTGTCAATAGTTTCCTTTGCTGTGGAAAAGCTTTTAAGTTTAATTAAGTCCCATTTGTTTTTGCTTTTGTTTTCTTTGCCTTAGGATATAGATCCAAAAATATATTGTTATGGTTTATGTGAAACTGTGTTCTGCCTTTGTTTTCTTCTAGGAGTTTTATGATTTCTGGTCTTACATTTAGGTCTTAGTCCATTTTGAGTTTATTTTTGTATATGGTGTGAGAAAATGTTCTAATTTCATTCTTTTACATGTAGCTGTCCAGTTTACTTCTCAGCACAGCTTAACAAAGAGACTGTGTTTCCCCATTGCCTGTTCTTGTCTCCTTTGTTGTAAACTGATTGACTGTAGCTGTGTGGGCTTATTCTGGGGTCTCTGTTCTGTTCCATTGATCCACTTGTCTGTTTTTGTGCCAATACCATACTGTTTTGATTACTGTCGCTTTATGTGATACTTCCAGCTCTAGTCTTTTTTCTCTCAAGATGGTTTTGGCTATTCCGGCCCTCTTATGTTTCCATACAAATTTTAGAATTATTTGTTCTAGTTCTGTCAAAAATGTCATTGGTATCTTGATAGAGATTGCATTGAATATGTAGATTGCCTTGGACTGTATGGTCATTTTAACAATAATAGTTCTTCCAGTCTAAGAACAAGTGTATCTTTCTACGTCTTTGTGTTGTATTCAATTTCTTTCATCAGTGCCTTATAGTTTTCTAAGTACTGGTCTTTTATCTCCTCAGGTATGTTTGTCCCTGGCTATAATGTTCTTTATGGCACCTCACTCCAGTACTCTTGCCTGGAAAATCTCGTGGATGGAGGAGCCTGGTGGGCTGCAGTCCCTGGGATCGCTGAGAGTTGGACACGACTCAGTGACTTCACTTTCAGTTTTCACTTTCATGCATTGGAGAAGGAAATGGCAACCCACTCCAGTGTTCTTGCCTGGAGAACCCCAGGGACGGCAGAGCCTGGTGGGCTGCTGTCGATGAGGTCACACAGAGTCAGACACGACTGAAGTGACTTGGCAACAGCAGCAGCAGCAGCAGCATAATGTTCTTTATGTGATGGTAAATGAAATTGTTTCCTTCATTCTCCTTTCTGATAATTTTTTGTAAGTGTACAGAGTTCTGTGTACAGAACAGAACAATATAGAACAACAGAGTTCTGTATATTAACTTTGTATCCTTTAAATTTTACAAATTAATTGATGAGTTCTGGTAGTTTTTTTATGGCATCTTGAGGATTTTCTACGTATAGTATCATGTCACCTGAAAATGGAGACAGCTTTACTTCTTCCTTTCCAATATGGATTTCTTCTATTTCTTTTCTTGTCCGATTGCTGTGGCCAGGAATTCCAAAACTATGTTGAATGAAAGTGGTGAGAGTGAGCATCTTTGTCTTGTCCCTGATCTTAGAAGAAACATTTGCAGTTTTTCACATCAAGTGTGATGTTAGCTGTGGGCTTATATGTGGCCTTTATTATGTTGAGGAACATTCCTTCTATTCTCACTCTGTGGAGAGTTTTTGTTGTAAATGGATATTGAATTTTGCCCAGAAATTTTTCCTTCATCTGTTGAGGCAATCATATGAGTTTTATTCTCTAGTTTGTTAATGTGGTATATCACATTGATTGATTTGCAGATGCTGAACCAAACCTTGCATCCCTGAAATAAATCCCACTTGATCATGGTATGTGAACCTTTTAATATGTTGTTGAATGCAGTTTGTGAATATTTTGTTCAGAATTTTTGCATCTATACTCATCAGTGATATTGGCATGTAATTTTCTTTTTGTGTGTGATATCTTTGTCTGCTTTTGGTATCAGGGACTTATAGAATGAGCTTGGAAGCATTATGTCCTCTGCAATTTTTTGAAATAGCTTGAGAATGATTTTTCTTCTCTAAACGTTTGGTAGAATTCACTTGTGGAGCCAGCTGGTCCTGGACTTTTGTTTGTTTGGAGTTTTAAAAAATTATTTCTCATTCAGTTTCGTTACTGATAGTTGATATGTTCATATTTTCTATTTTTTCCTGGCTCAGTCTTGAATTTCTGTGAATTTGCCCATTTCTTCTTTATTGTCCATGTTATTGGTGTATGATTGTTCATATACAGTTCTTATATTCCTTTGTGTTTCTGTGGTATCCATTGCAGCTTCCCCTTTTTCATTTCTGATTTTATTGATTTGGGCCCGCTCTATTTTTCTTAATGAGTCTAGCTAAAGGCTCATCAGTTTATTTATCTTTTCAAAGAAACTCCTCTTAATTTCATTGCTTTTTTCTATTGTTTTTGGTCTTTATTCATTTCTGCTGTAATATTTATGATTTATTTCCTTCTACTAACTTTGGGTTTTTTCTTCTTGTTGTTCCTCTAGGTTAAATTTAGGTCATTTATTTTAAAATTTTCTTGTTTCCTGAGGTTGACTTGTATCACTATAAACTTCCATCTTAGACCTTCTTTCTTTTGCCACATCATGTAGATTTTGTATTATCGTGGTTTCATTTTCACTTGAAGGTATTTTTTAATTTCTTCTTTGATTTCTTCAGTGACTCATCAGTTGTTTAGTAGCATGTTGTTTAGCCTCCATATGTTTGTGGTTTTGCAGGTTTTTTTTTTTTNTGGTGATGGACAGGGAGGCCTGGCGTGCTGCAATTCATGGGGTCGCAAAGAGTCTGACACAACTGAGCCACTGAACTGAACTGAACTGAAAACAACTATACTTCAGTTAGAAAAAAGAAATAAAGGAGCGGTCAGTAAGTTGTCTGTTCCTAAAATAAATACAGAAACTGGGGCCTCTTAGAGATTAGAGAAGCCAATTTTTTATCTTATATTGAAAAGTGAAGAAATAACAAACGAGGTTATAAATAACCTTTGGTATTTTTAAAATATTTTAAATATTTACAACAAATAAATACAACTGCTCTGCGAAATAACCATACTACTCATAAGCAAATTAATCTGTAAGAGGGTGAACTTGGTGTGCTGCATGGGAATGGACCTGCAATGGGGCTGCGCTTACAGCCCTCTCCCACCCCACAGGCTGCTTGGTGCTAACCCCAGGCCACTCCACGTGCCACCAGCTGCCACCCTGCACAAACCACAACACATCTCCACCAACAAGGAGGTGGGATTAGAGCTTTCATTTCAGGCTTCATGACTGGCTACACCACCAGCTCCAAACCAGGGGAGGTCTGCAAGGAAGACAGCCTAGGGACACGTGACTTTCTTCAGACTCCCTGAAGAGAGGCTGAACAGACTCTTCATATGAAAACAGACTCTACTCTCAGGGCTTGGATTTAGAGTAGTACAGATTTGGGGGATCAATTTATGAAATTCCTGTCAGTGGAGGCCACTGCGATGTACAGGGAGTTGAACTTGGATGTGAGGTCTCCAGACCAACATTTCCTGGACCAGGACTCAGTAACTGAGCAGCAGAGCCATGGGGTCCACCTGTGGGGATGGAAGCACCATTTGGGGGCACAGCTCGAAAGTCGTGGCTCCATGTTGTGGCTGAGGCATCATGGCTCTGGTGATCAGACAGTTGCACCTGCAGAGACCAGGCCCCAGTGGGTAGTTGCAGAGGGGAAGAGGCACAGTGGTTTGTGTCCTCTTAACGCTCTCTCTGTAGAAGTCTAAATGTGGAAATCTACCCTGGAGACTGAAGTAGAGGGGAGCGGGGAAACTGCCCCAACTCAGCTCTGTGGCTCCTGGGTGGGACAGAGACATACTTAACCACAAGGCAGTCTTGAGAGCCCTGCCTGGGGTGAACAGCCAGCCACAGCGGCTCCCAGACCCTCCCGGGTCAGTGACCACCTTCCGACGCCCAGGAGAGGAGTGCTCGACAATCCCACATGTGATCACAGGGACAGGTATTCACAGCTCCTGCTTATTCACCTCCCTGCCTTCCTTCTTTCTCTGCTGATCCTACTCGAGCACTGGCTGAGGACGGAGGAGAGGCCACAAACCACCTCTACCTAGTCTGCCAGCTGAGGAATCTCCTCTGCCACACTCTGGGGTGGGATCCATCTTCCTCTGGCTCGTGCTTTCTTCCTCCTTTGCTTTACTCCTGCACTTTGTTGGCCGAGATCCTTGACTAACTTTCCAAGAAAGTGGGGTATGGGTTCAGTTGCTGTTGCCCAGCTGAGGTTGTCTTTGCTCTGTCCCCACATCTGCCTGACGACAGAACTCAGTACAGAAACCCCTGTATTTCAGGAAATGTTTGGGTCTCTCTTCATTCAGTGTTGGACATTTGATAAATCCTTTCAATCTTGAAGTCTGCTTTTTTTAACTCTGGGAAATTTTATTTTGTTTCTTGGGTAGTTTCCTCAACCTGATTTCCTGTTTTCTGTTTCTGGAAGGCTTATTGATTGAATACAAATAGCATCTCCTGCATTTACTGTCACATTACCTGCCTTTTCTCTCAACTTGTCTATTTCTCTTAACTTTTTGTTCCACTTTCTGGAAAATTCATTGCCTTTATTTTCCAACCCCTCTGCTAAATTCTTATTTTGGCAATCAGATCTTTCTTGTTTCCAACGTTTTTCTTCTTCGTGGAATTCTACAGAAGTCTCTTATTACCTTCTCTCAAACTAAGGAGTAGTCTGTTTTAGTGAAGTGCGTGATCACCAGTGGATAGTTTGATGATTCTGACAAGTATTTTTGCCCATGTAATCAACATCTCAATCACAATACGGCTGTCCCCATCGCTCCGGGTCCCCTCTGGTCTTTGTGCAGTGGACCCCCAGCCCCGAGCTCAGGGCTGCGTCGTCCAGGCAGCACCCGCTGTGCCATCTGTCTGCACTGTGGCCTGTGCTGAGTGTCTGTCCCCTGGGGGATGCATGTCTGCAACACTGACAGTTTGGGGCTCTTCCAACGACCACTGCTGAGAAGAGCCTCATGCAGGCCCCTGCAGACACGTGCTTTCACAGGCAGGACATGTGTGGCTGCCAGAGGGAGGGTTAAAGCTGTGTGACGTGTGGACCTGATGGGCCTCACCTTTTTCACTTGTGACCGAGACAAGAACAAAGGGGCCAGTGCTCAGAAAGGTCAGCATGATGATGAGTTTGACACAGGCGTTCCCCGCATTGTCAAAGCAGAAGCTGGTCAGGTAGATGAAGGGGATGATGGCCCAGGCATAGAGCATCAGCATCAAGAAGACAGCTGGGACATTCTCCTTATGTGTGAAAGCCTCCTCACCGTAGTATAGAAACACCACCTGGGGAAAGTGGGGCAGAATTTGGAAAAGTCACTAAGACTCAGGCCTAAGCATGAGAGAAAGGATACGATAATCTCAACTTATTCTTCATAAGGTAAGGTGTTGGCAGGACTCTGCAGCACCGCCCTTCCCTCACTCCTCTGGCCGTGCAGGGGACACCAGTGCAGTGAGACGAGGAGCACAGCGGCAGAACCGGGGAGGACGTGCTCCAGGCTGCAGCCCTCAGTGCCCTGGTGGGCTACTTCTGGAATGTAAACACCTGTCCCCAGGGCACTGTCTTACCAGCCTGAGGCAGCAGCTCTGGGGAGGTCACCACCTAGAGACCCCAGAGCAGGCCCCCTGCTCCTAATGACACTGGGATGGGAATCACCTTTTACTGAGGGTCAGCGAGGAAGCTGTGTTCACAGCCATGTGGCCCATCAGGGGCAGAGCTGCCAGCCTAGACTTCTGGTTGGGTCCCGGTTCTTTGCAGGGGCCCCAAGGCCAGTCCCCTGGACACAGGGGATGGGGGGAGGGGCCCCTCACAATGCAGCTCACCAGCAGCAGCAGGCTGGGGACAAGGAAGGACAGGAGGTCCCATAGCAGAGACGAGAGCCAGAACGTAGCCACATGGACGCCACTGATGAACTGGACCTGCTTGGCCTTGAGGCCTCTCTCTTTGACTGTCAAGATGGAAAAGGAACTCGAAAGGAAAGCCATTCCAAAAAGCAAGTTGATGACAAGATAATGTCCTTTAGGGCCCCTGTCAAAAGCAGGATATAAAGAGAGAGGCAGTCATTTAAGTAGAACCGGTCAAAGCAACCATATTCCAAAATAACAATTTGTAATTAAAACAAAGAGACAAGAAGGGAGGAAGCTGGCGGTAAAGGGAGAAGCTTAGTGAGGAGGAAGGAAAGCTGTATATACTCATACAAGATGTCCTCCGTGGTCTCCATGCTCGACTGAGGCTGAGGGTGGTTCAGTACCGTTATCGATGCCCTGGGCCCAGAAAGCAACTTGAACAGGATGTTATCCACCAGTGCCAGCACCTGGGCCGTGGAATGGTACGCCTGGTTATTGAACAGTGCTGTCACGATGGTGTGGTTCCCCACATCGTCAAAAGAAATGGCCACCAGGTAGTTCTGGTCAAAGACCTCGGGCTCCTCCTCTGACTTTTTCAGGAGGAATGCTTCCACTGGGCCTGGAAGAAAACAGACCACTGAGCGGGTCGCACCAGGCCTCGCGAGGCAGGGAGGACCGCGGCTCCTCCGGAACGTCTCTCTCCTCACCAAGCCCCACACACATCCCCAGTGGGGGTCCTCCTGTCATGGCGGTGCCCTGACTTCCAGTCATCCACTTGGCCTGCAGGGCTGCCTCCCGCCTGAGCCCCTCAGGCCTGGGGCCTCAAGAAAGTTTTCCTTTCCTTGACTGGAGCAGCAGCGAAGTCTTGTCCAGGCATCTTTCAGGCTTCCCTGCTGTGCAGCCCCCATTCACACCACAGGCTTTGAACTCAGGCACAACCTCTGACCCTCTGAGGCTGAGCTATGTCTATGTGACCATCACGACCTGTTCCTCTGTATTACTGCCTTTCCACGAGACCTCTGGGCTAGGAGCTCTCTGAGAGCTGTTCATCACCACACTTCTAGCACACAGGCTGATTGGCCAAGAACCCTGGAATTTTTACGCTGGAATGATCACTGTACTGGTGGCTCAAGGTTACTGAGTGCCAGTGTCGCAGTGCGAAGCATCTTTGATGGGCACTCCCCTGGGGACCCTCCGGTGACAGTGTGAGGAAACCAAGGTTGGGAGAGGCAAGGCACTATAATCCCAACCGTTTCTGCAGCTGATCTCTTGTACTTTACTAAAAATAAATCCTTAAAATTTTCATTTTAAATTAAAATAGCACATCAATATAATATTAAAAATCAAATAATTATACAAAACTTACAATGAGAGATGACAGTGCCATGGCCTTCCACATCACTATCCCTGGCTCCTGCTCCCAGGGCAACCATGTTGAAGTCTTTCAGTCTGGGTCTCTCAGGATCAATAAATAGTCCATTTCTCCACTGACAGCCTATCTCAGAAGCAAGGACTTGGCTCTCTTAGAGGACTATCCCCCACCTTCTATGGCCTTCCCTAGAAGGGCCTTCTAGCCACACACTCTGACTTCAGGGAGCATCATGTAGCCTGGAAACACATGGCTTCACTGCAGGGAGCAATAGGCCTGCTTCCTGCCCCGTTTTCCTGGGCCTGGTACTTACTTTGCAGCTCCAGAGGAATCTGGTCCTCAGCCATAAGCACATCTGTCAGACGATCTAGAAGCTGCGGACCCAGCCTGGAGTTCGGAGAAATGTAGAATGGAACAATAGTTTGACCATATGATTTTAGGGTCAGCTCCAAAGGGCTGTTGTCCATGCTTATATCGAAGTTGAGGAATGAGAGGCTGAGGCTCAGAATGACCAGAGGCACCAGGATCTGTATTGACAGCATCATGATCCAGTTGCGCCAAGAATAGGTAGCTCTTTTCAAGAACATGGCATAGAACTGTTGGCAGAGAAGGCTGAACTACAATTTAAAAAAAGGACATACCATTAACATGGTCACAGGTAGGAGCTGGCAGGCAGTGAAGTGGCTCATGTTCAACTGTATTCTCTCATGTCTAACATTTTGATTGTGTCAAAAATTGCTTCAAATTAAAATTATTTGACTTAATTATTAGATTAACATTTAATGGCAGAAAAAGAAGGCACAGATTGGAAAGAGTTTGAAAGAGAAGTCTAAACAGACACCAAATGTAAACAGGATACATTGTTTTTTACCTGTCAGATTGGCAAAAAATTTAATGTTGATGAGGATATAGGGGGAGGGAAATGCCATTGCTTGCTGGCATTTTAATTTGATATTACTTTTTTAGAAAACAAATGAGCTGAATGCATAAATTTAATTTGACATCCACACAGTCAAAGAGAAGAGATTGCACTTCTAGCAATGCACCCACAGATGCACCTGTGGAAGGATGCAGGCCATGCACAGAGAGGTCCCTGGGCTTCGACAGTGAATATCAAAGTGTGCAGTCATGTGCACTGGGATCCCAAGATCCAGCCTTGGGCCCAGAGGTGGCAGCTGTTGGGGTCGGCACCACAGGCTCCCATCATCTTCTCTTTCACTGGCGCTGCGCTAGCTGGGTGGGCTGGGGCCTTCAAGCTTCAGGTTTCCCAAATACCAAACACCAAACACCAAAACACCCCAGAAAGCCTCTCCCAAGCACCCACCATGTCTCCCACATTTGGATTTGAGGCTCCTTCCTCTCAAGCATTCACCAAAAGGCATCGCTATCACCCTGCCGGAGGTGGCGCTCTGAGAAATACTTCCTGGGAAGGTTCTGGAGTTGTTTCCAAAAGCAAAGCTTGGCCAAGCAGAGGCTGGATAGATCCTTCCTAGAGTTGGAGAAGAGCCTCCTGTGTAGGACAGGCACTGGTCTAGATAACCCCAAGACCTCTTCCAACTAGGGGCTCCATGGATGGCAGCTTCCCTTTGAACAGGTGATTTAAGACTATGAAACAGTGAGTCCTCTTCACTAACCCATGAAAGGGCTCCCTGGTGGCTCAGTGGAAAGGAACCTGTCTGCTAATGCAGGAGACGCAGGAGACACAGGTTTGATCTCTGGGTCAGGAAGATCCCCTGGAGGAGGAAATGGCAACCCACTTTGGTATTCTGTCTGGGAAATTCCATGGACAGAGAAGCCTGGTGGGCTCCAGTCCATGAGGTCACAAAAGAGTCAGACAAGACTAAGTGATTGAGCATGCATGCATGCAATCCAAGAAAACCAATCTCATTATTTTGTAGTATACCTCATAGATAGCTAAATCAAGATGACTATATAAAATGTATATCAACGTTCTTTTTTAAGCATTAAAACCTGTGTGAAATACAGGTTGTCCATGTATCTCATAAGAATTTTTTTCTTTTTTAATTAAGGATTTCCCTGGTGGTCCAGTGATTAAAACTTCACCTTCAAATGCAAGGAGTGCAGATTCAAACCCTGGTGAGGGAGCTAAGATCCCACACGCCTCGTGTCCAAAAAACCAAAATAGAAAACGAGCAAATTCAGTAAAGAATTTAAAAAATGGTCCACATCAAAAAAAAAATCTTAAAAATTTTTAATTTCAGGTGGTACCATGCATGGTCTGTTTCATAGTGAAAGACTAAAAAGAAAGGTTAAATATGCTTTTTGGACAGCAGATTTAATGCTTTTTTTAAAAAGCTAAGTCTCCTGACTTCTTTTTTTCTTTTAATGTTTATCTATTTGTTTTTGGCTGTGCTGGGTCTTTGCTGCTGTGTGGGCCTTTCTCCAGTTGAGGACAGCTGGGGCCCTTCTCCAGCTGTGGCACACGGGTTTCCCACTGCTGTGGCCTCTCTTGTTGCCAAGCATGGGCCCTAGGGCACTTGAGCTTCAGCAGTTGCGGCCTCCAAGCTCTAGAGTGCAGGCTCAGTGGTTGCGGTGTTCGGACTTAGTCTCTCCACAGCGTGTGGGGATCTTCCCGCGTCAGGGACTGGGCCTGTTCTCCCGGGCTGGCAGGTGGGCTCTTCACCACGGAGCCACCAGGGAGGCTCGATTTAGTGTTTTTACGCTTTCTTTTTTCTAGTGAAAGAAATAGCCACACCCTTTCTATGAGCTTTTCTGATACTTCCTTTCATTGGGTTGATCCTGGTCAGAAAACACCAGCATTCTGATTTTCAACTAGAACAAAGAGCACGGTGTTCCTGAAATCCAGCAGAGCCGATCTTTTATGTCTAAAATCTGCCCAGGGGCAGATTTTTCTTAAGCCCCTATTAAAGGTTGACATTCATGTCTTGACAGAATAATATCATGACTCCAGGAATGAAACAGAAACCTGCTTCCTGCGTTTGATGTATCTGCTCACCCCGGTGTTTGGATGGATGGGTAGGCCGGATGGTATTGAGAAAATCCTTGAATGTAGACGTCTAATCCTGTTGACAGGAACTCTGCTCACCAGTGGATGAGAATGGAAGGAGGGAAGCTTGATGATCTGCAAGTCTATGTCGGAATCCATCAGCTTATTAACCCTAAACCAAACCAAAAACACAAAGAAATGAGAATTCTCAAAATCACAACACATTTCATTTTGTTCAGATTTAAAGAATGAAAGTCATGTAAGATATGAAAAAAATAAGTTAGGACACAAACAATGAGGAGAAAAAAAGCCACACCAAGATTACATACTGTTGGCAAGTGTATACTGGCTAGAAAGGGCTTAAAAAGGAACTAACAACTGAATTAACTGACCAATGGCTTCTCCAAATAACTGAGGGAACACTAGCTTGAATAGATTTCATTATTTTCCTTAAAAGATACCACACAAATTAAAACAAAAATATAATATCACTTAATATGTATTTTATGAGCAAAACTATTAATTATAAAACGCGGCGTTTCTGACACTCCAGGTCTGGGGTTTGTAAACTATGGCCAGTCGGCCAAATCCAGCCCAAGGTTTGTTTTGGTATGGGACGAGCTCAGAAAGGATTTCACATTTGTAAATTGCTGTTACATGGTTAATTAAGTGCCTACATAATACCCGTGTTATGTGACCATTCCTACACAGCCTAAAGCATTTACCAAAGCTGTAATACTTTGGCCACCTGATACAAAGAGCTGACTCATTAGAAAAGACCCTGATGCTGGGAAAGACTGAAGTGGACCTGCAATGGGGCTGCGCTTACAGCCCTCTCCCACCCCACAGGCTGCTTGGTGCTAACCCCAGGCCACTCCACGTGCCACCAGCTGCCACCCTGCACAAACCACAACACATCTCCACCAACAAGGAGGTGGGATTAGAGCTTTCATTTCAGGCTTCATGACTGGCTACACCACCAGCTCCAAACCAGGGGAGGTCTGCAAGGAAGACAGCCTAGGGACACGTGACTTTCTTCAGACTCCCTGAAGAGAGGCTGAACAGACTCTTCATATGAAAACAGACTCTACTCTCAGGGCTTGGATTTAGAGTAGTACAGATTTGGGGGATCAATTTATGAAATTCCTGTCAGTGGAGGCCACTGCGATGTACAGGGAGTTGAACTTGGATGTGAGGTCTCCAGACCAACATTTCCTGGACCAGGACTCAGTAACTGAGCAGCAGAGCCATGGGGTCCACCTGTGGGGATGGAAGCACCATTTGGGGGCACAGCTCGAAAGTCGTGGCTCCATGTTGTGGCTGAGGCATCATGGCTCTGGTGATCAGACAGTTGCACCTGCAGAGACCAGGCCCCAGTGGGTAGTTGCAGAGGGGAAGAGGCACAGTGGTTTGTGTCCTCTTAACGCTCTCTCTGTAGAAGTCTAAATGTGGAAATCTACCCTGGAGACTGAAGTAGAGGGGAGCGGGGAAACTGCCCCAACTCAGCTCTGTGGCTCCTGGGTGGGACAGAGACATACTTAACCACAAGGCAGTCTTGAGAGCCCTGCCTGGGGTGAACAGCCAGCCACAGCGGCTCCCAGACCCTCCCGGGTCAGTGACCACCTTCCGACGCCCAGGAGAGGAGTGCTCGACAATCCCACATGTGATCACAGGGACAGGTATTCACAGCTCCTGCTTATTCACCTCCCTGCCTTCCTTCTTTCTCTGCTGATCCTACTCGAGCACTGGCTGAGGACGGAGGAGAGGCCACAAACCACCTCTACCTAGTCTGCCAGCTGAGGAATCTCCTCTGCCACACTCTGGGGTGGGATCCATCTTCCTCTGGCTCGTGCTTTCTTCCTCCTTTGCTTTACTCCTGCACTTTGTTGGCCGAGATCCTTGACTAACTTTCCAAGAAAGTGGGGTATGGGTTCAGTTGCTGTTGCCCAGCTGAGGTTGTCTTTGCTCTGTCCCCACATCTGCCTGACGACAGAACTCAGTACAGAAACCCCTGTATTTCAGGAAATGTTTGGGTCTCTCTTCATTCAGTGTTGGACATTTGATAAATCCTTTCAATCTTGAAGTCTGCTTTTTTTAACTCTGGGAAATTTTATTTTGTTTCTTGGGTAGTTTCCTCAACCTGATTTCCTGTTTTCTGTTTCTGGAAGGCTTATTGATTGAATACAAATAGCATCTCCTGCATTTACTGTCACATTACCTGCCTTTTCTCTCAACTTGTCTATTTCTCTTAACTTTTTGTTCCACTTTCTGGAAAATTCATTGCCTTTATTTTCCAACCCCTCTGCTAAATTCTTATTTTGGCAATCAGATCTTTCTTGTTTCCAACGTTTTTCTTCTTCGTGGAATTCTACAGAAGTCTCTTATTACCTTCTCTCAAACTAAGGAGTAGTCTGTTTTAGTGAAGTGCGTGATCACCAGTGGATAGTTTGATGATTCTGACAAGTATTTTTGCCCATGTAATCAACATCTCAATCACAATACGGCTGTCCCCATCGCTCCGGGTCCCCTCTGGTCTTTGTGCAGTGGACCCCCAGCCCCGAGCTCAGGGCTGCGTCGTCCAGGCAGCACCCGCTGTGCCATCTGTCTGCACTGTGGCCTGTGCTGAGTGTCTGTCCCCTGGGGGATGCATGTCTGCAACACTGACAGTTTGGGGCTCTTCCAACGACCACTGCTGAGAAGAGCCTCATGCAGGCCCCTGCAGACACGTGCTTTCACAGGCAGGACATGTGTGGCTGCCAGAGGGAGGGTTAAAGCTGTGTGACGTGTGGACCTGATGGGCCTCACCTTTTTCACTTGTGACCGAGACAAGAACAAAGGGGCCAGTGCTCAGAAAGGTCAGCATGATGATGAGTTTGACACAGGCGTTCCCCGCATTGTCAAAGCAGAAGCTGGTCAGGTAGATGAAGGGGATGATGGCCCAGGCATAGAGCATCAGCATCAAGAAGACAGCTGGGACATTCTCCTTATGTGTGAAAGCCTCCTCACCGTAGTATAGAAACACCACCTGGGGAAAGTGGGGCAGAATTTGGAAAAGTCACTAAGACTCAGGCCTAAGCATGAGAGAAAGGATACGATAATCTCAACTTATTCTTCATAAGGTAAGGTGTTGGCAGGACTCTGCAGCACCGCCCTTCCCTCACTCCTCTGGCCGTGCAGGGGACACCAGTGCAGTGAGACGAGGAGCACAGCGGCAGAACCGGGGAGGACGTGCTCCAGGCTGCAGCCCTCAGTGCCCTGGTGGGCTACTTCTGGAATGTAAACACCTGTCCCCAGGGCACTGTCTTACCAGCCTGAGGCAGCAGCTCTGGGGAGGTCACCACCTAGAGACCCCAGAGCAGGCCCCCTGCTCCTAATGACACTGGGATGGGAATCACCTTTTACTGAGGGTCAGCGAGGAAGCTGTGTTCACAGCCATGTGGCCCATCAGGGGCAGAGCTGCCAGCCTAGACTTCTGGTTGGGTCCCGGTTCTTTGCAGGGGCCCCAAGGCCAGTCCCCTGGACACAGGGGATGGGGGGAGGGGCCCCTCACAATGCAGCTCACCAGCAGCAGCAGGCTGGGGACAAGGAAGGACAGGAGGTCCCATAGCAGAGACGAGAGCCAGAACGTAGCCACATGGACGCCACTGATGAACTGGACCTGCTTGGCCTTGAGGCCTCTCTCTTTGACTGTCAAGATGGAAAAGGAACTCGAAAGGAAAGCCATTCCAAAAAGCAAGTTGATGACAAGATAATGTCCTTTAGGGCCCCTGTCAAAAGCAGGATATAAAGAGAGAGGCAGTCATTTAAGTAGAACCGGTCAAAGCAACCATATTCCAAAATAACAATTTGTAATTAAAACAAAGAGACAAGAAGGGAGGAAGCTGGCGGTAAAGGGAGAAGCTTAGTGAGGAGGAAGGAAAGCTGTATATACTCATACAAGATGTCCTCCGTGGTCTCCATGCTCGACTGAGGCTGAGGGTGGTTCAGTACCGTTATCGATGCCCTGGGCCCAGAAAGCAACTTGAACAGGATGTTATCCACCAGTGCCAGCACCTGGGCCGTGGAATGGTACGCCTGGTTATTGAACAGTGCTGTCACGATGGTGTGGTTCCCCACATCGTCAAAAGAAATGGCCACCAGGTAGTTCTGGTCAAAGACCTCGGGCTCCTCCTCTGACTTTTTCAGGAGGAATGCTTCCACTGGGCCTGGAAGAAAACAGACCACTGAGCGGGTCGCACCAGGCCTCGCGAGGCAGGGAGGACCGCGGCTCCTCCGGAACGTCTCTCTCCTCACCAAGCCCCACACACATCCCCAGTGGGGGTCCTCCTGTCATGGCGGTGCCCTGACTTCCAGTCATCCACTTGGCCTGCAGGGCTGCCTCCCGCCTGAGCCCCTCAGGCCTGGGGCCTCAAGAAAGTTTTCCTTTCCTTGACTGGAGCAGCAGCGAAGTCTTGTCCAGGCATCTTTCAGGCTTCCCTGCTGTGCAGCCCCCATTCACACCACAGGCTTTGAACTCAGGCACAACCTCTGACCCTCTGAGGCTGAGCTATGTCTATGTGACCATCACGACCTGTTCCTCTGTATTACTGCCTTTCCACGAGACCTCTGGGCTAGGAGCTCTCTGAGAGCTGTTCATCACCACACTTCTAGCACACAGGCTGATTGGCCAAGAACCCTGGAATTTTTACGCTGGAATGATCACTGTACTGGTGGCTCAAGGTTACTGAGTGCCAGTGTCGCAGTGCGAAGCATCTTTGATGGGCACTCCCCTGGGGACCCTCCGGTGACAGTGTGAGGAAACCAAGGTTGGGAGAGGCAAGGCACTATAATCCCAACCGTTTCTGCAGCTGATCTCTTGTACTTTACTAAAAATAAATCCTTAAAATTTTCATTTTAAATTAAAATAGCACATCAATATAATATTAAAAATCAAATAATTATACAAAACTTACAATGAGAGATGACAGTGCCATGGCCTTCCACATCACTATCCCTGGCTCCTGCTCCCAGGGCAACCATGTTGAAGTCTTTCAGTCTGGGTCTCTCAGGATCAATAAATAGTCCATTTCTCCACTGACAGCCTATCTCAGAAGCAAGGACTTGGCTCTCTTAGAGGACTATCCCCCACCTTCTATGGCCTTCCCTAGAAGGGCCTTCTAGCCACACACTCTGACTTCAGGGAGCATCATGTAGCCTGGAAACACATGGCTTCACTGCAGGGAGCAATAGGCCTGCTTCCTGCCCCGTTTTCCTGGGCCTGGTACTTACTTTGCAGCTCCAGAGGAATCTGGTCCTCAGCCATAAGCACATCTGTCAGACGATCTAGAAGCTGCGGACCCAGCCTGGAGTTCGGAGAAATGTAGAATGGAACAATAGTTTGACCATATGATTTTAGGGTCAGCTCCAAAGGGCTGTTGTCCATGCTTATATCGAAGTTGAGGAATGAGAGGCTGAGGCTCAGAATGACCAGAGGCACCAGGATCTGTATTGACAGCATCATGATCCAGTTGCGCCAAGAATAGGTAGCTCTTTTCAAGAACATGGCATAGAACTGTTGGCAGAGAAGGCTGAACTACAATTTAAAAAAAGGACATACCATTAACATGGTCACAGGTAGGAGCTGGCAGGCAGTGAAGTGGCTCATGTTCAACTGTATTCTCTCATGTCTAACATTTTGATTGTGTCAAAAATTGCTTCAAATTAAAATTATTTGACTTAATTATTAGATTAACATTTAATGGCAGAAAAAGAAGGCACAGATTGGAAAGAGTTTGAAAGAGAAGTCTAAACAGACACCAAATGTAAACAGGATACATTGTTTTTTACCTGTCAGATTGGCAAAAAATTTAATGTTGATGAGGATATAGGGGGAGGGAAATGCCATTGCTTGCTGGCATTTTAATTTGATATTACTTTTTTAGAAAACAAATGAGCTGAATGCATAAATTTAATTTGACATCCACACAGTCAAAGAGAAGAGATTGCACTTCTAGCAATGCACCCACAGATGCACCTGTGGAAGGATGCAGGCCATGCACAGAGAGGTCCCTGGGCTTCGACAGTGAATATCAAAGTGTGCAGTCATGTGCACTGGGATCCCAAGATCCAGCCTTGGGCCCAGAGGTGGCAGCTGTTGGGGTCGGCACCACAGGCTCCCATCATCTTCTCTTTCACTGGCGCTGCGCTAGCTGGGTGGGCTGGGGCCTTCAAGCTTCAGGTTTCCCAAATACCAAACACCAAACACCAAAACACCCCAGAAAGCCTCTCCCAAGCACCCACCATGTCTCCCACATTTGGATTTGAGGCTCCTTCCTCTCAAGCATTCACCAAAAGGCATCGCTATCACCCTGCCGGAGGTGGCGCTCTGAGAAATACTTCCTGGGAAGGTTCTGGAGTTGTTTCCAAAAGCAAAGCTTGGCCAAGCAGAGGCTGGATAGATCCTTCCTAGAGTTGGAGAAGAGCCTCCTGTGTAGGACAGGCACTGGTCTAGATAACCCCAAGACCTCTTCCAACTAGGGGCTCCATGGATGGCAGCTTCCCTTTGAACAGGTGATTTAAGACTATGAAACAGTGAGTCCTCTTCACTAACCCATGAAAGGGCTCCCTGGTGGCTCAGTGGAAAGGAACCTGTCTGCTAATGCAGGAGACGCAGGAGACACAGGTTTGATCTCTGGGTCAGGAAGATCCCCTGGAGGAGGAAATGGCAACCCACTTTGGTATTCTGTCTGGGAAATTCCATGGACAGAGAAGCCTGGTGGGCTCCAGTCCATGAGGTCACAAAAGAGTCAGACAAGACTAAGTGATTGAGCATGCATGCATGCAATCCAAGAAAACCAATCTCATTATTTTGTAGTATACCTCATAGATAGCTAAATCAAGATGACTATATAAAATGTATATCAACGTTCTTTTTTAAGCATTAAAACCTGTGTGAAATACAGGTTGTCCATGTATCTCATAAGAATTTTTTTCTTTTTTAATTAAGGATTTCCCTGGTGGTCCAGTGATTAAAACTTCACCTTCAAATGCAAGGAGTGCAGATTCAAACCCTGGTGAGGGAGCTAAGATCCCACACGCCTCGTGTCCAAAAAACCAAAATAGAAAACGAGCAAATTCAGTAAAGAATTTAAAAAATGGTCCACATCAAAAAAAAAATCTTAAAAATTTTTAATTTCAGGTGGTACCATGCATGGTCTGTTTCATAGTGAAAGACTAAAAAGAAAGGTTAAATATGCTTTTTGGACAGCAGATTTAATGCTTTTTTTAAAAAGCTAAGTCTCCTGACTTCTTTTTTTCTTTTAATGTTTATCTATTTGTTTTTGGCTGTGCTGGGTCTTTGCTGCTGTGTGGGCCTTTCTCCAGTTGAGGACAGCTGGGGCCCTTCTCCAGCTGTGGCACACGGGTTTCCCACTGCTGTGGCCTCTCTTGTTGCCAAGCATGGGCCCTAGGGCACTTGAGCTTCAGCAGTTGCGGCCTCCAAGCTCTAGAGTGCAGGCTCAGTGGTTGCGGTGTTCGGACTTAGTCTCTCCACAGCGTGTGGGGATCTTCCCGCGTCAGGGACTGGGCCTGTTCTCCCGGGCTGGCAGGTGGGCTCTTCACCACGGAGCCACCAGGGAGGCTCGATTTAGTGTTTTTACGCTTTCTTTTTTCTAGTGAAAGAAATAGCCACACCCTTTCTATGAGCTTTTCTGATACTTCCTTTCATTGGGTTGATCCTGGTCAGAAAACACCAGCATTCTGATTTTCAACTAGAACAAAGAGCACGGTGTTCCTGAAATCCAGCAGAGCCGATCTTTTATGTCTAAAATCTGCCCAGGGGCAGATTTTTCTTAAGCCCCTATTAAAGGTTGACATTCATGTCTTGACAGAATAATATCATGACTCCAGGAATGAAACAGAAACCTGCTTCCTGCGTTTGATGTATCTGCTCACCCCGGTGTTTGGATGGATGGGTAGGCCGGATGGTATTGAGAAAATCCTTGAATGTAGACGTCTAATCCTGTTGACAGGAACTCTGCTCACCAGTGGATGAGAATGGAAGGAGGGAAGCTTGATGATCTGCAAGTCTATGTCGGAATCCATCAGCTTATTAACCCTAAACCAAACCAAAAACACAAAGAAATGAGAATTCTCAAAATCACAACACATTTCATTTTGTTCAGATTTAAAGAATGAAAGTCATGTAAGATATGAAAAAAATAAGTTAGGACACAAACAATGAGGAGAAAAAAAGCCACACCAAGATTACATACTGTTGGCAAGTGTATACTGGCTAGAAAGGGCTTAAAAAGGAACTAACAACTGAATTAACTGACCAATGGCTTCTCCAAATAACTGAGGGAACACTAGCTTGAATAGATTTCATTATTTTCCTTAAAAGATACCACACAAATTAAAACAAAAATATAATATCACTTAATATGTATTTTATGAGCAAAACTATTAATTATAAAACGCGGCGTTTCTGACACTCCAGGTCTGGGGTTTGTAAACTATGGCCAGTCGGCCAAATCCAGCCCAAGGTTTGTTTTGGTATGGGACGAGCTCAGAAAGGATTTCACATTTGTAAATTGCTGTTACATGGTTAATTAAGTGCCTACATAATACCCGTGTTATGTGACCATTCCTACACAGCCTAAAGCATTTACCAAAGCTGTAATACTTTGGCCACCTGATACAAAGAGCTGACTCATTAGAAAAGACCCTGATGCTGGGAAAGACTGAAGGCAAAAGGAGAAGGGGGCAGCAGAGGATGAAATGGCTGGATAGCATCACCAACTCAATGGACATGAGTTTGAGCAAACTCCGGGAGATAGTGAAGGACAGGGAAGCCTGGCGTGCTGCAGTCCATGGGGTTGCAAAGAGTCACACACAACTCAATAACTGAATAACAACAACACAATACCCTTGATTATGCGACCACGCCTACACAGCCTAAAGTATATACTATCTGACCCTTTAGAAAAAAGTTTGCAGAACCCCTGCTCAGGGTAAAATTCAGCAAAGTATGAGGTCAAAAAACATACTTTTACTCATAGTCTTTGAGCTAGTTATTCCATTGCTGGAAATTTGTCACAAGAATATAATTCAATAAACTGGTTCGTTTTCCCTCCAGTACAGTTCTGCAAAGGACAGTATATTAACTGTTATTTATTGCTGTGACACAGATTATCCCAAAACTTAGCATCTTAAAACAACAGTAAGCATTTACAATCTCACACAGTTCCAGTGGGTCAGGAGTTTGGGGGTGGCTCAGCTGAGTGGCTCTGCCTCAAGGTCTCTCCTGCAGATGCAGTCTGGCTCTCGGCCAGGCTACAGTTGTCTGAAGGCTGGACTGGGGCCAGAGGATCTGGTCCACTCACAGGATAGTGCCCTTATGTGGCAGCGGAAAGGAGGCAGTGGTGTGTGGTTCTCTAAGTGTAGTTTGGACACTGGCTGATGTTTTAATTAACATTAATGATTAAGATAAAACTGAAACAACAAAGATGTTATGTCAAAACTTCACTCATTCATTCACGAGGTGAGTATCGTTTTTACTGGACTAAATAACACATTTAAAAACCTCAAAGAGTATTTCCTCAAATTCTATTAGTGAAATTGCTTCAGATAGGACATACTGTGAAGTTTAATTAACACTATTAACATTTTCTCAGTCATTACTTTCTAAATCTAGACAGTCAACAAAGAAATAAACTCCAATTTATAGTGTTTACCAATTTTCATGTTGTAAATACTCTCACCAGTATTGATTTCAAATTGTCAACATAATGCTTCCATCGCACAGTGTAAGTAGATGTAAAAATAACCTCAAGAGCACTGATAATAGTAAAATGTAACCAAATCATGAGGAAATGGGTTTTATTATTTCCCTCTGTGATTATTGTTATTTATAAGAAATATAGATTTGTTCTTTGTCCTGGTTCCAGAACAGAGCTCCTAAAACTCTTGCAAATTTCTAAGTGAAGAGAGCCATAAGAGTGTCCTTTGTCATGGTGACTTGGGAAAGCACCACGAGATGGGGTCTGGTTGCCAGGGGAACCAAAACCATGTGATTGGCAGGTTAGAGCTTTTGACCACCTTCACCCAGTTACCACACCTGTGCCTCCAACCTCTGAAGAAAGTGAAAGCCAAAGTTTCTCAGTTGTATTCACTCTTTGAGACCTCATAGACTATATAGTCCATGGGATTCTCCAGGCCAGAATCCTGGAGTGGGTAGCCTTTTCCTTCTCCAGGCAATCTTCCCAAACCAGGGCTCGAACTCAGGTCTCCCACGATGCAGGCGGATTCTTTACCAGTAGAGCCACAAGGGAAGCCCAAGAATACTGGAGTGGGTAGTCTATCCCTTTTCCAGCAGATCTTCCCAACCNAGGCCAGAATCCTGGAGTGGGTAGCCTTTTCCTTCTCCAGGCAATCTTCCCAAACCAGGGCTCGAACTCAGGTCTCCCACGATGCAGGCGGATTCTTTACCAGTAGAGCCACAAGGGAAGCCCAAGAATACTGGAGTGGGTAGTCTATCCCTTTTCCAGCAGATCTTCCCAACCCAGGAATCAAACTGGGGTCTCCTGCATTGCGGGCAGATTCTTTACCAACTGAACTATCAGGGAAGCCTGCCTCCAACCTCTGGCAACCACAAATCTGTTGTTTCTGTGAATTTTTTTTTTTATATTCCACATTTAAGTGAGATCACATAGTGCTTGTATTTCTGTGCCTGAGATTTCATTGAGCATAATGCCCTCAAGGCCCATCCATGTTGTTGCAAATGGCATGATTCCTCTTTAAAAAAAATTTTTTATGGCCAAACAGTGTGTGTGTGTGTGTGTGTTTATCAATCACGTCTTCTTTATCCACTCACCTGCTGATGGACACTTAAGTTGTTTCCACAACTTGGCCACTGTAAATAATTCTGAAATAAACATGGCAGTACATGTTTGAGGTAGTGAGTCCACTTCCTTTAGATATATACCCATAAAGTGGAACCACATCATATGATAGTTCTATTTTTAATTTTTTTGAGGAAATTTCAATATTGCTTTTTATAGTGGTTGTATATCAATTTACATTCTCACCAACAGAATACAAGGGTTCTCTTTTTTCCATATCCTTGCCAACACTTGTCATCTCTTGTCTCTCTGCCATTCCAATGGGTGTGAAGTGATAGCTCACTGTGGTTCTGATTTGCATTTCCCTAATGATTAGTGATGCTGAACACCTTTTCATGTACCTGTTGGCCATCTGAATATTTTCTTTGGAAAAAAGTCTATTCAGGCCCTCTGCCTATTTAAAAATTGGATTTTTTTTGCTATTGAATTGTATGAATTCTTTATGTATTTTAGATACTAACCCCTTATCATGTGTCTGCAAATACTTTCTCCCATTCAGTAGGTTGCCTTTGCATTTTGTCGATCATTTCTTTTGCTGTGCAGAAGCTTTATTTTGAGGTGGTTCTTCTTGTTTATTTTCCTTTTGTTACTTGTGCTAATATTCTCCCCTTTACTGTGAGCTAGACCTAGTGACTAACTTCTAGTAAATAGAATATAGCAAACGTGATAAAATGACACTTCTAAGATTAGGTGACAAAGTGAACATGGTTTCCATCTGGTCATCTTTCTCTGATCACTCGCTGTGGGGGACACCAACTGCCATATCACAAGGTCACTCCAGCACCCTGGGTGGGGAGGCCCACATCATGAGCAACTGAGGCCAGCCAGCAACAACAGGAGTGAACGTGAAAGTGGATCCTTCCCCAAGTGAGCCTGTAGAGACTGCAGCCCCAGCTGGAGACCTGACTACATGCTCGTGCTCAGACGCTCAGCTGTGTCCGACTCTTTGCGACCTCATGGACTGTAGCCCACCAGGTTCTTCTGTCCATGGGATTTTCCAGGCAAGTATATTGGAGTGGGTTGCCATTTCCAACCACCTCAAAAGAGATCTGAGCCAGAATCTCCTACCTACTTGCTCCTTAGCTCCTGACCCACAGAAACTGTGAGGTAACAAATGTTTGTCGTTTCAAGGCTGCTAAGTTTCAGAGTAATTCACTAGCAGCTATAGATAATTAATACAAGCCAAAAGAGGAGTATGACAGACATGAGACACCTGAAAGGGAAAAATCACGTGTAAGTAGCTGTCTCAGTAAGAGTGGAAAGAAAGGATGGATCAGAAGACAGATTAGATGAGAATTTTCCAAAACTGACCAATATCAGCAAACCACAATGTGAAAAGTGGTAAAAATCCTAAGCAGAACACAAAGAAAACCACACAAATGCACATCACTGTAAAAATGTTGAAAACCTAAGAGAAAGAAAAAATTATATTAAAAGCAGCCAGAGGTAAAGGACAGATTGCATTAAAAGAATAATAAGAATACTAGCAGCTGACATCTCGGTGGACATATGGAAGTCAGAAGACAGTAGAATGGAAGGAACAAGCGAAAATGATCTATTCATATAATGGAGAACTATTCAGCAATAAAAAACCAAAGTATTTATTATACATGCTAAATATGAATGAACCTCCAAAAATTATTCTACGGGAAAGAAGCCAGACATAAAATACACACTGTATGATTTTCTACATATGAATCCAAATGATTCCATTCTTATGAAATGTACATAATAGGTAAATATATAAAGACAGAAATAGACTAGTGGCTTCCTTGGACTAAAAATGGGAACAAGGAATATTTGGAATATTTGCAAATGAACATGAAAGATTTTTCCAGAGTGATGAAAATGTTCTAATGTTGGCTTATGGTCCCACCATAAATTTACTAAAAGCTATCAAACTATACAGTATGAATTACTGGTTAATGCTACAGTATGTAAACTATACCCCAACAAATCTGTTTTAAGAAGAAGAAATTAGAATTACATTGTAGAAGTATTAAAAACAATCCTTGACAATGTAAAATTCTGTATCAAGGGAAAATTCTTTTAAAAATGGAGGCCAAAAATATATTTTCAGGCAAACAAAAACTCTGAGACTTCATCAGATCAGAAAATCTGCACTAAAGAAAATAGATATTGTTTGGGCAGAAAGAAAATAGCCTGAGATGGAAGCTTAAGGATGAATGATGCTTAAGAGTGTAAGAACAATGCAAAGGGTAGATACGTGCTAAATTTAAATGAATGCTGATTGCTCAAAAAAACAATAATGTGCTACAGACTTTTAAATATACACAGAACTGAAATAGTTGAATAAATGCCACATAACAAAAGTGGAACAAATGGAATTTAAGAGTGCTATACTGTCTGGAATGCAGTAAATGTGCTAGTTTATTGTACACTTTAATAAGGTAAAAATGCACATTGAAATCTTAGGATAACCAATAAGAGAAGAGCAAGATAATGTACAAATTCTAAACTAACGGAGGAGAAAATATAAAGCAAAAAAAAAAAAAAAACAACTCTCTAAATCAATTCCAAAGACTAGAAAGAAAATAAGAGAATATGGAATTGACGGGATAAATAGAAGACACTGAGCAATATGATAGATTTAAAACTAAATGGATTAGAAGTTTATTACTCACTAGAAAAGACCCTGATGATGGGAAAGATTGAAGGCAAAAGAAGGGGGCAGCAGAGAATGAGATGGTCAGATAGCATCACTGACTCAATGGACATGAATCTGAGCGAACTCCAAGAGATAGTGGTGGACAGAGGAGGCTGGCGTGCTGCATAGACGGGGTCGCAGAGTTGGACATGAATTAGCAACTGAACAACAACAAAGAACTACTTAAAAGATAAAGATATACAAATGAGTGTTTTTTAAACTCCAACTATATCCCATTTATAAGAAACACATCTAAAATATGTGGCTATAGTATGAATGAATGCAAAAGAATGGATAAGGAGAATATCCTTCAAAAATGAGAAACAAAATCATTTCCAGACCAAGATAACCGAGAGCCTTTGGCACCAGCATAAAAACAGTAAAGGACATGGGACAGAATGTACTTCAGGCAGAAGGAAAGTCTGAGAAGCACAAGGAAAAAAAAACACAGAAAGAGCTGAATATGTATATGAATTTAAATGACCATTGTCTTTGACAAAACAATAATGTTTTGTGGACTTAAAAAAGATAAGTTGGTAATGGTAGGATGTGTGTGAATAAAATTAAGGTGTTTCAAAGCCTTGATATTTTTCAGGAGCAGAGTAAAGATATTACTTCACCTGAGACTTTGTGCATCTCAATATCAAGGCTTACCATTAAAATAATAAAATAAGAATATATAGTTTCCAACTAGTGTGGGGTAGGGAAGAAACTACAGAATGAGAAAAAAATAATCCATAAAAGGGAGAGAATGTCATACAGACTCAACAGGACTTATAGAAAATATAAGGTAAAATGATAGATATATTGTATTATAAAGTAATTAGCCTCCAATTAAAATAAATAAATTTACATTAAAAATGATAGATATAAATTTTAATATATCATAAATAATACTCATAAATAGCTTGCATATTCTATTTCAAAGACAAACATTGCCAGACTGGGTAAAATAATACTGACCGGGTCTCCTTGCCACTTTATGGCCCAGTGTGGCTGCCTGGGTAGTTTACCAGGGAGGCCCTCTCAAAGCCTTCCTAGCACTGAGCCAGCATTCCTGCTTCATTCAAATAGCTTGGTGGATGAATCAGTCAATGCCAGAGCTGCCCTACCTTGGGAGATCTTTTTTTTTTTTTAAAAAAAAAAAAAAAAAAAAAACAACTCTCTAAATCAATTCCAAAGACTAGAAAGAAAATAAGAGAATATGGAATTGACGGGATAAATAGAAGACACTGAGCAATATGATAGATTTAAAACTAAATGGATTAGAAGTTTATTACTCACTAGAAAAGACCCTGATGATGGGAAAGATTGAAGGCAAAAGAAGGGGGCAGCAGAGAATGAGATGGTCAGATAGCATCACTGACTCAATGGACATGAATCTGAGCGAACTCCAAGAGATAGTGGTGGACAGAGGAGGCTGGCGTGCTGCATAGACGGGGTCGCAGAGTTGGACATGAATTAGCAACTGAACAACAACAAAGAACTACTTAAAAGATAAAGATATACAAATGAGTGTTTTTTAAACTCCAACTATATCCCATTTATAAGAAACACATCTAAAATATGTGGCTATAGTATGAATGAATGCAAAAGAATGGATAAGGAGAATATCCTTCAAAAATGAGAAACAAAATCATTTCCAGACCAAGATAACCGAGAGCCTTTGGCACCAGCATAAAAACAGTAAAGGACATGGGACAGAATGTACTTCAGGCAGAAGGAAAGTCTGAGAAGCACAAGGAAAAAAAAACACAGAAAGAGCTGAATATGTATATGAATTTAAATGACCATTGTCTTTGACAAAACAATAATGTTTTGTGGACTTAAAAAAGATAAGTTGGTAATGGTAGGATGTGTGTGAATAAAATTAAGGTGTTTCAAAGCCTTGATATTTTTCAGGAGCAGAGTAAAGATATTACTTCACCTGAGACTTTGTGCATCTCAATATCAAGGCTTACCATTAAAATAATAAAATAAGAATATATAGTTTCCAACTAGTGTGGGGTAGGGAAGAAACTACAGAATGAGAAAAAAATAATCCATAAAAGGGAGAGAATGTCATACAGACTCAACAGGACTTATAGAAAATATAAGGTAAAATGATAGATATATTGTATTATAAAGTAATTAGCCTCCAATTAAAATAAATAAATTTACATTAAAAATGATAGATATAAATTTTAATATATCATAAATAATACTCATAAATAGCTTGCATATTCTATTTCAAAGACAAACATTGCCAGACTGGGTAAAATAATACTGACCGGGTCTCCTTGCCACTTTATGGCCCAGTGTGGCTGCCTGGGTAGTTTACCAGGGAGGCCCTCTCAAAGCCTTCCTAGCACTGAGCCAGCATTCCTGCTTCATTCAAATAGCTTGGTGGATGAATCAGTCAATGCCAGAGCTGCCCTACCTTGGGAGATCTTTTTTTTTTTTTCTTTTAATTGGAGGCTAATTAATTTACAATATTGTGGTGTTTTTTGCCATACATTCACATGAATCAGCCATGGGTGTTCATGTGTTCCCCATCCTGAACCCCTCTCCCACCTCCCTCCCCATCCTATACCTCAGGGTCGTCCCAGTGCACCAGCCCTGAGCACCCTGTCTCATGCATCGAACCTGGACTGGCGATCTATTTCACATATGATAATAAACATGTTTCAATGCTATTTTAAATGAAATAATAAACCTTCCTAATTGTCTAAACCAGTCAAGTTCGGGTTATCGGTTACTTAGAGTCAAAAGCATCCCAACTGATATGATGCCACTTTTTGCTTTTCATTCCTAGGAATTTATGTTAAAATTATGTTTGTTGAATGATATTATATTCAATATTTTCTACACTAATGAATATCCCTATTATTGGAAGCACTAGTCAGAGGCTGGAAGACTATTCAGTGAGGATGTTACAGAAAGGATTCAAACACTGGGCAACGTTTAAGCACCCTTCCAATCCTGAGATTCCTGGAATCTATGGTTTTTTATTCACTTACCTAATGAAGATTTCTTCCATAGTGGTGACAGAGGCCCCAAAGCTGGCAATGCCCAGCTCTTCCTGCCTCAGTTCCAAGTCAGTAAACAGAGCTTCAAACCTGGAAGGGAAGAGCAGTTTTATTCATCAAAGGTGGAAGTTGAATCTCTCCTTATTACCCTTGGCTTTCTACAAAGGAAAAAGCATGGACAATGGAGTTAAGAAGATATTTGTTCAAATCTCAATTCTGTCCCTCTTGAGCTTCATGACTCTGAACTTGAACAATGAGCATAAATAATACCATTTGCTTCAAAACTTTCTGTAAGGATAAATCAAATATACACCTAGCACACTGCAGGTGCAAAGTAAATATTAATTCATCTCTGAAATTGTATCAAGCATCTTTTCTGACTAAAACACTATAAGACTAGAAATCAACTACATGAAAAAAAAAAAAACCTGCAAAACCACAAACATATGGAGGCTAAACAACATGCTACTAAACAACTGATGAGTCACTGAAGAAATCAAAGAAGAAATTAAAAAATACCTTCAAGTGAAAATGAAACCACGATAATACAAAATCTACATGATGTGGCAAAAGAAAGAAGGTCTAAGATGGAAGTTTATAGTGATACAAGTCAACCTCAGGAAACAAGAAAATTTTAAAATAAATGACCTAAATTTAACCTAGAGGAACAACAAGAAGAAAAAACCCAAAGTTAGTAGAAGGAAATAAATCATAAATATTACAGCAGAAATGAATAAAGACCAAAAACAATAGAAAAAAGCAATGAAATTAAGAGGAGTTTCTTTGAAAAGATAAATAAACTGATGAGCCTTTAGCTAGACTCATTAAGAAAAATAGAGCGGGCCCAAATCAATAAAATCAGAAATGAAAAAGGGGAAGCTGCAATGGATACCACAGAAACACAAAGGAATATAAGAACTGTATATGAACAATCATACACCAATAACATGGACAATAAAGAAGAAATGGGCAAATTCACAGAAATTCAAGACTGAGCCAGGAAAAAATAGAAAATATGAACATATCAACTATCAGTAACGAAACTGAATGAGAAATAATTTTTTAAAACTCCAAACAAACAAAAGTCCAGGACCAGCTGGCTCCACAAGTGAATTCTACCAAACGTTTAGAGAAGAAAAATCATTCTCAAGCTATTTCAAAAAATTGCAGAGGACATAATGCTTCCAAGCTCATTCTATAAGTCCCTGATACCAAAAGCAGACAAAGATATCACACACAAAAAGAAAATTACATGCCAATATCACTGATGAGTATAGATGCAAAAATTCTGAACAAAATATTCACAAACTGCATTCAACAACATATTAAAAGGTTCACATACCATGATCAAGTGGGATTTATTTCAGGGATGCAAGGTTTGGTTCAGCATCTGCAAATCAATCAATGTGATATACCACATTAACAAACTAGAGAATAAAACTCATATGATTGCCTCAACAGATGAAGGAAAAATTTCTGGGCAAAATTCAATATCCATTTACAACAAAAACTCTCCACAGAGTGAGAATAGAAGGAATGTTCCTCAACATAATAAAGGCCACATATAAGCCCACAGCTAACATCACACTTGATGTGAAAAACTGCAAATGTTTCTTCTAAGATCAGGGACAAGACAAAGATGCTCACTCTCACCACTTTCATTCAACATAGTTTTGGAATTCCTGGCCACAGCAATCGGACAAGAAAAGAAATAGAAGAAATCCATATTGGAAAGGAAGAAGTAAAGCTGTCTCCATTTTCAGGTGACATGATACTATACGTAGAAAATCCTCAAGATGCCATAAAAAAACTACCAGAACTCATCAATTAATTTGTAAAATTTAAAGGATACAAAGTTAATATACAGAACTCTGTTGTTCTATATTGTTCTGTTCTGTACACAGAACTCTGTACACTTACAAAAAATTATCAGAAAGGAGAATGAAGGAAACAATTTCATTTACCATCACATAAAGAACATTATGCTGCTGCTGCTGCTGCTGTTGCCAAGTCACTTCAGTCGTGTCTGACTCTGTGTGACCTCATCGACAGCAGCCCACCAGGCTCTGCCGTCCCTGGGGTTCTCCAGGCAAGAACACTGGAGTGGGTTGCCATTTCCTTCTCCAATGCATGAAAGTGAAAACTGAAAGTGAAGTCACTGAGTCGTGTCCAACTCTCAGCGATCCCAGGGACTGCAGCCCACCAGGCTCCTCCATCCACGAGATTTTCCAGGCAAGAGTACTGGAGTGAGGTGCCATAAAGAACATTATAGCCAGGGACAAACATACCTGAGGAGATAAAAGACCAGTACTTAGAAAACTATAAGGCACTGATGAAAGAAATTGAATACAACACAAAGACGTAGAAAGATACACTTGTTCTTAGACTGGAAGAACTATTATTGTTAAAATGACCATACAGTCCAAGGCAATCTACATATTCAATGCAATCTCTATCAAGATACCAATGACATTTTTGACAGAACTAGAACAAATAATTCTAAAATTTGTATGGAAACATAAGAGGGCCGGAATAGCCAAAACCATCTTGAGAGAAAAAAGACTAGAGCTGGAAGTATCACATAAAGCGACAGTAATCAAAACAGTATGGTATTGGCACAAAAACAGACAAGTGGATCAATGGAACAGAACAGAGACCCCAGAATAAGCCCACACAGCTACAGTCAATCAGTTTACAACAAAGGAGACAAGAACAGGCAATGGGGAAACACAGTCTCTTTGTTAAGCTGTGCTGAGAAGTAAACTGGACAGCTACATGTAAAAGAATGAAATTAGAACATTTTCTCACACCATATACAAAAATAAACTCAAAATGGACTAAGACCTAAATGTAAGACCAGAAATCATAAAACTCCTAGAAGAAAACAAAGGCAGAACACAGTTTCACATAAACCATAACAATATATTTTTGGATCTATATCCTAAGGCAAAGAAAACAAAAGCAAAAACAAATGGGACTTAATTAAACTTAAAAGCTTTTCCACAGCAAAGGAAACTATTGACAGACAAAAAAAAAAAAGATTAGCTACTGAAACGGGAGAAAATATTTGCAAATAGTATGTGACTGATAAGGGGTTAATATCCAAAAACATATAAATGGTTCACTGAACTAAATATCAAAAAGACAAACAACCTAATTTTAAAATGGGCAGAAGACCTGAATAGGCATTTTTCCAGCTTGGATGGAAGGGAGTGAAAGTCACTGTGATGTAGACTGAGTAACGCATGGGCAATGAGATAAAGCAGGCAACATGATTAACCCAGTTTTAGAGAGCTTCAACTGCGCAGGGTTACAGGACACGGAGTAGTGGCTGGAAAGAGAGGCAGGCTCAAGACAGTGTATCTCCAGAGCACACTAATATGTTCATGGACATGAGCCAAAGAAGAGAAGTCGATGATGTAGACGAAAGAGGAAATAATCAAACCAGCAAACTCCTAAGACCAAGTGGCTGAGTACTTGAGCTGGTGTTGAAAAAAGCAAGTTTGTAGATCTGTTAAAAGGGATAAATAGAGTACTTGTTGGATGGTGTTTACTTTCTCAATGAAGTATAACTAAGATTCCTATCCGAAAGAAACATGAGGACTGAGGAGAGGGAAAGGGACATGTTGGGAACGAGTCTGAGGTCTGAAATAATGACAAGGCTGACCTTGGCTCCCACCCCACATGAAAAATCCACTTATAACTTTATAGTTAGCCCTCCAAATCCAAATGTTCTGCATCCACAGATTTAACCAAACTAGGGGTAGAGTGGTACCATAGTAACCTATTTATTGAAAAATCTGGGTATAAGTGGACTCACACAGTTCAAACCTGTGTTGTTCAAGGGTCAACTGTAATATAAAGGAAAATCAAATACAGTTTTCATCTGAGCCCAGTTACTTGGGTGCCTGTAATTAGAGTTCACACAGTCAAAGGCCCCTATGACGTCATCATTTTAATCTGAAAGCAGCTGGGAGCCATCAGGGGTTTTTAAGGAGGGAGGGAACATGATCAAAAGACTTCCCTGGTGGCTCAGATGGTAAAGAACCCTGTTGCCAATGAAGGAGATGCAGGTTCGATCCCTGCGTCAGGAAGATCCCCTGCAGAAGGAAATGGCAACCCACTCCAGGATTTCTTCCCTGGGAAATCCCATGGACAGAGGAGCCTGGCGGGCTACAGTACATGGGGCTGCAAAAGAGTCAGACGTGACTTAGTGACTAATCAACAACAACAGAGTTCTATGTTTTCAAGTGCACTCTGGCTGGAGCGTGGTGTTTTTATGCCGCTACTGCTAAGTCGCTTCAGTCGTGTCCAACTCTGTGCAGTCCCATAGAAGGCAGCCCACTAGGCTCCTCTGTCCCTGGGATTCTCCAGGCAAGAATACTGGAGTGGATTGCCATTTCCTTCTCCAACGTGTGAAAGTGAAAAGTGAAAGTGAAGTCGCTCAGTCGCGACCCCATGGAGTGCAGGCTCCTTCGTCCATGGCATTTTCCAGGCAAGAGTACTGGAGTAGGGTGCCATTGCCTTCTCCGATTTCTTTCTAGGAAATATCAAAGGCCCAGAAATCCAAACCATTACAGAATTGAGAGTCCTTGGTGAGGACAGGGGTGGGAGAGATGACTGAACACTGAGCACATACAAACAATTACTCCAGCCCTCTCAGGTCCATACCTGTGCGTGCTCTCTTTAGGAAGTATAAATGTTAGTTCTTCTCCAATGCTAGACTGGAAAACTGCATTTGGTATGTGCTGGTAAACCAGAAGAGAAATCTTCTCTGTGTCACAATGTGGTTTTCTTACCAGAGTTATATAATATCCTGCACCTGAAACATTTAAAAGATCATGAAATGGTTTTTCTCTTTTTAGTTACACCTAGTGTTCTATAGCCTAGAACATGACAGCTTCATAGGCTAGACAAGCTGGAGAGCTGTGGTGAATTTGCCTTGGAAAGTCTCTAACACTATTCTTGAGTCTCTCCTTTGACTCTATAGTTGGGAGGTGATAACAGCATTTAGCAAAATACAGGAGGGCTGCATTCAAGGCAACACTCTGCTTAAGGGATAACTAATGTGGGGAAGTGAAAATTGAGCAGAGAGAGACCTTGAACATTAAGGTTAAGAACAAAAGTATCTCTTTCATAATTAAATTATGTTTTGAGAATACATAGCCTATGGTATTCTAAATATTCTTTCAGAAGCTACTAGTAACACTTGTTACTACATTGCTGGCACTGTAGTCTCTCAACAAATAGTCACTGAGCTCTTGTGACCTGACAGGCACTTTTCTAGATACTGAGCATATAGCAGCAGATCAAACAGTCAAAAGTCCCTATTCTCACTCAAGGAGCTTTCATTACAGGAACGTGAGACATATGATAAGGTAAATAAGTAAATCAAGACCATATTAGTGACAAGTGCTAAGGTGAAAGATGAACAGGAAGGGGATACAGAGTATTGAGGATCATGACTTTGAAGGTGGGGAAGGCCTCACTAAGAATGTGACATCTCTGAAAGGACTGAAGACCTGAGGAAGAGGAGGAGGCGTGATGATTCGTGGTCTTGGATGCAGGAGGAGCCCCATGTCCTGGATCAGGAAGGGGGCCCTGAGGCGGAAGCAGAAGACTATCAGGAGAAATGGCTGGGTAAGCGGGGCCAGGCTAAGCAAGGCGTTTGAGCAACTCCCAGGACCCTGCCTTCTCCTTTCAGAAAGTGGGAAGGGAAGTCATCAGTGGACTGAGCAGCAGAGCGGCACACTCATTCTGACCAGTGGGCCAGAGGCCAGCTGTGGGCTGGAAGCAACTTCAGTGATCCAGATAGGGAGACAGTAGGCTGGGCCAGGGTGTGAGGAAGGCAAGGCCACGGGGATTGGCAGATGGATCAGATACGGGCTATGAGATGCAGAGGATCAGGGAGCCCTGAGATTCTGGCCAAGCTGCTAAAAGGATAGAGTTGCCTTTACTTTGCGTGAGCTGGCGTGTTGGTCAAGAGCTGGAGTTCAGCTGTGCATCAGCCATGGACAGTCCAACAGATACGTTCACTGTCTAGGGGTGTGGACAGTAAGCAGTTAGATACACAAATCTGGAGTTCAGCTGAGAGGTCCTGCAGAGACATTTTCAGCACAGATACGTATAAGTCAGGACACTGAATGAGACCACTAAGTCAGTGAGCAGGGGAAAAAATAGTGACACAACCTGGGCACTTCCAAGCCTAGAAGTAGAAGTGATGCAGAGGAGCAGTCAGAGACACTAGAGGGAAACCCAGACAGCTAGGGGCCCGGAAAAGAGGGGGATGTCTGTGGCGGGATGTCCAGCAGGAGTGCACCCCACTGTGGAGAGAACAACTCGCCCTATGCAGGCATTAGCTCCCTCTGAGGAACAAGGTCTCTTAATCTTCATTTTAATAAAGGAAAATAATAGAATGGGAAAGACTAGAGATCTCTTCAAGAAAATTAGAGATATCAACGGAATATTTCATCCAAAGATGGACACAATAAAGGAAAGAAACGGTATGGACCTAACAAAAGCAGAAGATATTGGCAAGAGGTGTCAAGAATACGCAGAAGAACTGTACAAAAAAGAGCTTCACGATCCAGATAACCACGATGGTGTGATTACTCACCCAGAGCCAGATACCTAGGAATGTGAAGTCAAGTGGGCCTTAGGAAGTATAACAAGGAATAAAGCTAGCAGAGGTAATGGAATTCCAGCTGAGCTATTTCAAATCCTGAAAGATGATGCTGTGAAAGTGCTACACTCAATATGCCAGCAAGTTTGGAAAACTCAGCAGTGGCCACAGGACTGGAAAAGGTCAGTTTTCATTCCAATCCCAAAGAAAGGCAATGCCAAAGAATGCTCAAACTACTGCACAATTGCACTCATCTCACACACTAGCAAAGTAATGCTCAAAACTGTTCAAGTAAGGCTTCAACAGTACGTGAACCATTAACTTCCAGATGTTCAAGCCGGATTTAGAAAAGGCAGAGGAACCAGAGATCAAATTGCCAACATCCATTGGATCACTAAAAAAACAAGAGTTCCAGAAAAACATCTACTTCTGCTTTATTGATTATGCCAAAGTCTTTGACTGTGTGGATCTCAACAAACTGTGGAAAATTCTTCAAGAGGTGGGAATACCAGACCATCTGACCTGCCCCCTGAGAAATCTGTGTGCAGGTCAAGAAGCAACAGTTAGAACTGGACATGGAACAAGAGACTGGTTCCAAACTGGGAAAGGGGTACATCAAGGCTGTATATTGTCACTCTGTTTACTTAACTTATATGCGGAGTACATCATGTGAAACGCTGGCCTGGGTGAAGCACAAGCTGAAATCACGATTGCCAGAAGAAATATTGATAACCTCAGATATGTAGATGAGACACCCTTATGGTAGAAAGTGAAGAGGACCTAAAGAGCCTCTTGATGAAAGTGAAAGAGGAGAGTGAAAAAGCTGGCTTAAAACTCAACATTCAGAAAACTAAGCTCATGGCATCTGGTCCCATCACTTCATGGCAAACAGATGGGGAAACAATGCAAACAGTGAGGGACTTTATTTTCTTGGGCTCCAAAATCACTGCAGATGGTGACTGCAGCCGTGAAATTAAAAGACACTTGCTCCTTGGAAGAAAAGCTATGACCAACTTACACAGCATATTAAAAGCAGAGACATTACTTTGCCAACAAAGGTCTGTCTAGCCAAAACTATAGTTTTTCAGTAGTCATGTATGGATGTGAGAGCTGGACTATAAAGAAATCTGAGAGCTGAAGAATTGCTGCTTTTGTACTGTGGTGTTGGAGAAGACTCTTGAGAGTCCCTTGGACTGCAAGGAGATCCAACCAGTCCATCCTAAGGGAAATCAGTCCTGAATATTCGTTGGAAGGACTGATGCTGAAACTGAAGCTCCAATACTTTGGCCACCTGATGCAAAGGGCTGACTCATTTGAAAAGACCCTGATGCTGGGAAAGATTGAAGGCGGGAGAAGGGGATGACAGAGGATGAGATGGTTGGATGGCATCACTGACTCAATGGACGTAAGTCTGAGTAAGCTCCGGGAGATAGTGATGGACAGAGAAACCTGGCGTGCTGCAGTCCATGGGGTTGCAAAGAGTCAGACACAACTGAGCGACTGAACCGAACTGAAACTAAGGCTACAAAACGATGAACTAACTTGGTAACAAGGATGAAGAAGGAGTAAACTACCAGCATGGAGCTCAGGCACAGGCCTTCTGACTCCAAATCTCAGAGATTCTTTCCACTCTCCTCCTCGTCATTCTCACAGCCCTTCTGCCTGGGCCTCAGGTCTCCACCCACAGGGAGCAGACAGGCCGCCTAGAGAAGGCCGCTCCCCACCTGACTTCAGGGGCCCTTGGGGAACATGACCAGTGGACACTTTCTCCCGCACCTGGGCCAGCCATGCGGACCCCGTGTGGAAAGGACTTTCGGCTGCCCGCCCCCCACCGGCCCCACTCACCGTATTTCTCCTTGAGGAACAGCGACGACCCGCAGCACTGCAGCTCCCCCTTGGCCATGATGGCGATGCGGTCCCCCAGCATGTCGGCCTCGTCCATGAAGTGGGTGGTCAGCAGGATGGTGCGGTCGCTCTTGTGCTGCTGCAGAAGGTCCCAGATGGCCCTCCTGGAGATGGCGTCCACACCCGAGGTGGGCTCGTCCAGCAGCAGCACCTGGAGGGCAGAGGGGCGGCCCCGTGAGGACGGCAGAGCCCCGGCCTGGGCTGCAGGTCATGCTGCAGGCCGCCCGGGCCTACCTTGGAGCCCGCGATGAGGGCAATGCCAATGGAGAGCTTGCGCCGCATCCCGCCGCTCAGAAACCTGCTCCGGGAGTCCTGCTTCTCCTCCAGCCCGAGAACGTGCAGCATGCGTTTGACCTCCTCAGGGCATTTCTGACACGGCAAGCCTTTCAGCTGAAACGGCAGGGATGGAGATCCAGCCTGGGCTTCCAATGGGGCCAGGGAGTGTGCAACAAGCATTTTGCTTGTAGAGCAGTAACCCCTTATCTCCCTTATCTGAGATTTTTCTTTCCACAGTTTTAGTTACCCATTACCCACAGTGAACCATGGTCTGAAAACATTAAATAAAAAATTAACAGAAATAAACTTGTAAGTTTTAAATTGTGCACACCCTTCTGAGTGTCTTGAACTCTGAAATCGTGTGCCATGCTGCTCTGTCCTGCTCAGGATCCCTACCCATCAACATCATCTGCTTTTGACATCCAACCGTCAACACTTCCATGACCTGATGATCCAGGATCGCCTGGAGCCTGGATCCTCCTTTTGATGAATCATCAGAAGGTCAACAGCCTAAAGCTGTGTCACAATGCCTGAAATCCTTCACCTCACTTCATCTCATCACATGGGCATCTTGCCATCTCAAATCACAAGAACGGCACATGCATGCTAAGTCACTTCAGTCGTGTCTGACTTTGCAACTATACAGACTCCTCTGTCCATGGGATTCTCCAGGCAAGAATACTGGAATGGGTTGCCATGTCCTCCTCCAGGGGTTCTTCCTGACCTAGGGATCAAGCCCATGTCTCTTATATCTCCTGCATTGGCAGATGGGTTCTTTACCACTAGTGCCACCTTTAAGTACAGTACAATAAAATATTTTGAGAGAGATCACATTCACATAACTTTTATTACAGCCCATCAGGCTCCTCTGTCCATGGAATCCTCCAGGCAAGAATACTGCAGTTGGTGGCCATCTGCTTCTCCAGGGAATCTTCTTGACATAGGAACTGAACCTGAGTCTCCTGCATTGCAGGCAGATTCTCTACCATGTGAGCCACCAGGGAAGCTCCTTTATTACAGTATATTGTTATAATTGTTTTATTTTATTGATTGTTTTTAATGTCTTGCTGTGCTTAATTTATAAATTAAACTTTGTCATATGTTGCATGTACAGGAAAAAAACAGAGGACATATAGACTTTGGTACTATCTGAGATTTCAGGCATCCACTGGTGGTCTTGGAGCAAATCCCCCACAAATAAGGGGGGTATCATATATACATAAACTATACATGAAAAAGATACACAGTAAACTTACTACCTTCAGGGAAAGGGATACAAGGCTTTTGCATCTTTTTTTTTTTTTTCCCACAAGCTGTGAAGCATGTGGGATCTTAGTTCCCTGACCAGGGATTGAACCTGGGCCCTTGGTAGTGAAAGGGCAGAGTCTTAACCACTTGACTGCCAGGGAAGACCTGGCTTTTGCATCCTGAGCCATCTAAACAAATGACTTATTAATACTAAGTTCAGTTCAGTTCAGTTCACTTCAGTCGCTCAGTCATGTCCGACTCTTTGCGACCCCATGAATTGCAGCACGCCAGGCCTCCCTGTCCATCACCAACTCCCAGAGTTCACTCAGACTCATCTCCATCGAGTCAGTGATGCCATCGAGCCATCTCATCCTCTGTCGTCCCCTTCTCCTCCTGCCCCCAATCCCTCCCAGCATCAGAGACTTTTCCAATGAGTCAACTCTTCGCATGAGGTGGCCAAAGTACTGGAGTTTCAGCTTTAGCATCATTCCTTCCAAAGAAATCCCAGGACTGAACTCCTTTAGAATGGACTGATCCCCTTGTAGTCCAAGGGACTCTCAAGAGTCTTCTCCAACACCACAGTTCAAAAGCTAGCATCAGAGACTTTTCCAATGAGTCAACTCTTCGCATGAGGTGGCCAAAGTACTGGAGTTTCAGCTTTAGCATCATTCCTTCCAAAGAAATCCCAGGACTGAACTCCTTTAGAATGGACTGATCCCCTTGTAGTCCAAGGGACTCTCAAGAGTCTTCTCCAACACCACAGTTCAAAAGCATCAGTTCTTCGGCACTCAGCTTTCTTCACAGTCCAACTCTCACATCCATACATGACCACTGAAAAAACCATAGCCTTGACTAGACAGACCTTTGTTGGCAAAGTAATGTCTCTGCTTTTCAATATGCTCTCTAGGTTGGTCATAACTTTCCTTCCAAGGAGTAAGTGTATTTCAATTTCATGGCTGCAATCACCATCTGCAGTGATTTTGGAGCCCCCCAAAATAAAGTCTGACACTGTTTCCACTGTTTTCCCATCTATTTCCCATGAAGTGATGGGACCAGATGCCATGATCTTCGTTTTCTGAATGTTGAGCTTTAAGCCAACTTTTTCACTCTCCTCTTTCACTTTCATCAAGAGGCTTTTTAGTTCCTCTTTACTTTCTGCCATAAGGGTGGTGTCATCTGCATATCTCAGGTTATTGATATTTCTCCCGGCAATCTTGATTCCAGCTTGTGCTTCTTCCAGTCCAGCCACTACAGCATATTAAAAGGGTTATATACCATGACCAAGTGGGATTTATCCCAGGAATGCAAGAAAGGTTCAATATATTAAGAATCATTGTAAGTATTAAATAATAAAGAATCTGCCTGGTGTCTGTCCCCCGTTACTGGGAGCAGCCTCTAAATCCCTGGAGTGATTGTATGTTTTTGTTATTCCTGGTAGTACCCTCAGGTTACACCTGCTACTGAAGTGATCAAGATCCTGGCTGGTCATACCAGAAAGATCAACCATGTGATCTGAGAGTTGGGTCTTTGAGCCAGGTTATCAATCTGATCTCCTGATCTGCTAGGAGTGAGACAGTGCAGAGTAAGTTTAGTCACGAGGTTCAGAATCATGAACCTATGTAGTGAAACTCCAATAAAAACTAGACACTTAGGTGAAGCTTAGGTGAGCTACCATCTATACAGTGATGCGCCAAGAGGGTGACACATTCTTAAGACATGGAAGCTTTTCATTTGGGACCCTCCCAGACATCACCCTGCATGTCTCTTCTTTTGGCTAGTCCTGATTTACGTATCCTTTATAATATATACATATAATATATACTATAATCCTGAGTTCTGTGAGTCCTTCTAGTGAATTAGTGAAGCTGAGGAGTCAGTGGGAACTCCTAACTTTGTAGCTGGGTTGTGGGCAGTGCTTTGTTGGAAGCCCAGGCTCGCGGCTGTTTTCTGACGTGGCCACAGTCTGTGGGGGACTGTGCCTGTAGCATGTAAAGCATGCACTGGCTCCATCCTTAGTGTTGAACTGCACTGCAGTGATGCAGCATATTAGAAGAAAAAAGAGTCCAAGGGGCAAGCTGACCCTAGAATTTACATGGAAATGAAAGGGACCTGGAACAGGCAAAACAATCTTGAAAACAAACAAAAAAGAGTTGGAGGACTCACATTCTTTGATTTCAAAACTTACTACAGGGACTTCCCTGGTGGTCTAGTGGCAAAAACTCCCATGGTCCCAATGCAGGGGGCCCAGGGAACTAGATCCCAAATGCCTCAACTAAGACCTGGCACAGCCAAATAAATAAATAAATATTGTTTAAAACTTACTACAAAGCTACAGTAATTAAGAAATTGTGGTATTGGCATAAGGATAGATGCATAGACCAATGAAATAGAGTTGAGAGTCCAGGAATAATCCCATATATCTACAGTCAACTGATTTCTGACAAAGGTGCCAAGACTATTCAATGGGGAAATAATGGTCTTTTCAACAAATGGTGCTGGACAATTGAATATTCACATGCAAAAGAATGAATCTGACTTCTATCTTACACCATTTAAAAATTAGCTCAAAATGTATCAAAGATCTAAATGTAAGAATGTATGAAACTCTCAGAAGGAAACAGGTGTAAATCCCAGGAAATGCTTTTTAAAATATGACATCAAGAGCATAACAACTAAAGAAAATACAGATATACTTAATTTCATCAGAATTCAAAACTTTTGCGCATCAAAGGACATTATCAACAAAGGGAAAAGAAAATGCAAAGAAATGGGAGAAAGTTTTTTGCAAATCATATACTTGATAAGGATCTATCATCTAGAATACATTAAAAATTCTCAAAGCTAAACTACAAAGAGATAAGCAACCCAACTGAAAAATGGGCAAAGGACTTTAGTAGACACTTCTCCAAATAAATAAATAAATGGCCAATAAGCAAATGAAAAGATGCTTAATATCATTATAGTCATTGGGGAAATGCAAATCAAACCCATCATGAGATACCAATTTATGGCACCTAGAATGGAAGTACCTCAGAAAGTTTTTTAAAAAGTTAAACACAGAGATAGATCTTATGACTCATGAATTTCACTACTAGGTATATACTCCAAAGAACTGAAACTAGGTGTTTAAACAAAAACTTGAACACTAGTATTCATGGTATTATTCACATGGCCAAAGGTACAACCCAGGAGTCCATCAACTGATGAATGGATAACCAAGATATGGCATACAGTTCCATACAATGGAACATTATTCAGCCATTGAAAGGAGTGAAATATTGATACATGCTGAAATACGGATAATTCTTGAACACATTAAGTGAAAGAAACCAGACACAGATGGTCACATTTTGTGTGATTCTCCTCATATGAACTACTTAGAATAGTCAAATCTACAGTGACAGAAAGCAGATTAGTGATTTCCAGGGGCTGGGGGGAAGGAAGAATGGGGAGTGACCATTGGTGGATCCAGGTTTCTTTTCAGGGAGATGAAAATGTTCTGAAGTTAGAGAGTGCTGTGAATGTAGTTTTTAAAACTACTGAATTTTATATTGCAAAATAAGCAAAATAGTGAATTTTATGATATGTGAATTTCATCAATAAAGTAAATAATTAGACTAAAACAATACTTTCTAGAAACTCTTTAATTCAAAGATCTTAAATGCCACACCCCTTCCTCTTCCTGAATGTTTAGGGAATAATGTCCATATGGGGCTTCAAGTCCCTCTGAGGTTGAGTCAGAAAGTTGCAAGTTATCTTACCATCCTTAAAAATGGATACAGAGGAAACCAGGTCTATCACCCACTGACTCACCTGAGCATAGAAATAAAGATGTTCCGCTACAGTCAAGTTATCATACAAGATATCATGCTGGGGGCACCAGCCCATGCTCTTCCGGATTTGAAGCATGTCTTGAGAAATTTCATATCCATTGATAAATGCCTGTCCACTTGAAGGAGTAATAAGTCCTAGAAGCGAGTGGAAGACATAGCATTCTAAAGTCATTGTCACTCAGAGCCACAGCGGTACAAAGGCTTACTGATGCTCCCTGCTTTGTCTGCTGCTCTGACACATACTATCCTATGTTTCATGTCACAGTCAGCAGCATTCAAGGAGGGTATGTTCCATGACCATGTACAAGGACATTTAGGGGTAGTAGAAACAGACGCAAAGAAATAGAGGAAAACAGAATGGGAAAGACTAGAGATCTCTTCAAGAAAATTAGAGATACCAAGGGAACATTTCATGCAAAGATGGGCTCGATAAAGGATAGAAATGGTATGGACCTAACAGAAGCAGAAGATATTAAGAAGAGGTGGCAAGAATACACAGAAGAACTGTACAGAAAAGATCTTCACGACCCAGATAATCATGAGGATGTGATCACTAATCTAGAGCCAGACATCTTGGAATGTGAAGTCAAGTGGGCCTTAGAAAGCATCACTAAGAACAAAGCTAGTGGAGGTGATGGAATTCCAGTTGAGCTGTTTCAAATCCTGGAAGATGATGCTGTGAAAGTGCTGCACTCAATATGCCAGCAAATTTGGAAAACTCAGCAGTGGCCACAGGACTGGAAAAGGTCAGTTTTCATTCCAATTCCAAAGAAAGGCAATGCCAAAGAATGCTCAAACTACCGCACAATTGCACTCATCTCACACGCTAGTAAAGTAATGCTCAAAATTCTCCAAGCCAGGCTTCAGCAATATGTGAACCGTGAACTCCCTGATGTTCAAGCTGGTTTTAGAACAGGCAGAGGAACCAGAGATCAAATTGCCAACATCCGCTGGATCATGGAAAAAGCAAGAGAGTTCCAGAAAAACATCTATTTCTGCTTTATTGACTATGCCAAAGCCTTTGACTGTGTGGATCACAATAAACTGTGGAAAATTCTGAAAGAGATGGGAATACCAGACCACCTAACCTGCCTCTTGAGAAATCTGTATGCAGGTCAGGAAGCAACAGTTAGAACTGGACATGGAACAACAGACTGGTTCCAAATAGGAAAAGGAGTACGTCAAGGCTGTATATTGTCACCCTGCTTATTTAACTTATATGCAGAGTACATCATGAGAAACGCTGGGCTGGAAGAAGCACAAGCTGGAATCAAGATTGCTGGGAGAAATATCAATAACCTCAGATATGCTGATGACACCACCCTTATGGCAGAAAGTGAGGAGGAGCTAAAAAGCCTCTTGATGAAAGTGAAGGAGGAGAGTGAAAAAGTTGGCTTAAAGCTCAACATTCAGAAAACGAAGATCATGGCATCTGGTCCTATCACTTCATGGCAAATAGATGGGGAAACAGTGGAAACAGTGTCAGACTTTATTTTGGGGGGCTCCAAAATCACTGCAGATGGTGGCTGCAGCCATGAAATTAAAAGATGCTTACTCCTTGGAAGGAAAGTTATGACCAACTTAGATAGCATAGTAAAAAGCAGAGACATTACTTTGCCAACAAAGGTCCATTAAGGCTATGGTTTTTTCAGTGGTCATGTATGGATGTGAGAGTTGGACTATAAAGCAAGCTGAGTGCCGAAGAACTGATGCTTTTGAACTGTGGTGTTGGAGAAGACTCTTGAGAGTCCCTTGGACTGCAAGGAGATCCAGCCAGTCCATTCTGAAGGAGATCAGCCCTGGGATTTCTTTGGAAGGACTGATGCTAAAGCTGAAACTCCAGTACTTTGGCCACCTCATGCGAAGAGTTGACTCACTGGAAAAGACTCTGATGCTGGGAGGGATTGGGGGCAGGAGGAGAAGGGGACGACAGAGGATGAGATGGCTGGATGGCATCGCTGACTCGATGGAGATGAATTTGAGTGAACTCGGGGAGTTGGTGATGGACAGGGAGGCCTGGCGTGTTGCAATTCATGGGGTCTCAAAGAGTCAGACACAACTGAGTGACTGAACTGAACTGAAGGAGATAATAAAAAAATCTGAATCTGGAAAACTGTAAGATACTGAGGAAAGAAATTGAAGACAACACCAACAGATGTAAAGATTTACTGTGCTCTTGGATTGGAAGAATTATTATTGTTAAAATTATCAAACTACCAAGGCTACCTACAGATTCAATGCTGCTGCTGCTGCTAAGTCACTTCAGTCGTGTCCGACTCTGTGTGACCCCATAGACGGCAGCCCACCAGGCTCCCCCATTCCTGGGATTCTCCAGGCAAAAATACTGGAGTGGGTTGCCATTTCCTTCTCCAATGCATGAAAAAGAAAAGTGAAAGTGAAGTCGCTCAGTCTGTCCGACTGTTAGCGACTCCATGGACTGCAGCCCACCAGGCTACTCCGTCCATTGGATTTTCCAGGCAAGAGTACTGGGGTGGGGTGCCATTGCCTTCCCCGGGGCATATACCTGGAAAAGACAAAAACTCTATCTCAAAAAGATACATGCACCCCATGTTCATAGCAGCATGGTTCACAATAGTCAAGACATGGAAGCAACCTAAATGTCCATCAACAAAAGCATGGATAAAGAAGGCTTTACTCAGACATAAAAAAAGAATGAAATAATGCCATTTGTAGCAACATGGATGGACCTAAATACATCATGCTAAGTGAAGGAAGGCAGACAATGCAAGACAAATATCATGACATCACTTATGTATGGAATCTAAAAAAAAAAGAATACAAATAAACTTATTTACAGAACAGAAACAGACTCACAGACACAGAAAACAAACTTATGGATACCAAAGTGGAAAGGGGGCTAGATAAACTAGAAGTTTGGGATTAACATATATACATTACTATAGACAGATAAACTATATTTTAGCCCAGGGAACTATATTCACTAATATCCTGTAATGACCTATAATGGAAAAAAATCTGAAAAAAGAATATATATGTGTGTGTGTCCCAATACCAAAGGCACCTAAGAACAAGCTTCACAATATCGCTGCTCTTTAATGTTTTCAGTGGAAGGATATCAGCAGTCTGTGAGGAGGGTTGTGGCAGCTGGAGTCTGAGGAGCTCACAGCTCTCCAGATGTCTGGTGTTCTGTGTCCAAAACCAGTAGAGGAACAGGTCAGCTTTTAGAGCTCCTTGAGATTTGGAAATGCATCTTGCTGGTTTTGTACAGAGCCTTACACGCGTTAACCCTTCAATAAACACATTTTTCTTGAATGAATGAGTTTTCAAATATCACAGATATTATTTTAGTTGATGGGAAGAATTATGTAGGCATAAAAATGATTCTGAAACAGACAACTTCAGCATAATTCACCAGGTATCACCCTAAAAGTACCCCTGGCAATCAAAAGTATGATTTGTTTGGATGAAATGTCTGGTTGAGGGATCAGTGGTGCCTCACTGTACTGGAAGGTTCTGCTTGGAAGGAAACATGCCCAGCAGTGTTCACAGTTTCCTGGAAGTGTTTGAAACTAAGTACCTCATACTGACTGAAAAAGTCCGATATTCCCTCCTCCTGACACAGCGTAATGTGAATCACTAGATGGTAAAAAACAAACAGCAAACAAAAATGTCAGGGAAATCCGTTGGCGGGAAATGGAGCCAAACAATCTGAATCTGGGTCAAGGGTCTCTCCAGCGCCTCCTTGGGAGAGCTGGTCCACACGCACCTGTGAGAATGCTGCAGGTGGTGGTCTTGCCTGCTCCGTTGTGGCCCAGCAGAACCGTGATCTGGCCCTGGTATAGATTCATAGTCAGGTCTTTAACTGCCACGTGCTCGTCCCTTCCCTTGTAGAACACCTGTTGAAAAGCCAAGTGTGACTGATAGCGTAATGTACACGCTATCTCAAGAACCTATGACAGGCCGAGCACCCACACCAACTTCCCCTGAAAGTTCAACAGTGGAACTCCAAGTGGACATTCACAAAGGTAGCCCCTTTTTTCGCAGTTTAGCTGCCTGGAGCTACTGAGGACCAGCAAGGTTAGGGGGGTTTCCCTGGCCTCGGGAACCCGGTGGGAGAGAAGCAGGACCACAGAGGCCAGAGTTCGAGGACGAAGGGCCTGGAGCTGGAATGAGATCATCTTCCTGCTCCTCGAGCCTACCTTGCTTCTCATTGCCTGGCCAAGCCCCTGAGAAAGGGCACCCTGCCTCTTCTGTGGGCGGTGTTGTCCTAGGGAGAGAACCCCAGATAGGCTGGTCTGTTTTCTAAATCAGATGTTTTCAGTATTTTAAACACCATTTATTTTTTTCTTATTATACAAGTAATCCATTTATAAGAGCATAAAGAAGAAAATGAAGTCACCCACAATGCCATTTGCAGAGATAACATCACATTTCAGTCTATGCCTTAGACAGCTTCTGCCCTGTCAAACTGCACCAGGGCTGGATGTGGGGTCTGGAGTGCAGACACTATAGCTGGGTGAGACTTGGGTGTCACTCCTCCCCACAATTTATCTATGGTGTTTGGGAGCAGGGTGCTGAGGAAAGGAAGCTGGCACACTTCCTTGCCCCCAACACCATTTGGTGTGATTATTATGAATCAAGCATGACGGGCCTCTTCCCTGACTTCTCACTCTCCTTTCTGAAGTCAAGGTGGACACTTGGCAGAACTGTAGGCAAGAAGAAGAAGGGGTGATCTACTGAATGGCAGAAAAGAAGGGAGGGAGGGAGGAAGGAAAAAATTTTTCCCAAAAGAAAGCCCCTTGCTCTTATCTTTCCCTGTAGATGAGCTTCAGCAGCCGTCTTGTAACCAGGGAATGACAAGCATACAGCAGGGAGCTACATGCTTCCACTGGTCCAGGGAAAATAAACGAAAGTCAGTGAGTAGAAAGAGCAAAGGGCTCTGGGACGGCTTTACTGAGCAGCTGACGTCATGGCAGAACCATGTGCCTGCAGGCTGCCTGTTATGGAAAAAAAAAAAAAAAGAGAGAGAGAGAGAGAAATCCCTGCGTACTGAAGTCACAGTAAATCCAGTGAAGATGGAGCATTCCCAGCTGCTCCCACAGGGTGTGGAGGAGCTGGGATGATCCCCCGTGCCATGGATCCCCTGGACTAGGACGTGATCCACTTGATCTCATAGGTCAGGAAAGGTGACACAAAGTGCTGAGCCAGTGCCTTGACTCTGACCGTGTATCAGCCACACGGAGGGCACCACCTCTCCATGGGCCCATCATGTCTGAGGAATGGAAGACTCCTCTGGAGGACACAGAAGGTATAGCGCTTACCCCCCAGGCATCCTGTCAGGGGAGTCCTTGGTCAACACAGGACTCAGCAGATGCTGGAGAGAGGATGAACACTTCCATATCTGGAAGCCAACAGTGACATCTGGTTTACCACTTGATTTGGTTGCGTAGTAACACTGGTGGATCAAAGCTGGCCATCAAATGACTGAGTTCTAGGGCGTCCCCAGTAAGAGATGCCTGGCATTTGTAAGACTGTTTCAAGCAAGATCATCTAGACCCTGCATCTAGTCATTTAACTTTATGACAGGAAACAGGACATTTTACGTTATACTTCTAATTTGGGGGATAATGTGACAGAGGGAATTAAAAATCTATCACGAGGCCACTCCTTTGGGGTCAGCCTGCCCTCACTGCCTGTTTAATAAAGTTCTGCTTGTTTGAGATGTAAAAAAAAAAAAATAAGAACTCTCACAAAATGTACCTTGTAACTGTCAGAATGAAACAGAAAACTCTACACACTATTTCTCAAGTTCTCATAAGATCTGAGGGCTGATACCTTGTATAGATGCTGGATTTCAATTCCTTTTATCAAATTGGTAGGCTCATCCTGAATGAACTTGTTTCCCAGAGCTTGCTGAGGATCCTCTAGGTCTAGCACAGGATTCCTAAGGGATGTAGGTTCTCCTGACCAGTAGGAGGGCTAGAGAGGAAGTAAACTCATTAATATGTTTAGGTGAACTGGCGTCTTGTTCTGGAAGAAAAATATTTTGGTAAATTAAATTCTCACACTTCCCTCCTCCCACCCCCATCCTCAGCCTCGCCTGCCAGATTTCCTGGTATCGAACACTTGATGATGCCTGAAGAAGTCAAGAATTTGCTCACAGACTCACTACTAATAAACTGCATTTCAACCTATAACCCATGGTCCGGGGGATGGAGCTACAGAAGATGCCTCACTTGCACACTCCTGGTGCAAGGGGGAAGCTGTTGGGACGGCCACAGCCTCCCTGTGGGCAAAGGCCTGGAGAAACACTGATGCTAACAATCCACCCACTTCTCCACAGACCAAGAAGGGCAAGCACCGCGGCCTTTGACAAGGCCTGAAGTGAGGACCTGCGCAATTCAGATGGGATCAGACTGAATCTGCAAGAGGAGAAAATCAGGCATAGTGAGTCCAACTTTGTAAGAAAAATGCACTCATTGTAGAAAAGAAGAGATTCTGAGAACATCATGGGGTCGTCAACGAAAGCTGTGCCCTCAGGTCACAGAGGTTTCAAAGAGCGCCAGGGCCTTGCCACCAGTCCAAGAGAAAAGAAGCCAGGGAGTCCTGAGGGCTCTAGCTCTTTGGGGTGGTATTCTGTGGGGGAATGAAGGGCCTGCCACTCAAGGGGGCCCATGAGACAGCCACCACACTCTTAAGGGGCCTCTGCACAGGGAATTAGCAGTGGGGCAAGAGTCAGAGAGACTGAGACTCATTAATCATGCTCCTTTGGCAACCACAAGTTGACAGGCTTGGGGTAAATCCAGACTGGAGAACCCCACTTAGATTTCCCAGAGTTTGAAGGTGCAACCAATATCACCAAGAGGGATAGGAACACTGATGACAAGCTATAAAAATCCTGGTGTCAATCTATAATACAGCAGCATCAGTACTCACCGCAAAAAAGAAGTACCAGGGCTTGGGTGTACCATACTCTCCTGGGAAGATGGCCTCCACAGACCAGGCTACCAAGCCATATATGACAGAGTCCAGCAGCAGCATCAGCAGCACCTGAGTGAAGTTAAACTCTCCTCCTATATGGCCCATGTTCCTCCACTGGATGCCTGTGCCTGTCAAAAGGGAGAACAGTCACCACAGCAGAGACAGAGAAAAGTTACCGGAGTTTTCCAATCAAACAGTAGAGACCAGGCCAATGAGAAGACTGGACTATTCATCTCTGGAGTATTAAGAGACAAAAACAAGGAAAAGCTAACTGTTAGTTTCTCTTTGAGATAAAATTTTTTTTTCTTTTGGCCACACCACACAGCTTGCAGGATCTTAGTCGCCTAACTAGGGATTGAACTAGGGCTCAGCAGAGAAAGTGCAGAGTCCTATCCACTAGGCCACCATGAAGGAGGGAAAGGCATTATTTACTGGGCCTCTTAAAAATTAAAACTAATCTAGTAAATTAGTTTACTAATACAAAAACTATGGTTTTTATAGTAGTCATGTATGGGTGTGAGAGTTGGACTATAAAGAAAGCTGACAGCTGAAGAACTGATGCTTTTGAACTGTGGTGTTGGAGAAGACTCTTGAGAGTCCCTTGGACTGCAAGGAGATCCAACCAGTCCATCCTAAAGGAGATCAGTCCTGAATATTCATTGGAAGGATGGATGCTGAAGCTGAAGCTCCAATACTTGGGCCATCTGATGCAAAGAACTGACTCACTGGAAAAGACCCTGATGCTGGGAAAGATTGAAGGCAGGAGGAGAAGGGGATGACAGAGGATGAGATGACTGGATGGCATCACTAACTCAATGGACATGGGTTTGGGTGGACTCCAGGAGTTGGTGATAGACAGGGAGGCCTGGCGTGCTGCAGCTCGTGGGGTCACAGAGTCGGACACGACTGAGCGACTGAACTGAAAAAAAAAAAAAAGAGGCCAAAATGTTTCTGCCATACAACCACAGGTCTGATTTATGTTGTATTAATATACAGTGATTCCTGCTTCAGATTAGAACTGAAAGCCCTGCACTAGACTTACTGAGAAAATGTAGAGGAATTCCATTTATTCACTCACTAGCAGGTCTGCCATCTGATTTGAACAGATAGGTCAGATGACCAGGAAAACCTAATTCAGTGAAAGCATGAGGACTCTCAGAAATATTGTCCTCGGATTTTTAACATTTCATCAATCACATTCTTAGAGAATCCTACCTGTTTATGGTCATATGCATTTGCATTTCCTTCAGCTGTTACACCAGACAGCACTTGTGGGCTGTCCCATGCCTTTCAGGAAAGAACACTGATCATAAATAATCAAGACAGTCTTATCATGGGAACGACTTAAGCATAGGCCCAACCAGTCACTCTGATTCCCTCAGTTTTAACAAACAGACTCCATTAAGCATCTACAGTCATTCACTAATGTGGAAGGAATCAGATACACCATTTAAAATCTACTCTTTCCCCTGTAAGTATTTGTGATTTATGGGATCAACACTGCTTTGTTAAAGAAAATCACTCACCTTCAAAAAATTCTGGTCAACTTAACATCTTTTATTAAATTTTAAGTACCCTTAATCCATTTAGCGCAGAAGGCAATGGCAACCCACTCCAGTGTTCTTGCCTGGAAAATCCCATGGATGGAGGAGCCTGGTAGGCTGCAGTCCATGGGGTCGGTAAGAGTCTGACACGACTGAGCGACTTCACTTTCACTTTCCACTTTCATGCATTGGAGAAGGAAATGGCAACCCACTCCAGTGTTCTTGCCTGGAGAATCCCAGGGACGGGGGAGCCTGGTGGGCTGGCATCTATGGGGTCGCACAGAGTTGAAGACTGAAGCGACTTAACAGCAGCAGCAGCAACCCATTTAGACCATCCCAGCTTAACAAAGAAATCCATTGGTAGGTGATACCTCTAACCTGGCCATTGGAGACTATCCCAGGGGCAGTAAAGAGACCCGCAAACTAGACCCAACTTCAACTCCTATCCCTGCTATCTGCTGTAAAACCAGCTGTCATTTGGGATGTGGACTCTGGTGATAAAAACTAACACTGACCAGTGAAGCAACTTGCTGGAGTGCTCAGAGTGGATCATCCTAGCACCACTGAAATGTGGAACAGTTTCACTCAGTAAGTACTGAGACCCCACAAGGCTCAGAGTCCTACATTTAGATTGATATGTTGGCTGCAATCTTCTGCAATGATGTAGGTGTTGTGGAAACTCTTCAAACTTCAGAAACATGAGACAAATGAAAACTTGGCATTGTACTTTCCACCCCAAAATGTGTAAGCTGTAAGAGAGCTAGGACATGTCTGATGAAGGTCCCTTAGACTAGCTTGTTGTGAAAGAAGGCCCGCCTGGAGGCCTATGAGGATATAATATGGGATCTGCAACAGCACAACATCATCTGTGAAGTTCTGAGGGGTTATTTGAACTTCTAATCACAACTCTATGCATTTTAGATCCATACAATTACATAGGCATATAATTCCCTAAATCATCAGCATGCTCTAGTTTTTCCCCAAAACTACATTGCAAGCTGCACAGTCTAAGCTTTATTCCATATTTCCTAAGTATTCCTTACAGTACCTATCATCGATGTACGTATACTATAAATGCTCCGAACACTGAATAAAATGAACCAGTCATGTTTACCTGGAAATAAACGTCAACTTTGCCTGTCAGGAAATGGCAAGACGTCAAGGCAGTTTACCTTGAGAAAGGTAAGGCTCACCTCTTGCTTCAAATGTGGAGATTAATCGGACTCCCAGTGCCATGGCAACATTGGAGAGGAGGCAAAAGGCAATCTTTTGGAAGAAGCTCCTTTGGCTGTATGTGAACGTAAGGTAGAGATAAGGGAGGTAGGTGAAGAAGAAGATGATGCCTCCTGAGGCAGTGGCAACATGAGCTGCAGATTCAGAAGGCAGAAATAATGAAAAGAGTTTCATCAATAATGCACAAGCAGTCTTTTCAGAAATTTTGATAGAAACCTTTTACACTTGCACTTTCACTATCAAAAGACGAAGAGGATTTATTGCACTTAAAAAAATGAATACATCTTATGAAAATGCACAAGCATTTAACTCCCCAGAGCTTCCTCTAATAGTGCATTAATAACATCTCCAACAGTAAAAACCGTCTTCTTCAAAGATAAAAGTCACTCAGTCATGTCCGACTCTTTGCAACCCCATGAACTATGTATATGTATCTCCAGGCCAGAATACTGGAGTGGGTAGCGCTTCCCTTCTCCAGGGGATCTTCCTAACCCAAGGATTGAACCCAGGTCTCCCACACTGCAGGTGGATTCTTTACCAGCTGAGCCACAAGGGAAGCCCAAGAATATTGGAGTGGGTAGCCTATCTCTTCTCCAGGGGATCTTCCTGACCTGGAAATCAAACAGGGGTCTCCTGCACCACAGGCAGATTCTTTACCAACTGAGCTGTCAGTTCAGTTCAGTGGCTCAGTCGTGTCCGACTCTTTGCGACCCCACGAGCTGCAGCACGCCAGGCCTCCCTGTTCATCACCAACTCCCAGAGTTCACTCAGACTCGCGTCCTTCGGGTCAGTGATGCCATCCAGCCATCTCATCCTCAGTCGTCCCCTTCTCCTCCTGCCCCCAGTCCCTCCCAGCATCAGGGTCTTTTCCAGTGAGTCTGGGAAGCCCAGAGAGGAGCAGCAGATTAAACAGCACCTACGGAGCACTACCTGGCACCGTGGCTAGCACTTTACGTACAGTACCTTATTTAATCTTCCTAACCTCCCTGTTTTCCAGAGGAGGAAATTTATTTATTTACCCACATTAAATAAATTTGCTCAGTATCATGGGACTCATAAACAATTGGTCAAGGATTCAAGATTTCCAAGGCCCTGAAGAAAGCTGAGCGCCGAAGAATTGATGCTTTTGAACTGTGGTGTTGGAGAAGGCTCTTGAGAGTCCCTTGACTGCAAGGAGATCCAACCAGTCCATTGTAGAGGAAATCAGTCCTGGGTGTTCTTTGGAAGGACTGATGCTAAAGCTGAAAATCCAATACTTTGGCCACCTGATGCGAAAAGTTGACTCATTGGAAAAGACTCGATGCTGGGAGGGATTGGGGGCAGGAGGAGAAGGGGACGACAGAGGATGAGATGGCTGGATGGCATCACCGACTCGATGGACATGAGTTTGGGTGAACTCCAGGAGTTGGTGATGGACAGGGAGGCCTGGCGTGCTGCGATTCATGGGGTCGCAAAGAGTCAAACACTACTGAGCGACTGAACTGAACTAAACTGAAGCATAGTGGTTTCAGATTTGGAGATAAACCAGTCAAATGGAAGTCTGGGAAATGAATATAAAATAAAGGCAAACATTTGCGTTCTAGGAAATTAAGAGAACAAAGATCGAAAATGTAAGGATTGCATACATAACAGAAAGAACCACCATTAAGGCATCAAGCAGCCCTTCCCTGAACCCGACCACATGAATGATGGCTGACTCTGGGTCTCTTCTAGCTTCTCTGAATTTGCTTCTTTTGTAAAGGCTGATAATAATTGCTAATATGTTATAAGTGCTATCATTTTCCAGAGAAATGGATATGGAATCTTTGGAGCTGCTCAAGGTCAGGATAAACACTGAGATGCAAATGCAGTGGTCTGAGGTCAGAACAAGAGCTTCTGATATGTAACAAGTAAATCCAGTTGTTGGTCTACTTGATGTATAGTAGTGTGCATCTGTTAATCCCATACTCCTAATTTATTCTCTCCCCTTTCCCTTTGCTAACAAGTTTGTTTTCTATGTCTGTGAGTCTGTTCCTGTTTTGTAAATAAGTTCGTTGGTATTTTTTTCAGATTCCACATGTAAGTAATATCATATGGTATTTGCCTTGCTCTGTCTGACTTACTTCACTTAGTATGGTAATCTCTAGGTCTATCCATGTTGCTACAAATGGCATTATTTCATTCTTTTTTATGGCTAATATTCCATTCTCTATACACCACATCTTTATTCATTCATCTGCTGACAGACACTAATGTTGCTTTCATGTCTTGACCAGTGCAAACAATGTTGCTATGAACACTGGGGTGCATGTATCTTTTTGAATTACAGTTTTTCTCTTTTGCAGATATATGACCAGGAGTGGGACTGCTGGGTCATATGGTAATTTTTTTAACTTTTATTTATTTATTTTTGGCTGCACTGGGTCTTCACTGCTGTGAGCAGGCTTTTCTCCAGTTGTGGCGAGCCAGGGCTACTTTCCAGCTGCGGTGCACAGCCTTCTTGTTGTGCGGGCTTCTCTAGTTGCAGAGTATGGGCTTTAAGGTGAGCTTCAGTAGTTGTGGGGCACAGGCTCAGCTGTCCCATGGCATGGCGGATCTTCCTAGGAAACTGGAAGGTCCAGGAAGATCGGAACCAGAGACCGAACCCATGTCCCCTGCATTGGCAGGAGGATTTTTATCCACTGCACCACCAGGGAATTCCCCAAGTTCTCTTAAACCCTCCTTTTTTGTGTCACCAGCTGCCAGGCCTGTCCTCCATTAGTGTTTCTATCTGCACCTCTCTAGGTGGACCCATAACTCAAATTTTTCTGCACTCTTTGGCATCACTTTTTATTATTTTTGCCTTTCATGATTCACCTATTCTACCTATCGTTTTAGAGGTAACACCCCTTCTGACAGAACCAAATTCCCAGGAGTTCCTCTTTTATTATGGTGTCTTACTATTGTTATGCCACAACTTCACAATCAGGACCTGGAAAATTATCTGCCCTGGATATCTTACCCCTTCTTTCCTTCCAAACTGTGATTTATCATTTCCATCTATTTTGAAATAACATTTAGAAGCCCAGAGAAGCATAAAAGTACACATATATGGAGATAATTTCACATGTCTTTAATGGTGAATGGAATTATTCCATTGTTAAAGTAACCATGCAAGTGAAAAATTGACTCTGAAGGAATAATAATTAATGCCATAGGTGATGGAAACAGCAATGCTACCACGAAAAGAAGTTATAAACACACTCCCTGACAGAAAATTGTATCAGGACTCACCTTTTTGGAAGAAAGTGCTGATCATGAATGCAAAGAAAATTGTGGCAATTGCAAAACACATTAGAAACACAAATATCAAACTAGGGTCACTGTTTCCGAACACTGCTGACTCGTCAAACTACAAGACAATCACAGGTGCACATAATTCTTACGTGGAAAGAATGAAGAAAAGGCGCAAAAGACCCTTAAAACAATGTGTACATTTTAAAAAGCCAGGACCATCTTAAACAAAACAATATATATATAGGTTTTTAAGGCAGACTTTAATCCAGCTTCCATTACCATTTACAAATCATGCTCTGTGTGTATACCTTTTTTAAGGAAAGCATAAGTCTGAATTCAATTTCTGGCCCAATGTGAATGTTCTTTTTGCTTTAATAAGAGAGTTTATCCTATTTACCATTATAACTACTACAAATAATTTTAGTATTCCTTTTGATATTTTATATCTCCTCTTTTTATTGTTTTCAGGCAATTTTCTTTGTTTATATATTTTGCTATATAGTCTGAGTTTTCCTGCCTTTCTACATTCAAAATGCCATAATTTTGGTAATTTAGAAGGCAAATTTTCATGTATCCATATATTATAATTTAGTTATTAAACACAAGTTAGTGAATTGGAACACAAAATTCCATTGACAGCATAAAAGGAAAAATTAACAAGATACCTGGGCATAAAAGAACGTTCTTAACTTTTACAATAGCTATTTTCAATTATTTACAGTGCACAAAATTTGCAGTGTTTTAAAGTTTATAACTCAAGTTTATAACTCATTAGTTCCTAATGAACTAATCACACTCAGGCCCACTACTTGAAGACTGGAGAAGTGGAGGGAGGGCAAAGCTCTCCCAGATCATAAATTTCAATGTTTCCTCTGCCAAAGGCTTAGCAAATACCACCATATGTCAACCTGAGGTTTTTAAAATGTTCATCAATTACTGTGTTTTCACCATTTCTTGAATCTCACCACCGCCACCCACACCATACCATACTTTTCCCCCATTATCTTCAGAGCTTAGCACATCCTGAAAGACAAGAGACATGTACCTCTATGCAGAACAGAATGGTCATGAAAGAAACCACAATGGAGGCAGAAATGAAGAACACGATGAACCAAGCCACCCAGTGTTGCCAGCTGTGCAGCCCCATCATGCACATATACTCCTAGAAAAAGCGAAAGAACCAGACGTTATAGGGTCTTCAGGCTCAGTCTGAACTGGTCTGGTTTAGCTGTCTGTTACTGAAACCTGAGCAGTCTGAAATAAAGGGTCCCATGTGTGTCTTGGGAAGGGGCAGATCATGGATGTGATGGGGACTGAGATGCAAAGAAATCAACAAACCAGACAGTGGAGTTTCTCTGGTAGAGACAGATCTTGGATTAAAATTATTCTTCTTTGGCTATGGTTAGTAAACTGCTGGTTCATTCATTTATTGAACACTGACTATCCATGAATGGCTCCTATGCCCCTGAGGATAGAATCTAAACTCCTTGGCATCCTGTGCTCTGGTCACAGAAAATCTTCCCATAATTCACTAAACACATCTCAACCTCTGTGTCTTTTTTATTTGCTTTACTTCTCACACATGTTGCTCTGACTCTTTCTTCTCTCATTCTCTCTTTACCTATTGAAATCTTGCTTGATTTTCAAAACCTAGTTCAAGTGTTACCTGCTCTGTGAAGCCTTCTCTGCCCAGCTCCGCCCTTGCCCCATACAGCCATCACATCCACACATCCCGTAATGGGATCCAAGCACTGGGGGCTCCTTTGTAACATGTGACTTTACTACCATGAATCACCCGAGGAAAAGGACAGTGTCGTTTATATCTGTAACTCACATGCATATGTCTAGCAAACACAGGTGAAAAAAATGTCTGGTAAGTGAATAAAAGCAAAGCTCTATGCTGGGTACTATGCAGAAAAAATACCACAGGCAGAGCAATTGCATTCCAAAAGTTCACAGTCTCGTACTAGAGATAAATATGTGGTAATAACCCTGCATACTCCATTCCCTAAGTACAGAAATAAGAGTTTTTATCTTTTATAAAGATCAGAAGAGGTAGTAGGTCAATGAATCAAAAACAAGTTGGTTAAAGCAGGGAATCACAAAAATGACATACACATGATTTAAAACTTCATCTTCACTTTAAGCACATAAACATGTAATGTGTGCCAGTACTGTGATGTTTTTTGGGGGGGGCTCCAAAATCAATGCAGATGGTGACTGCAGCCATAAAATTAGAAGACACTTACTCTTTGGAAGAAAAGTTATGACCAACCTAGACAGCACATTCAAAAGCAGAGACATTATTTTGCTGACTAAGGTCCGTCTAGTCAAGGCTATGGTTTTTCCTGTGGTCATGTATGGATGTGAGAGTTGGACTGTGAAGAGGGCTGAGTGCTGAAGGATTGATGCTTTTGAACTGTGGTGTTGGAGAAGACTCTTGAGAGTCCCTTGGACTGCAAGGAGATCCAACCAGTCCATTCTGAAGGAGATCAACCCTGGGATTTCTTTGGAAGGAATGATGCTAAAGCTGAAACTCCAGTACTTTGGCCACCTCATGCGAAGAGTTGACTCATTGGAAAAGACTGATGCTGGGAGGGATTGGGGGCAGGAGGAGAAGGGGACGACAGAGGATGAGATGGCTGGATGGCATCATGGACTCGATGGACGAGAGATGGTGATGAACAGGGAGGCCTGGTGTGCTGCGATTCATGGGGTCGCAGAGAGTCGGACATGACGGAGCGACTGGACTGAACTGAACTGCGATGTCAGAACACGGACTCTTCTTCTGAAGTGTGTGCTACTCACTGGAGCACTGCAGCTCATGTGATTGTGCTGGGTCTTCACTGGGGTGCAGGCTTCGCTAGCTGTGGCGAGCTAGGGCTGCTCTTCATTGTGGTCCACGGGCTTCTCACTGCGGTGGCTTCTCTTGCTGTGGAGCGTGGGCTCTAGGAACCACAGGCTTCACTAGCTGCAACACACAGGCTCAGTGACTGCAGCTCACGGGCCCTGGCACGTGCGTTCCGTGGTTGTAGCACACAGGCTTGGCTGCTCCACAGCATGTGGGATCTTCCAGGCCCAGGGAAGGAACCTGTGTCTCCTGCATTGGCAGGTGGATTTTGTACCACTGAGACACCAAAGAAGGCCTTCTGATTTCTTACTTAATATTACATCTTCTGTTGTATGTGCTTTTGTGTGTGTGTGTGTGTGATTTCAATTGTTTTCTGTCTTTTGGTATATGGACTCTATTTTCTTTCTTTTTATTTTCTCCAGGGTTTTAAGAATTAAATGTCCTATTTTTCAATACTGTTTGGTGTTTACTTTCAAGCTTTTCAAAAGTGTTCTTTATTCTTGTCTAGAGAACAAACTCAAGTGTGAAATAGGAAACACACAACCAAGTCAATGATCTGGGTGAAAATATTAGATGCCCACCCTCTTCCCTCCACCAATCTGTTGTTGAAATGACTTAACAAATAGGAAAGAGAAAACTCCCTCCCTGAGCTGGCAATGAAAAAGGATTTCCAACAACACACCAGAAGCTTCTGGCTTCCGTGGAGCTTTTCAGTTCACGCAGAGCCAAGTGGAGAGGCCTGCCATCAGGCCCTGTCTCACCAGCACCCGTCGCAGTGGGTTAATATCCCTACCTTCCACCACGTCTGATTAAGCAGGAAACGCCCCACTCCCCATGGCCTCCCACAGCAGACTGATCACATGAGATGGCAGAGCAAACGAGACATCACTGGTGAGGCCAAGCATGGCTCACGGAGCCACTGGCCACCTACTTTAGTACATAAGAATCAACAAAAAGAGAAGAAAGCGGAGAGACTGAGAAGAGAAGATTTTCTTAAAGAGCAAAAAGTGAGGAGAGAAGTAACAAGAGAGATTAAGTAAGGAACAGAGGAGGGCAGAAAGATCTACCCTATCTTAAGTTGTGGCTTCTAGAGAACGCTCCCTGTCTACCCTGCCACAAAATAAGACTGAGTTAATTTTGGATGATTATTCCTCTCATTTGTCAGTTAGTCAGTTCACAAACATTTTCGCACACCTGTCATGTGTGAGGCAATGTGCTGGCAAGTCAGGAACCTAGGAGAGACACTCCCCTTCTGACAGTAAGAGTTCACCTAATAACGTGAGTTGATCTGCAAGCCAGTTAGAATGGTGAAAGAACATCCAAGTTCCAACTCACTTCAAAGGCTGCCCTCATTCCTAAAGCCACCTCTCACCTGCCCTGGCCGCCCTCCTACCCTGGCCATTGTTTATTAGCAATTCCCACACATTCCTGGCCACCTGTCTGTTATGACAGGGTTACCTTCAGCTTTCTCTCCTTCTCCAGTACGATGGAATTGATGGTGATGAGCTCAATGCAGATGAAGCTGAGCATAAGGAAAAGAGGGAACTCATTCTGAAGGACGAGGAAGAAGATGTCCCGGACATATGCACCATGTGGGAATCTCTTCAGAAGCACACTGAGGCTCTGAAACAGCCCGGTCGTCTCAGTGGGGGCGTGGTGCCACATGATGGCTCTATCTGTCACATGCTGTATGGCCAGGAAGCCTTCTTGGTAGTATCCTACATGAAAAAACAGTGGATACAAGCACAAGAGATTAAGAACAAAGATGCAAAACAACTGATAATCAGATGGATGATGGCTAGCCATTCACATACAGTCAGAAATAGAAAAGGCACTGCTATAGCCAAGGTGCTACGATATAGAAGAAAAAGTCACAGGGGACTCGTGTGGCTGAGGGAAGGTGTCTTTTCTCAGAAATGGGGTAAACAGGAGTTCTGGGCAGACAAATGAGGGATACCCAACACAACCATCCTCAGGGAAGGGGGGCATCTCCTTCCCTGAGTCCTCAGGCTTTGGGGAGGGTGCCCACTCTGCAGTTGTGCTCTCCACCACACAGGAAGAGTCAGATTCAAAGAACTTGGAAGACGCAGCCCCTCTCAGCTGCCGTGACCTGTCCCTGAACTGTCCCTGCTGTAGTCCAAGGGTTATGGTCACTGAGTTTTGCTCCCAAACCTCAAAACCAGTCTTCATCATAAGCAACTCTTGTTTCAACACAGCATAGCTGGTGTGCCAAAGTCAGCTTTTGGGAACAATACATAGACTAAAAGGCAAAGATCCCTGGTCCTGGAGTTTTCTAAGAAATAATGGCCCATGTCCAAGCAAGGGTCGCCAGCCCTCCATACTGGCAGAGCCGAGCAGGGTATGCCAGCATTAGGGTAGAGAGGACCGAGGTCTTCTGGTGGCCGAGACCTAGGGAGGCCTCCAGATGTGTCAGGATGAAAAGGGCAGAAACAAATTGTTAACGATAAAAGTCTGGGAACTGTTACATATCCGTGATTGCAAGCAGGAGAACTGCCACAGAACTGCTGACACCCTTTCTAGAATCACATGAAACTATAAACCCTGGGACTTGGATTCCCACTTCGGGGGCTTGCAAGCCCAAGGCTTCAGGTCAATAGTGTGGCCACTCTACAAGGTGCTGCAGACTGGCGACTTAGTTTTCTAAGGGCAGTTCATCCCCGAGGGCCCAGAGAGGACGGTCACCCTAAACCCCTTATGAAGACAGAGACCAAAACACGACAGGGGCTTGGAGGGCGTGAGTCCCAGAGAGGCCTGGTCCATGCGCTCCAGGCAGGAGGCCACTGCTTACTGTGGAGGAAACAGGAGGCGCGAGTCTCCGCGCCGCCCCACTGTTTTCCCTCAGCACAGGGAGGTAACGGCAAGCACACACGGTTATAAGCGGAAACATAGAGAAAGCGCTCATTCTTGAAAAACGCTGCCATTCTTCTCGAACAATTCAGTATCATTACAAAACAATTAGCGGCTAAACTGCTGGACTAACTTGCTCTAGAATGTAAGCATTATACTAAATGCCATATTCCTTTTTTTAATGTTAATTTATTTGGCTGCACTGGGTCTTAATCGTGGCACATGGGATCTTTGGCTGTGGCATGTGGGATCTAGCTCCCTGACCAGGGATCGAACCCAGGCCCCCACATTAGGAACACAGAGTCTTAGCCACTGGACCACCAGGGTAGTTCCCTGAATGCCACATTTCTAAATGCACTGCTTCAACCTCTTCTGAAAGGTGAGTTTAGCAAGTGTTCAGACACAAAAACAACACAAATGGCGTCATTAAGCCCGGATGAAATCAGCTCACGACGATGCACAGAGGCTTCCTCACCTGGAGCTCCCCCTTCAGAAACTCCATAGTCTCGGGGCTCTTGGCTTGGGTTCGGAGGATAAAGAAAGGATGTGAGCCAGCCCTCCATGTCATCTTGTTGGAGGATTAACCTCAAGGATAAATAATTCCTCTGAAAGAAACTGAAGCGCAAGTAGTACTTAACCTATGAAGAACAGAGAGAAAACAAATGCAGTCATGAGACTGAAGAACTCAGAAATGGAACGGGACACAGCAAGGGTATGCCTGACATTAGCTGTGACAGGAGGAAGGGCACCCGTGCTGGTAGACATCCTCTGGGAGCACACACGGACGTGTCTTCCCTGCATCCTTCTGTGACCAGCCTAAGAAACAAGAGGGGTCACGACTCCCATCAGGAAAGCAGTGCTGTGCAAAGGCTCTGGAGCCAGACCACCGGGATCCAAACCCCCGTCTTCTAATGAGCAGCCACGGCAATCTGGGCAAGTTACCTAACCCTGCCTAGGTTTCCTCATCAGTAAAACAGGAATGATGTTAACAGCACCTACTTCCAAGGTGCTGTGGGATCAAGTACGACGGTCCCTGGGATGGGCCTGGCATTTGTAAGTGTCCAACATCCTGCACCAGTTCTAACAACTGATTGTTACTGTACCAGTTCCAGTTCAGTCGCTTAGACAGGTCCGACTCTTTGCGACCCCATGAACCACAGCATGCCAGGCCTCCCTGTCCATCACCAACTTCCAGAGTCCACCTGTAGACATCCTCTGGGAGCACACACGGACGTGTCTTCCCTGCATCCTTCTGTGACCAGCCTAAGAAACAAGAGGGGTCACGACTCCCATCAGGAAAGCAGTGCTGTGCAAAGGCTCTGGAGCCAGACCACCGGGATCCAAACCCCCGTCTTCTAATGAGCAGCCACGGCAATCTGGGCAAGTTACCTAACCCTGCCTAGGTTTCCTCATCAGTAAAACAGGAATGATGTTAACAGCACCTACTTCCAAGGTGCTGTGGGATCAAGTACGACGGTCCCTGGGATGGGCCTGGCATTTGTAAGTGTCCAACATCCTGCACCAGTTCTAACAACTGATTGTTACTGTACCAGTTCCAGTTCAGTCGCTTAGACAGGTCCGACTCTTTGCGACCCCATGAACCACAGCATGCCAGGCCTCCCTGTCCATCACCAACTTCCAGAGTCCACCCAAACTCATGTCCATTGAGTCAGTGATGCTATCCAACTATCTCATCCTCTGTTGTCCCCTTCTCCTCCTGCCCTCAATCCTTCCCAGCATCAGAGTCTTTTCAAATGAGTCAGCTCTTTGCATCAGGTGGCCAAAGTATTGGAGTTTCAGTTCAGCGTCAGTCCTTCCAGTGAACACCCAGGACTGATCTCCTTTAGGATGGACTGGTTGGATCTCCTTGCAGTCCAAGGGACTCTCAAGAGTCTTCTCCAACACTACAGTTCAAAAGCATCAATTCTTTGGCGCTCAGCTTTCTTTATAGTCCAACTCTCACATCCATACATGACCACTGGAAAAACCATAGCCTTGACTAGATGGACCTTTGTTGACAAAGTAAAGTCTCTGCTTTTCAGTATGCTGTCTAGGTTGGCCATAGCTTTCCTTCTAAGGAGTAACCGTCTTTTAATTTCATGGCTGCAATCACCATCTGCAGTGATTTTGGAGCCCAGAAAAATAAAATCAGCCACTGTTTCTACTGTTTCCCCATCTATTTACCATAGCAGAGCACAAAAGCTATACATTAGTGGTTTTCCCATCCTAAAGCAGAAATCAAATATTCTGATATTTAAAACATTGCCTTTTCCTTAAATGAACAGATCCACCATATCTATAAGTCCATGGGATTAGTAATAATGACAATTACTATTCCTTCTGGAAAATGCCTCTGCTCCAGGCCCCATTCTAAGCACTTTATAGGCATAAAACTCGTTTAATCCTCACACTAGTTCTATGAGTTAGGAACCACTATTAATTCCACTACACTGATAGAGAAACTAAGGCCCAAGAACGACAGTGACTGTCCCAAGGCTACACAGGAGGAGGAACAGAACCAGGACTCCAGTCTATGGGGCTGGGCGCTGAGGCTCCCTTCCGTAGCCCAATGGCTGAAAATATGCCATCCTGTACCCTCAGGACACAGGCTTGCTCCAAAATGTCTTCTCTTTTGAAGAACAAGAAAACAGGATGTAAGATACGAAATCAGAAGTATTGTCTGATTTCCTCTGGATATAAGACAGCCACCAGCCAACAAAGCTGATGAGGCACAGCTCAGTAATAGGACTGCTTACTGAACTCACGTTGAAGGCAGGCATCATGAGAAGACTGTGATGGAAGAGATGCTCTTACCTCAAGTGGCAAGGGTTCCGTGCTGTCACTGAAGTTATGATCAAAAACAATCCCAGTCAGTACGTAAAAAGCTTTGGGATCTTGAATTATGTACTTTTCAAATAAAGGTACTGAAGGGTAGCCTAGAACTACAAAGAGAAAAATCCAGTTAGTGAGTGGTTGGCAGGGAAGTGAGGATGGGGGTGTTAAATGCTGCCCAACTACCCCCTTCTACCCCAAAAGATACGGACTTCCACCTTCTTGGCTGGCAAATGTCACTCACTTACTCCATCCTGCAAACAAATGTGCACGTCCTACATAAGACACCCAGAACCATCATGGGCAGTGGGAATGCACAGTCAATGATAACAGCTAAACCTCTGTAGGGTCTCAAAGCTCTTGTGTATCTGAGTTCTTCTAGGCTGACTCATTGGAAAAGAGACTGATGTTGGGAAAGATTGAGGGCAAGAGAAGGGGCAACAGAGAATGAGACGGTTGGATAGTGTCACCAACTTGATGGACATGAGTTTGAGCAAACTCCGGAAGATGGTGAAGGACAGGGAGGCCTGGTGTGCTGCAGTCCATGGAGTCACAGAGAGTCGGACACAACTTAGCGACTGACCAACAACAAAGCTGCACTTGGGGCTGAAGTAGATAGAACACAACTCTTGTTCACGTTAATGAGAAAATTATCACTGCATTTCCAGCTTCTCTTCATGATTATAAAAACCAAAAGTGGAAACAAAATCATCAAGAAGTATAGCTGCCCTGATGAGAGAATTAAGTTTTAAAAGTCACCTGCCCTCACATCTGACTGGCAATTCAGGATCCTCCTTGAGAATAATTCTTTCTCGGAAGGTTGAATGTGTGACTACACCACTGAGCACGCAGCGCTGCCAAGGGCAGTGTCTGATTCCTCGGAAGTAACTAGAAACCTGTGAGACTTCTGTTCCTTGATCCCTGGGTGACATTCAGAAATGTCACCAACACAGGCCCACCTTTGCTCTTTCTTATTCCCTTGCTTATGATGAGCACGTCCACCCGAGCTGGAGATGCCAGTGTTCAGAAAGCTTTTCTCTATTGCTGTTTTCCTCCTGTCATTTGTCACCTTTCTTTCTTCCAGAAATCTGAACAGATGAGCTGGGACTTCCAGACATGCCCTTCATGTCTATCCCCTCCTCCTTCATATTCCTTCATCCATTTCTTGGTCTCTTGGCTTTACAGTCTTAAGAGACTTGACTTTACCTTCCCCATCACCAACAGAACTTCACACATGTCCATCCTGTTATTTCCATGAATGTTATTTTGATAAGCATTTTAAATTTCCAAGTCCTCTGTTTCTTCCACTGTTTCTTTTTTTATGGGGGTCTGGTTTCACTTTGGAGTGGCAATATTTTCTCAAATGTCTCTGAAAATACTAATGAGAATTTTTTATTAACTAGATTAAAAAAAAAAACAAAACAGAGCGTGTACCTGGTAGAACTCTGAGTGATCCTAAAGGTTAAACAGTGGAGTCCTTCAGCTACCACTGGCTCCTGATTCCTTTATCATGACACAATCTCTGTTAGCCAATTTCTTTTGTATATTAAAAAAAAAAAAAATCCATGACATGTTTTTGGCCATGATGGAGTAACAGAGATTGAATTTATCTTCCTACCACAAATAACCAAAAAAATTGGACAGGAAAGAAAAGAATCAAGTTTTTCAAACACTGGCCAATACATAGTAGGCCAATACATAGTACAGCATTATGATTCCTGGGAAAAGAGAAACAAGTAAGATGGCCATTAAGAGTGCTCTGGTTTTCTGTCTGAAGGCACATTTCAGACCACAGAACAGGGAGGGGGAACCCAAGTGGAACACAGAGAGCATGTGGCTGCGTTGACAGAGGTTTGGGTTGGAAGAGTCTGAAGTGGCTTTAAGTTGCAGGCCAGAGTTCCCAGGAGAAGAAGGCTGCGCTGGGAAATGGCCCCAGAAACCTGCTCAGAGGACCCTTTAATGACTCCTATTATGTGCCCTGCCTGGGTGAGCAGGACAGTACTGGCTCAGTGGTGCCCAGAGCCCACTGAGACCAGGAGGCACTTGAGTTCTGACCAGCCAGTGGGGACAGCTCCTGGTGATCACCTGAGGTGTTCAGAAGAGTCACATCTTAGTAATGGAATAAATTAACTTTAAGGTAAAAGCTGTTCCACACCTTGCCCCCCACACAAAGAAGGTTAAAACAACTCCTGAAAAGACTTTTTGGTGAAACTGAACTTAACCTTTTTACCAGAACAAAACTCACTCTTTAAACAACCACTTGACCCACAAAAGCTGAGACTTGATCCAGTTCTCAAACTGTATGATCAAGACTTTTCTGTTTTGTAGGTAAGTTCATTTGAACCTTTTTCTTAGATTACACGTATAAGCAATATCATATGGTGTCTGTCTTTCTCTGTCTGACTTCACTCAGTGTAACAGTGAAGGTGAGGGATAAATTGGAAGACTGTGACTGACATATACATATCAATACATAGAAAATGGATAACAAGTACCTACTGTATAGCACATATTACTATACTCTGTAATGGCCTACACGGGAAAAGAACCTAGAAGAGTGGATATGTGTGTGTGTGTGCGTGTGCGTATTACTGATTCACTTTGCTGTATACGTGAAGCTAACACAATGTTGTTGCTGTCGCCGTTGTTCTTTAGTCAACTCCTTTGGGATTCCATGGAACTTCTAATAAATTTTTTTTTTTTTAAAGACTTTCTCTTCCTCTGTATTACTTTTTTGATGTTAGCAGTTTCTGGGACTAAGACTTCTCAGCTGAAGTTCTAAATGGAATAGTGAGGGCCCTGTCTCTTTTCTTCTATATTTTGTCATTTCATTTCTGTGTTGTATTCTGAAAGTCTTCTTCAGCTCTGTCTTCCAGTTCACCAGTTTTACCTCCAACTGAGTTTCATATTATATTCTGATTATTTTTCCCTTCTAGTAGTTCTGTTTGGCTCTTTTCCCCCCTCACATCTTCTAGGTGACTCTTATAGTGGAATGCTATCTACAAATACTTTCAGGTTGTCTTTTATATTTTTAAATCTAGTAAACATAGTGATTTCATAACATGAGGCTAATAATTCCATTATCTGAAGTGTCTCTGGTCCTGTTTCTGCTGTCTGTCATTCACACTGATCTTCACCCTTGCTCTCTTGCTTCCTGGTATGTGCTCACTGACTGTGACACATTTGTGGCTGCCCTTCTTTGAGATACAGAATCATGGCATGTTCTTTCAGAAGAGGGTGACATTTGCACCTGGCCATCAACATCTCACTTTGTACTTTGAGGGGTTTTCTCTTCTCCTTTTCTTTTGACAACCAGGGGATATGAATCTGGGCTCCAAACCCTGGTGGTGGGCGCTCCTGCTGCTGTGCTGTTTTCTCGAAGCCCCTCTGGGGTGGGAAAGAGGCTTGTTCCCTTCTGGCTCAGGCTTACAGTGAGAGTACAGGCATTTGGGGTCCCGGCTCCATGGGAGATGGTCTCCTATGACACATCCCACCTGAATGAGCTCAGTTCCCTCTTGTACGATGCAGGTTTCACAAGAAGCAGTTTGGGGATCCCATTGACCACGCTCTGTGTTCCTTCCCTCACCCGGATTTTTTTTTTTTAGAAAAATATCCAAGATTATGGAAGTACTTTAACAATACAATAAATAAAAAATAGGTTAAGGAGAGTTCATACAAGATGATCCAATTTTTGTTAGAAAAAAGGAAAGAAGTGTGTATATAAGGCTTTGAAAAATCAAAGTGAAAGTCACTCAGTCGTGTCCAACTCTTTGTGACCCCATGGACTATACAGTCCATGGAATTCTCTAGGCCAGAATACTGGAGTTGGTAGCCATTCCCTTCTTAAGGGGATCTTACCAACCAAGGGATCGAACCCAGGTCTCCCACACTGCAGGTGGATTCTTTACCAGCTGAGCCACCAGGAAAGCCCATACAAGGTTTTAAACAGCACTTATATCTATCTGGGTGATAGGATTATGAGTACATTTGCCTTTTATCCTATACAAAGATTTGTTGTTCTTTTGTTTCCTTAGCCTTATTTAGGTTGCCTTTTTAAACACACATATATATACACACATATATTTTGTTAAATTGTACTAAATAGTATACTTACAGGAAGGCATACAAAAAACACAAACGTTCAGTTTAATGAACAATTATGAAATTAACATCTAAGTAATTAATCCCTGGATCAATATATTTTTCAGTTCAGTTCAGTTCAATCGCTCAGTCACGTCCGACTCTTTGTGACCTCATGAATTGCAGTACGCCAGGCCTCCCTGTCTATCACCAACTCCCGGAGTTCACTCAGACTCACGTCCATAGACTCAGTGATGCCATCCAGCCACCTCATTCTCTATCGTCCCCTTCTCCTCCTTCCGCCAATCCCTCCCAGCATCAGTCTTTTCCAATGAGTCAACTCTTCACATGAGGTGGCCAAAGTACTGGAGTTTCAGCTTTAGCATCATTCCTTCCCAAGAAATCTCAAGGCTGATCTCCTTCAGAATGGACCCTTTGGATCTCCTTGCAGCCCAAGGGACTCTCAAGAGTCTTCTCCAACACCACAGTTCAAACGCATCAATTCTTCGGCGCTCAGCCTTCAACTCTCACATCCATACATGACTACTGGAAAAACCATAGCCTTGACTATTTTATTTGTCTTGATAGTTGGGTTGGTCCAAATAACCTAGTGTGCCATATTTCCAGAGGCAGAACAGCAATAATCTCTTTCCCAGAGATCCCCAGGAAAAAATCTTGCTGTTTCCTTGAGTCTTACTGAGTTATGTGTCTTCCCTGGACAAACCCCTACAGTGAGGGGACTGCCAACTAGTACAGAGAGATTACAACTCATCCTGCACCCAGGGTGGCGCCATCATGGCTCAGAGTGGGAGAGGAATCAGGCCTCCAGGGAGGAATAGGCTCTGTGTGTATATCAAAAGGGTGGATAGAAAGGGAAGAAAAACCCAGATGTCTATTGTGGTTTGGAAGAGACCATCAAGCTATTACCCACTCCAATGTTCTTGCCTGGAGAATCCCAGGGACGGGGTAGCCTGGTGGGCTGCTGTCTATGGGGTCGCACAGAGTCGGACACGACTGAAGTGACTTAGCATAGCATCAAGCTATTGCTTGTCCTTACTTCTAGGCTAGAGGATTTGCTTAGGGGAATGGCCTGAAGGCACTGGTTGCTGTTGTTCAGTCGCTCAATTGTATTCGACTCTTTGCAACCCCACGGGAGGCAGCCTCCCAGGCTCCTCTGTTCATGAGATTTCTCAGACAAGAATACTGGAGTGGGTTGCCATTTCCTCCTCCAGATCTTCCCAACCCAGCGGTTGAACCCGCATCTCCCGCATTACAGCCAGAGTCTTTACCACTGAGCCACTAAGGAAGCCCATGGCATAAACAGGAGAGTTTAACTTTTATTCCCTATCTCTTTAATATTGTTTGCAATTTTCAATGCAAGGAACTTTTGTATTTACTGTAAATTTTAAGTTCCTTAAAAAACTTTTTTTTAATTCCATAAAAATACATCCCAAACAGTTAACAAAGAATTCTGGGAAGTGGGATTAGGGAAGGGACTTCAACTCTGAACTCTGTTCTGTGTCACATATGGTTCTGTAATAAGGCGAGAGCTGTCTGAGGACAGGAGTGAGCCAAGGGAACGGCAGGGAGGTAGGAACAGGTGAAGACTGCAGTGTCATAGCACTCAGGCAGCAGAGAATCCCAGGCAGGAAACGCATGAGTGCAGCCTCGCACGCTGAGGGCAAAGGAGAGGAAGCATTGGGTCTAGCAGTCAGCAAGCCATCTTTCCCTCGTGAATGTCTGTGGGTACCCGCCCCTTCCAATCACCACTCCAGAGGACAGCCAGAGAAATCTTTGTACAACAAATGACACTGCAGTCTAACCTGTCTTCTCAAAAGCCCTGCAATGGACCCCTTCTGCATGCAGAAGAAAGCCCGACCCTCTGACAGGGCAGCAAAGCTCTGCACGCTGTGGCTCCTACAGACGTGCCTGACCTCACCTAACTCTACCACGTCAGCTTCACCTGCTGACTTCCAGATCCTCAGTCACTCCAGGGACTGGCTGCTCACTGTCCCCCTCCTGGATAGCCCCTGAAACCCACCACCCTCCCATTTCCTGTGGGTGGATCATCGTGTTTTATCATACTTATCACCTCATCAGGGAGGATTTCTTTTTTTTTTTTTTAAATTTTGTAATCTTGTATTTATAAAAGGTAGCTGAATTAGAATAGTATTTTAGAATACTAGGAAAGCATAAAGCACAACTTTCGAAACAGTTTCCCTACATTCTACAACTGAGGACCTTTAAAAGAACTGTCACATTGAGTGGCACTCAAGAAGTCAGAGCGTAGAACACTTTCTTTTCACTTTCTGCCTTATGCATTATTAGAATACTTTATAAAAACATAATTATAGTAACTTCAAAAAATTATTCCACATTTTGAAAAATTTTATCTACCTAATTGCATTCATTCATTCATTAAGTATGTCCTGAACACCTACTGTGCACCGGGCACAGTGTGTGCATGGAACACACACGCCTCTGCCCTGTGGCGGAGGCAAAGTGCTGCGGGGAAAGGCAGGCAGCGCACAGGAGCACAGTGAGCGGCAACGCTTTAACTAAATAGCTATCAAGATGCTATGAGCACATCCAACAGGATTCTGTGAGAGAGAAAAAGGCGGAATTGGGAAACCTAAAACCTACATTCCTAAGTGCCATTTTAGCTGAAACCAGAATGATAAGAAGGAAAAGCTGGAGGCAAAGGGTTCTGTCAGAGGGAGGAAAGGCTCCCAGAGCCCAGGATATGAAAGGGGGCAGCACACAAGACTGGGGAAGACCCGACCTGGCTCAGCACAGCAGGGAGCCACTGAGGGCCGCAGGCTGGGCACTGGCCAGATCCCACCCATCTTTTAAAGACCTTTTTGGGTCCACATAGAGACTGGATGAGAATGGGACAAGAAGAGGAGAAAGAGATCCGGTAAAAGGCTAACTCAGAATCTCTGAGTGTTTTCTGTTTATTAGACAGAGACATATTATAACTGCAAACCAGGACTTCTGATTAAATATATGAGATGACCAGTGTCACTTTGGTGAGTCAGAACAAACACTTCACATTTTAATTAGCCTTGAAGGCTTGCGACATAAATATACAAGTCTCTTGTGTGTGTTGTGTGAAATAATAAAGATACATGCAGACTCTTCAGAATTTGGAGAGCCCAGATGTGGAACCATTACTGTAAGAACTCACAGGAAAAAACTTCAAACTAGACTTTATAAAAATGACCCCCTCTGTCCTGCCCCCATCTTTATGGCTAACCTTCAAACTCAACAGTAAAGAAGTCTTTCACCATTTCAGTGATATTCTTCAAAGTGTCACTTTTGGAAGGGATATAAACTAATTGAAATTTATTTTTCAGAGGAAATTGATTGAAGAATTCTGGCAGAGAAGTGATGTCAATTACATTGTAGTCTACAGGAGGTCTCTTTCTTGGCAAACTACCAAAACGAAGATATATTATAACTGCACAAAACAGTAACGGCATCAAGATTTCAAGGACTGTTACCAGAGTCTTTCGTTTCTAAAATAAAAACAAAAGCCATATGTTAATCCAAAATAGAACACAAGCATTAAGACACAATATGGGAAATGTTCTTCCATTAAGAACACTTTCAATCAACTACACTTCACTAATAAATATGCTAATCCAAAATAGAACACAAGCATTAAGTCACTACATGGCAAATGTTCTTCCATTAAAAACATTTCAATCAACTATGCTTCACTTATATATATATGTGTGTGTGTGTGTATAAATATATGAAAGAATGCTTATATTTCTTCCAGCCTCCCTGTACAACACATGAAAAAGAAAAAAGAAAAAAAACCACAATGAGAATTAGCTAGAAACATCTGCTTTTATCTTTTCTGTAACACCAATGGCTAGAAATCAGTAGCAACAATGGTTATCTTCAGTAATTAGAGCTAATGGAATTACCACAGAAACGTGGCTCATTTGCAGAAAAGGGCTCCTTTACAAGTTCTTAATTTTTTCTTTACTCCATGATTAGGAACCCATTTAACTAAATCATTCAGTTCCTCCAAAGGAGACTCACATTCTCCCTACAGATAACCATACCCACCTTTAAAATGAAATTCTTCCAGAGAAGAAGTTTTAAGTTCCTGAACATTGTCATTTTTCTAGCTGAAGAGAAGCGATCGCCGCTAGCTGGGAGACAAATGGGGAGATGTTACTAACGTTAAAATGCTGAGTGGCTCTTTGGGCCTGGGGACACTCTCTGCTCCCAGGCTTTTGGAGCCCCACCTGGACCACTTTGCCTCCTTCCGGTCCAGCAGTGCTGGCCCCTCCCCTCCCTGCCCTCTGAGTATTAAAGTGCTCCAGGCCCCACCCGTGGACTCCGAGCGGTGCCCCTCTGTAGGTACTCTCACTCACTATTTTGGGTTTAAATCCATCTACATAATGACTTTTAAAATTTACATTTCCAGCCTTGAGTTGCTTCTAGACCCAAATGTTCAACTGCCTGCTTGTCATCTCCACTCAACCTACCCAAACGAGTCTACTCATATATTTCTCCTACAACAGATAATTCTTACAGTTTTCCTCTCATCAGACAATGTCAGTTCATTCTTCCTGTTACACAGGGTTACTGACTCTACTTCTGAAATAGGCCAGAATTCAATCCTTTTTCACCCCTGCTTCTCTTGGCACCCTGGTCCAACATCGCCTCATCTCTCGCCTGAATGCCTGCAAGAGCCTCTTCAGTGGTATCACTGCTCCTGCCACCCTGCGGCCCATCCTCTCTGCAGCAGCAGGAGCAATTCTGTCGGGCCACATCCACTCCTTCACTCAAAACTCTCCCATGGCTCCTGTTTCGCCGCAGGGAAGAGCCTGGCCTTGCTGATGACAATGAGCATCCCACGGGATGCAGCCTGTTAGCTCGCTCATGTCGGCTCACCCGTCCCCTACTCTACCGCCCCTCCTCTGCACTCCCGAGTCACAGGCTCGAGCAGAGGAGCCACACGTCTGCCCCACACCTTTGCCCCCGATGTCTCCTCTGCCCAGCACACACTTCCCTCTCATGCTGGCATGGCCAGCTCTTCTACTTTTTTCAGATCTTTATTTAAAAGTCACTTTCTCAGCCTTTCTTGATCATCCTATATAAAATTTCAAAACACTGAACCTTTTGTATCAATCTTCCCTGTCAATTTTGCTTCTTAGCACTTTTAAACTATTTAACTTGATATTTATCTGATTTAATATGATTTCCCTACTAGAATTCACATGCTTCAAGAAGACAACAATTTTTTGTCTTTTCTTTTACCGCTGAATCCTCAGACACAAGAGTAGGCCCAGCATGTGGTAGTCAGTCAGCAAATACTGAATGAATAAATAAATAAATTCAAGGGCCGGCAATTTTTGTAGGAATGCGGTCGGAACAGACATAACTGTGAGGAGACTAAAACGCCCTGGATAGCACCAAGTTCCTTCTCTTTTCAGTCTGTGTTTCCCAAGTGTAACATATGCTTTAACTTTCAGATATGACCACAATGAGGTTTTCTTTTTCAGAAAAATATTTTTCCATTGAGGAAAGAAAATGTATATTTTTCTTCAGTTAAAGTACCTCTGATGTTGCACCATTAGAAGTTAAAGAAACTGGGGACTCCCCTAGTGGTCCAGTGGTTGTGACTCTGCTCCCAATGCAGGGGGCGTGGGTTCAATCCCTGATCAGAGAACTAAGATCCCACACTGCCCCACCACATGGCCAAAAAAAGAAAAGAAATTAAAGCAACAGCATTATGACTAGTACATGAAATATCACTGAATTGTACAATTTAAAATGGCTAATTATGTGCTCTGTGAACCTCCCCTTGATGAAAAATAATAGTGAATGAAGTGACTCATTTACTTAAGTCAGCTACTGCTGCCATAACCTTACATGACAAACTCCACACCAGAACTGGTGACCAAGAGCAACAGGCATCATTTACTTCTTGCCTATGGGTCTGCTGGAGATTTGTGGCTGTCCTGGCCTCTTGGGGCTGGCTGGACCTGTCTACAGGTCTGTCATGGGCTGTATGGTGTCCCCTCAGATTCATATGTTGAAGTCCTAACCACAGTATCCCAGAATGTGACTGCATTGGGAGTTTGGCCCTTTAAAGAGGTGAGTCAATTACAATGAGGTTGTTAGGGTGGGCCCTAATCCAATCCAACTAGTGTTCTTAGAAGAGGATGAAGTCTGGATACACAAAGATGCGTCAGGGACGCACAGCACAGAGGAAAGACCACGTAGGACACAGCCAGAAGACAGCCGTATGCAAGTCGGAAGAGAAAGGTCTCAAAAGAAACTAAACCTGCTGACACCTTGATCTCACACTCCCAGCCTCCAGAACTGTGAGAAAATAAATTTCTGCTCTTTAAGTACCCCCGTCTATGGTATTTTGCTACGGCAGCCCGAAATAATACCGGCCTGTTCTGCGTCTCCTCAACCAGTCACCCACTGGAGCATGTTGTTCTAGTGGCAAGAGGCCAAGACAAACCACATAGGTACATGGAAAGCCTGTGCTCACACAACACTTGCTAAGCATCCTACCAGCCAAAGCAAACCCCACCCCAAGCCCAGTGTCAGCACAACAGGGGAAGAAACTAACCTCTCTGGTGAGGGCATTGCAGCATCACATGGTGAAGGGCATGCATGTGAAATCTCATACAAGAAAGAGTGAAGAGCTGGGAACAATAGCCATCTACCAAACACTCTGCATTTAATTCTTTAAAAATTGCCATTAGAATTTGCCAACCTAAACCCTCACCACTGAAAAAAAGGAAATATTTCGGCTCATTACTGGCCCAACACAAAAGGTAACAGCCAGAGACAATGAGAATGCATGGCTTTCTCTGATCACAGTTCCAGTTCAATGGAATGGGACAGCAAAATAGTAAGAGCAGATGGAGGTTTTCATATCTTTTAAAGTTTGTGATAATACAGGTAGACTATTTCTTTTAAAAGAACATCTGGACTTCCCTGATGGTCCAGTGGTTAAGACTCCAACCTCCCAGTACAGGGAGCACAGGTTCAATTTCTTGCCTGGTAAGTTTCACATGCTGCCAGAAACAGCCAAATTTTTATAAAAATAAAAGAGCGTTCATTTAGATGCTTGTAATATACAACAGGGTTTCCCTGGTGTCTCAGTGATAAAGAATCTGCCTGCAATGCAGGAGTCCCAGGAGATGTGGGTTGGAACCCTGGATCGGGAAGATCCCCTGGAGGAGGAATGGCTACCCACTCTAGTATTCCTGCCTGAGAAATCCCATGGACACAGAAGCCTGGTGGGCTACAGTCCAAAAGGGTCACAAAGAATTGGACACGACTGAGTAACTGAGCACACAGGAGGGCATGTACAACAACCAGCAATCATGTATTGAAGGCACTGTCTCTGGGCAAAATGATACCATACAAAGACTGATCAGTAATGGAGCTCACCTTCACTGAACCCAGTAAAGAAAAAAAGCCTAGTGAAGAAAAATAATATGTACAAAGGAAAACATTATAGCACAAGTAGAAAGTGAGAATCAACAAAGATGCACTTAAGGGTAAACAAGCGGACCAATGAGACAGAACACATCTAGAAAGACCTCACAGGTATACAGGCCCTTGTTTCTAACAAAGCTGACACTACAGGACACAGCGTTCCAAAAACTGCTCAGAGTCAACTGGGCCTCCACCATATACAAAATAGCAACTTCAGATGAAATACGGCTCAAAAAGTGAAAGATAAAACAATGAACCTTTCAGGGGGAAAGCAGAACATAGTCATGACCCTGCAGTAGGCAAGCATTTCTTAAATATGACTCCAAACCACTAAATACAAAGAAAAATGGTAAATGGAATTATATCAAAATTAAGAATTTCTATTCTACAAAAGACGTTATCTATAATACATTTGTTGTTGTTGTTCAGCCGCTCACTCATGTCCGACTCTTTGCGACCCCATGGGCGGCAGCACGCCGGGCTTCCCTGTCCTTCATCATCTCCTGGAGTTTGCTCAAACTCATGTCCATTGAGTCGGTGACGCCATCCAACCATCTCGTCCTCTGTTGTCCCCTCCTCTTCCCACCTTCAATCTTTTCCAAACGACTGGCATACAGAATATTTAAAGAGTTCCTACAAGTCACTAAGAAAAAGACAGACATCCCAACAGAAACTCAGGCAAGAAATCTGAACAGGTGATTTCCAAATGAGATACCAAACGGCCAGGAAGCATGAAAAAGTGCTCAACCTATCTGGTCATCAGGGAAGTGCATTTTAAAACCGCACAGCTGACATCGAGATGGTGATCTTTGCACAAGAAGTTTATTGAAAAGCACTCTCGAAATCAGTGCTTTGGAGAGTAAAGGAAGCCGGCCTGAGCAGAGGGAAGCCAGGCCTCAGTGGAGTCGGGATGAAGTCACTTCTGCAGGCTCACAGCATCATGCCTAATTATGAGGACTCTAGGATTCAAACAGTCCCAGAAAAGCAGGGAAGGGATTAAGGAAACTCTGTTTATGCTATATTTGGGGAAACAGATGGCTGAGACAAAGAAAAAAGGGCTGAAAATAAACAACACAACAACTATTCAGAATTTCTACACGAACACATTGCTAGTCCTTTGACCCACCAATCCCACTTCTGGGAATCTATTCTACAGACACAACTGCACAAACGTGAAATGACGTATGTACCAGGTTATTCACTGCAGCAGTGTTCATAACAGCAAAGAACTGTAAACAGCCCATCAGCAGGGGATATAAAGTTATATAAACTGGTGTTTATCTAAACAATGAAATGATATGCAATCTTTAAAAGGGTTGGGGAGAGTTCTATGTACTAGCAGAAATCTGGGATCTGCAAGATACATATGAGAAAATATATTTTGTTATTTATAATAAATGTGAAAAAATATATGAGAAAAAGAATAGAGACAAAAGAAAGAGACAAGATTATAGACATAAAAGATAAGAAGAAAAGAAAGATGCAGATAATTAATGTCCCTGAGCACAGAATCACGTGCTGGTATTCTTGGGTACCGTAACAAACAGCACAGATTCCATGGCTTGAACAACAGAAATTTATTTTCATACAGTTCTGGGGGCTAACGGTCTGAAATCAGGGTGCCAGCACAGTCCAGTGCCCCCAGTGAGGGCTTACCTCTCTGCTCACAGATGGCCACCTTCTCGCTGCACCCTCATATGACAGAGAGGGACCTCCCTCTCCTTCCCTCTTCTCACAGGACCAGTCTGTCAGACTAGGGTGCTATTCTTACAGCCTCATTTAACCTCCATTACCTGAAGACTCTGTCTCCAGGTGAGTCACACTGCGGGTGAGTGCTTCAACACATGGATTTTAGGGGAACACAATTCAATCCGTAGCCCATGGCATAATTAGAACAGAAAGTATAACAAAACTGAAACAGACTCATAGACATAGAGAACAGACTTGCTGCCAAGGAGGAGGGGAAAGGGAAAAGGATGGACTGGGAGTTTGTGGTTGGTAGATGCAAACAATTATATTTAGCATGAATAAACAGCAAGGTCCTAATGTATAGCATAAGGAAGTATATTCCATATCCTCTGATAAGCCATAATGGAAAAGAATAGAAAAAAGATTGTATTTTTTAAAAAAAAGAACAGAAATATATATAGATACACATTTGTATTAGGGGAAATCATGCTTCAAATGACGGAAGAGCTGAATTGGAAAAATAAATTTTTTTTAAAGATCTTCATGTTCCAGTAAAAACCTAAATAGAACTATAAAAATAGAGACCATCCTGGTGAATCACTGAACATCATGGAAGAAGATTCCTACAAGCATCCAGGCAAAAAAAAAACCCAAAAATATCAACTCACATCACTGACCAGAAGGGAGAAAATCAGTCCAGCCTCCCTCAGTCCTCTCCCCAGAGACTGTCAGCCAACAGTGCAGGAGTCTCCTTAGAAGATGGAGGCAAAGAGCACAATTCTAAGACCCTATAACCAGCTGAGTTAATAGGCAGATATTTTTAAGCATGCAAACATCAGTGGACCCATAAATACCCTGGGAAAAAATTGAGGATGAAATCAATCAGTGCTCAAATAATTCCAAATAACTCAGAAATGGGTCAACTTCCACAAGAAAACCACTTTTACTGGGCAGTGAATCTAAAGGGCATCTCAAATTTGAAGTGTCCACAAAGGTACTCTTGATTTTATTCTCTCTGCCTTGTCTACTATCCAGCTCAGTAATCGATAAGTTTATACCAGATGTTTATGCCAAAATCTAGGTTTGAACCTTAATCTCTTTCCCTCACCTCTCATATCAAATCCATCAGTAAGTCCTAATGATTCTGACTCTGAAAAATATCTCAATATCATCCACTTCTTTCTTTGTATTTTTCATTTATAAGTATCAGAACTCCAACTCAACCTAACTTAAGCACTCCGCCCTCAAAAGAATTCATTACTCACATAACTGGAAGTCCAAAGTGGAATAAGCCAGAGAACACAGCTGAATCCAAACGGTCAAATAACATAATCAGAGTTTTTTTCTCTCTCCATTCTACTTTCCTCATGTCTTCTTGTCAGTTCAGTTCAGTTCAGTCGCTCAGTCGTGCCAGAGAACACAGCTGAATCCAAACGGTCAAATAACATAATCAGAGTTTTTTTTCTCTCTCCATTCTACTTTCCTCATGTCTTCTTGTCAGTTCATTTCAGTTCAGTCGCTCAGTCGTGTCTGACTCTTTGCGACGCCATGAATCGCAGCACACCAGGCCTCCCTGTCCATCACCAACTCCCAGAGTTTACCCAAACTCATGTCCATTGAGTCGGTGATGCCATCCAGCCATCCTTTGTCGTCCCCTTCTCCTCCTGCCCCCGATCCCTCCCTGCATCAGGGTTTTTTCCCAATGAGTAAAATCTTCACATTAGGTGGCCACAGTATTGGAGTTTCAGCTTCAACATCAGTCCTTCCAAAGAACACCCAGGACTGATCTCCTCTACAATGGACTGGTTGGATCTCCTTGCAGTCCAAGGGACTCTCAAGAGTCTTCTCCAACACCACAGTTCAAAAGCATCAATTCTTCAGCGCTCAGCTTTCTTCATAGTCCAACTCTCACATCCATACATGACCACTGGAAAAACCATAGTCTTGACTAGACAGACCTTTGTTGGCAAAGTAATGTCTCTGCTTTTTAATATGCTATCTAGGTTGGTCATAACTTTCCTTCCAAGGAGTAAGTGTCTTTTAATTTCATGGCTGCAATCACCATCTGCAGTGATTTTGGAGCCCCCCAAAATAAAGTCTGACACTGTTTCCACTGTTTACCTATCTATTTGCTATGAAGTGATGGGACCAGATGCCATGATCTTAGTTTTCTGAATGTTGAGCTTTAAGCCAACTTTTTCACTCTCCTCTTTCACTTTCATCAAGAGGCTTTTGAGTTCCTCTTCACTCTCTGCCATAACAATGGTGTCATCTGCATATCTGAGGTTATTGATATTTCTCCTGGCAATCTTGATTCCAGCTTGCGTTTTCTCCAACCCAGCGTTTCTCATGATGTACCCTGCATATAAGTTAAATAAGTGGGGTGACAATATACAGTCTTGACATACTCCTTTTCCTATTTGGAACCAGTCTGTTGTTCCATGTCCAGTTCTAACTGTTGCTTCCTGACCTTCATACAGGTTTCTCAAGAGGCAGGTCAGGTGGTCTAGTATTCCCATCTCTTTCATAATTTTCCACAGTTTATTGTGATCCACACAGTCAAAGGCTTTGGCATAGTCAATAAAGCAGAAATAGATGTTTTTCTGGAACTCTCTTGCTTTTTCGATGATCAGCAGATGTTGGCAATTTGATCTCTCTAGTTTCTCTGCCTTTTCTAAAACCAGCTTGAACATCTGGAAGTTCACGGTTCACATATCGGTGAAGCCTGGCTTGGAGAATTTTGAGCATTACTTTACTAGCATGTGAGATGAGTGCAATTGTGCAGTAGTTTGAGCATCATGGCCCTTCACAAGTAGGGAATAGGAGGCAATTTCCCTTCTGAGGTCACAGAACCTTAGTAGCTCACTTCCTACTGTTGTGATTTTGAGAAGCACCTACCTAGACATTACCTTAGGATTTGAGAGATTACAGAATTTTATTTATTAAACATTTCCTCCACTTCCAAAAATAAAAGTCCAGCAAAATATCAGTCTTTGCCAGTCGATTTACATTATGTTGGCTCCCTAAGCTAGGAATTAAAACCAGATACTCTGCCCAACCACAGGGCTTGAGTCTGAATGGCAGCCGTGGAGTTCTGCTTCTTTCCACAGATAAGGTCTCTCAGGTTCTTGGTTTACTTTTAGAAGTCATAGCCCCTGACTCTGAAAGAACTGAGATATTGATGTGGTTCCCTGAAATTAGTTTAGTGGAGTTCTTGTTGAAAATACTTTCAAGATGAAAATTCATCATTGTTGGTATAATTCTACCTTAAAAGTGTACACACAAATCATCCTTGGGATCAAAATGTCCACTATATGAAAACAGGGTCAACATAAGTGAGTCAGAAGAGTTCATACACCTCCCCGGACTATTTATGAAAACACAGTTGTGTAACCATAAAAAAGTCAAAATTCTAAAATGCTGAATAATATTGAACTTATTCCTAGATCAGAATGCATTGAAAGTAAATATTAATAAGATTAAAACGCTAAGAACAGGAAAAATAAACAAAAAGCCCCACAAACCTTTGAAAATAAAAACTCTCTCCTAAACCACAAAATACTATATAGACCAAGAAAATGAGAGGCTACAGGCCACAGGCTGGCAGAAAACATTTACCAAAAAAACATATGTGATAAAGGACTGTTATTCAAAATATATAAAGAACTCATGTAACTAAACAGTAAGAAGATGAAAAACCAGACTTAAAAATGAGGGGAAAAAATTAATGAACTAATGAGATAACAACTAAGTACATGAAAAGAGGCTCAACATCATTGATCATAGGGAACTGCAAATAAAAGCAATGAGATAGCACCACACACCTACTAGAATGGCCGGACTTCCCTAGTGGTCCAGTGGTTACAAATCTGCCTGCCAAGGCAGGGGACATGGATTCCATTCCGGGTTGAGGAAGATTCCACATGCCGTGGGCAACTAAGCCTGTGTGCCACTGAGCCTGCACGCTCTAGAGCCTGTGCGCCACAACAGGAGCAGCCACCGCAATGAGAACCCCACGCACCGCAACTAGAGTAGGCCTCGTTCTGTGCAGCTAGAGAGAGCCCTCAACCAGCAATGAAGACCCAGTGCAGCCAAATAAATAAGTAAATGAATGAATAAATAAAATTATTTTTTTTAAAGGCAATAGGGTATTAGCTGAAGCACAAGCAGGCAAACTATGGCCCATGGACCAAATCCAGCCCACTACCCATTTTTCTATAGCTTGTAAACTAAGAATGGTTTTGACACATTTTAATGGTTAGAAAAGCTGCCCTCAACTACTATTATTGAACACTAAATAGCTTTTGAAGATTAGCTTTTACAGTACTTTTATGTGAAACTTATACTGTGGTACAGCCATTTTTATAACCACCAATGTTGTTTGGTTGTCACAAGTAACCGCAAGGTGATTTAAGCACTTGCAATGCTGTCAGAACACAAGAAGTGCAATCTCCATTCCCAGACAAATTTTCAGCAGGTAGATTTTCCGAGGTCAAACTACATTTCAGAAGCATTTTTTCAGACCTTAACAAAAATGCAAAGGAAATCTTCATATTACAAAATCAATTTAACGGTGCAATAGAGGAGCTTGCACCTAACTGTCTCCTGAATGTGATTAATCTGGAATGTAAGAACAAGCTAAAAGGAAAGAATTTAATAGAATTTGATCAATGCCTTTCAAAGTCATGAACGCACTCAAAATCATATGTTCATGATGAAATATGCAAATCTCATTACAGATTAACATTTACAGTCAATTTTGATGGTAGGGGACACTATCTTTGAACACAGCTACACAGTATGCTATCCCATAAAAAAGAATTCCATTCTTCTCACTAGTAGATATATGCTTTGAAAAAACCACATTCAATTATTATTTTGAATCCCACTAATAAAAACTTTATGGAAACTTGCTTTGTCTCATGTAACAAGTAGCTATATGATATTTTCAACTCTGCCTCTTGGCATGAAAAGTCAAAAATATTTGATATCTCACCCTTTGCAGAAAATTCTTCCAAACTCTGGGCTAAAATATCATATACACACAGATCAACGGAACAGAAGCAGACCTACACAAATAAGGTCAATTTTTTACAAAGGACCAATTCAATGAAAAAAGAGTAATCTTTTTAACAAGTGGTGGAGCAAGTGGAATCCATACAGGAAAAAATAAACCCACTTTGATCTATACTTCAATCCATTAAATGAAATTAATTTCAAATAGAACACAAACCTAAACTCAAAACCTAATAGAAAAAAAGAGAACATATTTGTAACCTTGGATTAAGGAAAACAGTCTTAGCTATGATATCAAAATCATAAAAGAAAAACTAATAAACTGGACTTCACCAAAATTAAAAACTTTTTCTCTGTAAAAGACTGTAAACAGAATAAAAAGACAAATCACAGACGGGAGAAAGAATGTGTGTAAATTGCTTATTGACAAAGGAGCTGTACCCAGAATACATAAAACTCTCAAAACTCAATAAGAAGAAAACAAACAACTCAATTTTTTTTAATGGGCAAAAACACTGAAGATGCTTCACCCCAGAAAAGATGCATGTATGGCAAACAATGGAGAAGGAAATGGCAACCCACTCCAGTATTCTTGCCTAGAGAATCCCATGGTCAGAGGAGCCTAGTGGGCTGCTGTCCATAGGGTTGCACAGAGTCAGACACAACTGAAGTGACTTAGCATGCATGCATGGCAAATAAGCCCATGAAAAGATGCCAACATCATCAGTCATGAGGGAAATGCAAATTTAAACCATAATAAAATACTACTATACAGCTACTAAAATGGCTAAAAAATTTTAAGAGCTGGCAAAGTCACAGAACAACTGAACTCTTATACCCAGCCAGTGTCAATGCAAATTGGTAGAGCCACTTGGGAAAATACTTTGGTGTGTTTTTTTGTTTTTTTTTTATAAAGCTAAACATACACTTCCATGCAATCCAATAACCCCATTCTTAAGTTTTTACCACCCAAAATGAAAATTTTTATTTTTGAATGTAAAAATTTTCCTTTTACACAAGAACCTGTCACAAATGATTATAAAAGGCTTTACTCATAATATCCCCCACATTGAAAACTGAGCTGTAAAGCACTTTTTAAAGTATTTTATATGTTTTGATACATTTGATACAATCCTATGAAGTGGGTATTATATCATCCTCATTTTATACATGGAAATCAAGGCAGAGAAGAGTTAAGACATTAAGATCTGGGCTTCATTTCAACATTGTGTGGCCAGAGCCCATAACCAGTTTTAACCACTACAAATTAATGCCTCTCAATCACTGAATGAAGGAGTATGTGTACAGCCCTTGGTCTAGAAGGCATTCCCCAATTATAACATAGTCCTCTGGAAACAACTGGAGAAGCCCTATTCTAAAATTCTGCATTGAATATCAGTAACTACTGCATACACTAGTAAAGTAATGCTCAAAATTCTCCAAGCCAGGCTTCACCAATACGTGAACCTTGAACGTCCAGATGTTCAAGCTGGTTTTAGAAAAGGCAGAGGAACTAGAGATCAAATTGCCAACATCCACTGATGGTCGAAAAAGCAAGAGAGTTCCAGAAAAACATCTATTTCTGCTTTACTGACTTTGCCAAAGCCTTTGACTGTGTGGATCACAATAAACTGGAAAATTCTGAAAGAGATGGGAATACCAGACCACCTGACCTGCCTCTTGAGAAACCTATATGCAGGTCAGGAAGCAACAGTTAGAACTGGACATGGAACAACAGGCTGGTTCCAAATAGGAAAAGGAGTATGCCAAGGCTGTATATTGTCACCCTGCTTATTTAACTTATATGCAGAGTACATCATGAGAAACGCTGGGCTGGAGGAAGCACAAGTTGGAATCAAGATCGCCGGGAGAAATATCAATAACCTCAGGTATGCAGATGACACCACCCCTATGGCAGAAAGTGAAGAGGAACTAAAGAGTCTCTTGATGAAAGTGAGAGTGAAAAAGTTGGCTTAAAGCTCAACATTCAGAAAACGAAGATCATGGCATCTGGTCCCATCACTTCATAGCAAATAGATAGGAAAACAGTGGAAAGATTGGCCAACTTTATATTTCTGGGCTCCAAGATCACTGCAGATAGTGACTGCAGCCAAGAAATTAAAAGACAGTTACTCCTTGGAAGGAAAGTTATGACCAACCTAGATAGCATATTAAAAAGCAGAGACATTACTTTGCCAACAAAGGTCCGTCTAGTCAAGGCTATGGTTTTTCCAGTGGTCATGTATGGATGTGAGAGTTGGACTATAAAGCAAGCTGAGCGCCGAAGAATTGATGCTTTTGAACTGTGGTATTGGAGAAGATTTGACAGTCCCTTGGACTGCAAGGAGATCCAACCAGTCCATTGTAGAGGAGATCAGTCCTGGGTATTCTTTGGAAGGACTGATGTTGAAGCTGAAACTCCAATACTTTGGCCACCTGATGCAAAGAGCTGACTCATTTGAAAAGACCCTGATGCTGGGAAAGATTGAAGGCAGGAGAAGGGGACGACAGAGGATGAGATAGTTGGATGGCATCACCAACTCAATGGACATGCGTTTGGATGGATTCCAGGTGTTGGTGATGGACAGGGAGGCCTGAACTAAATTGAACTGAACTACTGTATAAAAAGATACATATGTAAGCATATTTAGATATAAAGATACTATTTGTGCCCCTCAAATGAAATAGAGCTACAATACTGCTTCCATTTTAAAAATGTATATAATATATATACGTATCTTACTATATATGTCCTGCCTGCATGCTCAGTCACTCAGTCCTGTCTGACTCTTTGCAACTCTATGAACTATAGCCTGCCAGGCTCCTCTGTCCACGGGATTTTCCAGGCGAGAATACTGGAGTGGGTTGCCATTTCTTCCTCCAGGGATCTTCCCGACTCAGGGATCAAATTTGCATCTCTGTGTCTCCTACACTGGCAGGCAAATTATTTTCCACTGAGCCACCTGGGAAGCCCCACCATATGTCAGCCAACTGTTATGATGACTAGACTTACTGATGCTTGTAAAGCCACAAGATTTGATTATGAGTGTCACTATCCACTTTAGGATTTTCCATCAATCTTGAGAAATGTCTGAGCCATACGAACCCAAAGAAATTTATAATGTAACTTTTAGGCATATATCCATGGTATATGAATGTGACTAATTCACATACCACAGTGTATTGAAGAGCTCAAGAACCTGAACACCTGGGTTCTGGTCTCAGCTCTATTGTGTACTTTGATGACCATTATATGGATCTCCCAATGGACGAAGACTAGATGGAGCATTTAGGTTTACCTTGCCTTTTTAGTGGGCCTTCAGCAGAAGGTTGGTGGAATTTTCAGTGATTGGGGGATGTGTGTGTGTGTGTGTGTGTGTGTGTGTGTATGTGCACATGCACATGCATGTTCAGTTGTGTCCAACTCTGTGACCCCATGGACTGTAGCCCTCCAGGCTCCACCGTACCTGGAATTTTCCAGGCAAGAATACTGGAGTGGTTGCCAATATTTCCTCATCTGGGGGATCTTCCCAACCCAGGAATTGAGTACTGGTCTCCTGGGTCTCCTGCATTAGCAGATGGATTCTTTACCACTAGCGCCACCTGGGAAGCCCTCAGTGATAGTTGAAGTGAGTCAAGAGTCCAGTTCACTACTGGCAGCTGCTTACAAACTGGGAGTCCAGAGCCTGGAATCTTTACATGTGACAATATGCCTTTGCCAGTGACCTTCACACCCTCCCAGTTCATGATTATGAAAATTGATAATAATTACAATAGCAGGCACCCTAACATGATTAAGCACAAAGATATAGAACTCTCTGCAGTTTTCTGCCTTGATCCACAAGATCATTCTTCTTCTTGTAGCCCCAGCCATAAAAGGGAAATTATGAGTCAGCCAGTTCTGTTTCTGGACTTGGTTATGCAGAACTGCGATCAGGTTTAGAAAGGGTTTGAAAAAACTCATGGTGTAACCAACTTAAGTTAGAAATGGGAAGGACTGGTTTTTGAAATAAAAAATTAAGGAAGAGAAGCAGGGTGAAGAGAAGGAACAGTCATCCAGGTTCAGAGTTTTTCCCAATACTTTCATTGTGAGGGAAGGGACTCAGTATACAAGGAAAGATGGGAGAGACAATTTTTAAGATGTTTGTGACATTAATAATCCACTCATTCAGTAATTGCCTTCAATTTTTTTTTTTTTGAATACTCATTACAGAGACAAGTATAGATTAAATCTCTAGTTATATTCTGCTTGTAGGTGCCAGGGCATTGCAATCAGCACTTACGGTTTTTCCCATTTCATTTTGAAATACTAAATACCTTTGAGTTTGGTATTATCATTTTAATTGCAGGAATAGGAAATTGAGGTTCACGAACTTTAAGTGCCCGGCCTGCACTACTTAGGGAATCCGGGCAACATCTGAAGCCAGGTCGTTGTGGTTTTTTCATTCAATAAATACTTATCAAATGCCTCCTCTGCCAGGACCCTAGGATGTCGCCGTGAACTAAACAACGTCCCTCTTGGAGCCCACCTTCTGGTGAGAGAGACAGAACAGCAAACAAGTAAATAACACCATTTCAGAGAGTGAAATAAGTTCCGAAGTAAAGACGCGGGGCTCTGTGATGCTCCATCGCTAATCCATTAGGAGTCTAGGGGCAGAAGTAAGCTCCTGCCATGGGTCATTACTTTACGGTTCAGAGGGTCGTGTCCTAATCCCAGGGGCGCACTCGGAGTAGGCAGGAGCCCGGCTGGTCAGCAGGCGGAGTCTGGGCCCAGCGACCTCGGCCAGGAGCTGCCCAAGGCCCAGCCAAGGGCAGCCAGGCAGCCGGCGGCAGGCGGACGTCGGGCCGCGGGAGGATCCTCGGAATCGATGCGCCGCTGACCGCGCTCACGACCCGGGCAGTCAGGAGCCAAGGGGCCAGTCCCCAGCGACTGTTGGCCCCGCGCCGCCCCTCCTCGAGCCCTCCGCCCTCAGTGACCCTGGCCTGGCCTCGGGACCCTCCCGTCCAAGGTGACCCCTGACCCAGCCTCACGACTCTCTCGGCTTCAGGAGACTCCGACCTGACCTGTGACCCTCCTGAGGTGACCCTGGCTCTGACTCTCGACCCTCCTGCCTGAGGTGACCCTCGAGGCCTCGCTACCCCCTGAATTGCCCCTGGCACTAATGCCACACCCGGGGAGTCTGGGCCGTCCTGCCCACCCCACGGCCGTTTTCTAGAAATTTCCACGTCCTCCATGTTCCCCAGGGCCTCGTCTGCCTAGCCGTGTCCTCGCCAGGCCCATGGTGGCAAAGCACCCTTCTAGCGTGGGAGAAGAGGCCCAGAACTCAACGGAAGACCGTGCTGGAGAAGAAATGGAGGATGGCCAGGAAAGCCAGAACTCGGGCAACGACTACAGCTGCCTGGAAATGCATGTGGACCACGCGGTTCTCCTCACGGGTGTACCCCGCGCCCAGGCTCCCACGTCCGCGCCCTCCGCCGACCAGGTCGACGACGCGCGGAGCACCGCGCAGGCGCCAACTGAGCGGGGCCGGGGCGGGGCGGGGCGGGGCGGGGCGGGGCACACCTTGGGGTGAGACAAGTGTCGAGACCAGCACCACCTTTCTCCTGGAATCCTACCTGTGAGGGCAGCCCTCTGGCTCATCCCCCAGGTCCCCTCTCCTGCGGTTGCTCGCTTGCTTCAGGGCGCATCCTCGGCCTCTGTTCAGACAGACGCTGCACCCTGGCAGCTCCACCAGCTTCCGGAAAAGTGGCCAGGGGCAGCCATTCCCGAGGCTGGGTGGTGGGCGCCCACGTGCTCTTGTGCAAGCTCAGTGCTCCCAGGATGTGACCTGGTGGCCGCAGACACCGCATCTCTGTGCTGAGTGCCAGGTGTAAGGCTGAGGTGGGGAGGGTGTCTGACCCCAGAGCCACTGGCCCATCTTGGCTGGAGGGGGGCAACGGGTGGGCAGTGGAGGGGCCCCTGGGATCTGCAGAGAGGGCGGCCAGTCGAGGGGCCATGTGTCGCGAAGCAGGAAGTCACAGCCGCAGATGCTTCATCTGGAGCGGGCGTTGGAGAGAGGCCCCTCACAGGTGCCCCCGGCCGCGGTTCTGACTGCGGGAAGGTGAGGACCTGGGAGCTCCAGGCCACCACACGGCAGCTCCTGGGCCTTCAGGGCCCTCCATTCACCTGCCCCCCTCACACCAGCAGGTCAGTTATCTGTGGGCACGCCGCCTCAGCCTCAGGAGTTGGTACTGGCCATTAGGAAACACGGTTGTCTGTCCTGCATTTGAGGAATTCTAATGAAAATGGAACGTCTCAACTTCCTTTCTGCTCCCGTTGATGTCTGTTGTGCACAGGTCAGACCCTTTTGCTCTCGAAGCCGTTGGCTGGGGAGTTTTGTCCAGGGAGAAGTGGCCTCGGGGCTGACACCAGGACCTGAGGCCCCAGGGGGGGCATCTGCAGATCTGCCCACTCGGGGGCAGCTGGGCCAGCAGCCCTGGAGGGCAAGGACTGCGAGGGGGAGGGTGCTGAGCAGGCTGGGTCACGCTCAGGTTGGGGGTACACACAGGGGCGTGCCCCCTACTCATACCACACTAGGACCACTCCCTGTCCGTTCACACATTGCTGCAAAGTCCTCCTGAGAACCAACCCCGAGCTGGGAGTTTCCGCAAGCAGCCTGAGACAGGCCACAGAGCCGAGGCGGGCGTGGCCGGGGTGAGGGCCGCGGCTCGCGGCTGTGCTTGGGGTCTACGCGCAGTGACCCCTCTGGAGAGGCCCCAAGACCATGCTCTCGGTGACGGCAGGAGCTCACAGGGCCCTCGGGGCCTGGCCGGACAGCAAGCTGCATCCCTTCGGCCAAACCAAATCTCACAGCCGCGTCGCCCTGGGGAAGCTCCCATGGAGGCACGCCTCGTCCTCGGTGGTGGCGGGAGTGAGGGCCTGGATCAGGTTCCGTCCCGCCCAGGCTTGGCCCAGCAGGCAGCGCCGCTGAGCACAGCCCGCCTGGGAGGCCAGGCTCTGCCGTCCTTGAAAGCCCGCTTAGGTCAGGGAGCAGCGGGAGGAATGGTGGTGGGCGTGACTGTGGGCTCTCCGGGGCCGCCCTAACGTCTGAACACGGGCTCCGGAGTTGTTCACTGTTTCCTGACCGGAGGCTGGAGGCCCACGTCCTGATGTGGGCAGGTGGTCCTCCGAGGCCCCCCACTGTTTCCTGACTGGAGGCTGGAAGCCCACATCCTGGTGTAGGCAGGTGGTCCTCCGAGGCCCCCGGGTGTGCAGACGGCCATCTCCTCCCTGTGTCCTCACAGGGCCGCCCTCTGCGTGCGTCCGTGTCCTGACAGCTTCTTCGCATAAGGACCCCAGTCCTGTGGGATCAGGACCCACCCCGGTGTACCTCAGTCGTCTTAAGGGGTTGTGTCTCCTAATACAGCCACACCGGAGGTGCTGAGGTTTGGGCTTCAAGCCGGGACCCTGGGGGACATGCCAGGCCACGGCAGGGAGGCAGTCAGCAGCACAACTGGACCCCTTCGGGTTCCCGAGGTGGGANGGGCGGGGCGGGGCGGGGCGGGGCGGGGCGGGGCTTCCCCGGGGCGGGTCCGACACCCGCAGGGGCGACCTGCTGCGCATGCGCGAGCCGGCCGGCGCGCCCCCTACAGGACCCGGGGCGGCCAGGTCCTCAGCCAGACGCTGGTCGCAGGCGCCCCCTCCTCGCCGCGGCGGCCCAGCAGCTGTCAGCAGCGATCGCCGCCGCGAGGCAAGAGCGGAGTCGGGAGCCGAGGGCGGGGACCCCGCGAGAGGGCAGCGCCGGCCGCCGTCGCCCGGGCGCTGAGGGTCGGTGAGTGCAGCCAGGACCCGCATCTCGCGCGAGCTGGCTCGCAGGGCTCTTGGCTTGGGGGCCACTTCCCCGCCCTGGACGCCCTCCGTCCCGCCGGCCATCCCCCTCCCGGGCCGGGCACCCGGCCGCTCCTGCGAGCCCGCCGCGCCCCCGCCCTGCCTCCGGCCTCGGGCGCCGGCCCAGCAGGTGCATCTCCCCGCAATGCCAGGCCGCCCTGACTCAGGCTGCCCCTCGGCGAGAGCTCTGGGCGTGTCCCCATCCCCGCAGGCAGCTGCTCAAAGCCGCTCCCCTTGGAGAAACTTAACCTTCCCGGAACTAGAACCTCTGCGGAATCCATTGTGCCGAGCCGAGGAGGGTGGACAGACATTTCCTACCTTAAGAGCCGCTGGCCTTCACCCGGCAGACAGTGTGAGCACTTGCTGCGAAAGCCCTGCAGCATCCCTGGCCGGGGAGCCGAGGCAGGGCAGCCAAAGGTGCTGCTGGCTCATCTCTCGGTGCAGATTCCCAGTGTGGGTGGGAATGCATTCTCGTATCAGAGTCCGCCCTGCTCTCCAACCCTCCTTCTCATGAGCCTCGGGGTGCGGGTCCAGGGGTCCACTGTTAGTGGTGGGAGTTGTGTGGGGAACCGAAGGAAGAGGACCTCCTGGTCTAGGTGGAAGGGCCTGCAACAGCCTCGGTGCCCATGGTCAGTCTGTATTTGGTATGAATTTGTGTTTACCGCACAGAGTCGGACACGACTGAAGTGACTTAGCAGCAGCAGCAGCAGGTATCCTCTCTTTCCTGATGTAGACTGTAAGCTTCATGAGGGCAGGGGCCGTCTCCTAAAAGAAGGCTTATGTTGCATGCCTGGTGCATATTTGTCCCTCGAATGAATGCCCCTCCCCACTTCCTGGGACTTTGCCTGATTAAAGACAGTTACCTGCTAGGGTTATTTCTGTTTGCTTGCCTCTCTGCCTCCTGAGCTGTGAGCTCCCTGAAGGCAGGGAATGGCTCTTGTTGGGGCTTGCGCTCCTAGCACATAGCCAGCACTTTGGCACATGTCAGGCACTCCAGGAACGCTTGTTGAAAGAGTGGATGAGACCTCGGAGCAGTGTGGAGACCCAGGCAGGCGAGGTGCAGGTGGAAGAGTTAGGCTCTTTTTCGCCTGAGCACATGCATCACTTGATTCAAAACACTTTGGCGCTGCTTTTTTTTTAAGATTAAGGATGTTTTCCTTTAAAAAGTTAAGGTCGTTGGAAAAGTAAAAGAAAGGGAAAACAGGTAAAAACTGATGCCATGGGAATCCCCTCCACCTTTTTTAACTTCTCAGGGTGTTGTTGTTGTTTTTAATTGAACAGTTGCTTACTACATTCAACAAACAGGATGACATCATCCCTTCGCTAAGGTTATCGATCACCATTCTGATGAAACAGCATTTTGGAACAAGACAGGGAGTTCACGTTGTTTTATTTTTTTAAGTCACTAGCTTTTCACAGTGTATATGCCAGGAAGTCTCATGGGAACCTGTTTTCAGTTAGTCTCAACTGGGAAGGCCCAGGTAAGACTCCCTAATTGGCAGTTTCTTCTCCAACCCTACTTCCTGAAATAACAGTAGACTCTTCTGCTCTTGAGGCTTTTAGGGGTGTGGGGGGAGCAGAGCAGTCTAGAACTCTGGGGAGAGTGATAGGCAAGACTCTGTGCATGACTGGGGACCTTGGGATAGAGCTAAAGAAATTAGTTATTCCCAAGTAACTGACCTCAGACAGAATGAGATAAGTGCCACACAGGACATCCAGAAAAGCGGCTGCAAGTGTGCAGAGGTGAAGGGATGGCTTTTGACAAGAACAGAAGGCCTCAACCCTGGCTGCAGGTTAGAATCACCCAAGAAAGAGTCCCAGGCCCAAACCACAGCCCAGAATCTCCAGGGGTGGGCCTCAGGTATTAGTTTCTATCTTAAAGCACTCCAGAAAATTCCATCATGCAGCCAAGATGAACCCCAAACCAGTCAGGGTTGTCAGTGGTGGCTGCATGAAGGGGCGAGGACTAGACTGGGAAATAATGGGAAGGATTTCGGAAAGCAGAGGCTGGAATAGTGGATGATACTCCAAGCCAACAAAAATCACAGAAGGCCTATGTCCCACCCCCTGGAAAGCGTTAGGTGATGTCCATCCCTGTCCTGGGAGACTTGGGCAGTGCCTGTCCTCCTGCCTCGCTGAGTCCTCCGCCACATTTGGAGAGATCTGGAGTCAGTGGGCAGAGAGGCACTGTTGCAGGAGCTAATGAGCTTGCTGCCTTGCTTGTTACAGAAGATCCATGGTTACCTCTCTCTGGGGATGCTCAGTTGCCTCGTTACCTCGTTTCCTGCACCTCCAGAGGCAGAAGGCTAGTGGGACGGCAAAGCGGATCAAGGCTGCAGCCAAGGTTAAGAGAGTAGGCAATGGCACAGACTTTGTGGAACTCTCTCCTTGTAGCCTCCTCTGGGCCACACCTTTGGTTTAAAAATATGCCCCATCACCTGTTGCTGGGAGCTTCAGTGCAAACTCAGAGCCATGTGGTTCTGAGGAGCCCGCCGCCACAGATCATGGCACTGAGTGTGAGACTCACTAACTAAGTCTCCATCCCGGCCACCACATGCCCATGCCCTTGAAGCATGGCCTTGAACCTGGCCTTACAGGGCCCTGGGGCCGTGACCACATTGTGTAGATTTGTTCCTACCTTATCCACAGAAGGGCCAGTTGTGTGAATAAGTTGTCCAGAAGCTCTTTTCCGGGGCACTGCTATATGTAAAAGAACTGGATCATGCACCACCATATATTTCATTTGTTTATTAGAAAAGATAGCCATGTGGGCACTTCCCTGGTGATTCAGTGGTTAAGACTCCACAGGGTCAGGAGTTTGATCCCTTGTCAAGGAACTGAGATCCCACATGCTGTGCAGTGGCAGAGCCAAAAAAATAGGTGAATAAATTAAAATTTTAAAGATAGCCATATGCTACTGTCCTGAATATCATGGACATAGAAGCATGTACAAACACAGACCTATTAAATGGATGAGAGGCAAAGTGAACATCATTAGTTTTTTCAATAGTGCGAAATCTATTGCACAAATGTGTGCTGTTCTTAAAAGAGAGCCAGGTGATCAAATCTACATCCCGTTTATGAACTCTTGGTGAGGCCTGAGCCCAGCATCTGCAAGCCTGGTTCTGAGTTCTCTGTATGTCAGTTCCTGGTTTTCTAGCAGTCCACAGTGAACTTCAGGAAGGCATGCAGACTGTGCTGTGCGCCTGATACTTACTTGTCAATCCCAGCCGCCGATTGTGCCAGAGCTCATGAATCTGGGCTGGTGAGTGTTCAGGGGCTCTCAGGTGTGGGGTAGATGTTCTGGCTCCCAAAGCTTTTGCTGTTCAGGTGCCAGTGTTCACGTAATGGTGCTCTTGCCGCATCTGTGGCAATACTGTCACACGCTGGGGAAAACATCCCCAGACTCGGTGTTCATAAATGCTGTGTTCTCGGCACAGGTTATTCCGAAAAGCTGTAACTCACGCCATCTTCACTTTTTCCTTGAAGGGATAGATTTGAGCACATTGGCTTAAAACCGGTAAGCTGACTGACTGTCTGCTGCACTCCTTTGTCACTGGAGAAAAAAGAAAGAGATTTCCAGGTCTGAAACGTCTCATGAAAGAAAACGTATAGTTCCTTTTTAAGTTCTAAGTGCTCACAATAGACGCTCACCAAATCACTGCAAAGTATCATCGAGCTTTGGGTCTTTAAGGGTCTGCTTAAAGCCACAATATCCCGAAGTGTGTAAACTCCAACACACCTGAGAGACGTGAAGTAAGCCAGCGGGCAAGGGCCCATTATCACCACATGTCACAGAGTGATGATGGAGCCCCTCTTCCATCAGGGAGCCACAGCCAGTGACACGCAGACCAGCAAGAGTGCCAGGGTGCATCCATGGATTAAATACTAGTAAAACCAATTTTTTCCTCATTTCCTAAATAGGATTTCTCGCCATTCCTTTACTCCGGATTGTCTTTCCCATTGCACTTGAAGACCAGCAGTGGGGCTCACTGGTGGGAACCATCCTCTATACATATGCCTACTGTTTTCAGCCTGATTTTTTTATGTTGCTTGTTGGTATTGGGACATTCACCTGTGGAATCCACCGAATCAGATATTTGCACAACTTAAAAGATCTTTTACTGGGTAAAAGATTAAGCAAAACAGAACACCCTCAAGCGGAATTATAGCACTTCTGGATACCCTTCTACCCGCTCTCGGCCCCTACCCAGGTTCCACCCCAGTGCCCTTCCTGGCAGAGAGTCCCAAGGGCTTGGTTGACTCCCCTTCCTGGTTCAGTCCCTGCCAGCTCCTCCCCCGCCACTCAGAGTTACTTTCTGTTCCCCACTGCTGCTGCTGCTGCTGCTAAGTCACTTCAGTCGTGTCCGACTCTGTGCTACCCCGTACACAGCAGCCCACCAGGCTCCTCCGTCCCTGGGATTCTCCAGGCAAGAACACTGGAGTGGGTTGCCATTTCCTTCTCCAATGCATGAAAGTGGAAAGTGAAAGAGAAGTCGCTCAGTCATGTCTGACTCCTAGTGACCCCATGGACTGCAGCCCACCAGGCTCCTCCGTCCATGGGATTTTCCAGGCAAGAGTACTGGAGTGGGGTGCCATTGCCTTCTCCGTCTGTTCCCTACACACACTCTTTAATTTCTCCAAAATCCTGTAATGCCCTCCCCACCCCAAGGAAACTGGTCTCCTGTGTAACCTCCTGCAAGCCTTCCCAGAGCCACACACTTACACACACACACACACAGAGAATCTGGAGCTCCTCCAGAATCGCGTGATGCTTCATTTGGCTTCAGCTGTAGAGATCACAGGTGGTGTTAGTGGTAAAGAACCTGCCTGCCAATGCAGGAGACGCAAGAGATGTGGGTCCTGTCCCTGGGTTGGGAAGATCCCCTGGAGGAGGGCATGGCAACCGACTCCAATATTCTTGCCTGGAAGATTCCATGGACAGAGGAACCTGGCAGGCTATATATAGTCCATGGGGCTGCAAAAGAGTTGAACACAGCTTTTCAGAACACGGTCTGAAGCAACTCAGCACATAGCGATTACAGTCCATGCGAGCATTTGCAGACTGTGAACTCCTTGGGTTAAGAGCACGGAGTTTCATCTCCGAATCCTTAGTGCCCGGTGTAAGTGCCCACCACACATAAGCACTTAGCAAACGTTTGCTGGATGAGTAAACGCTTTTTTGCTTTGTATATCCTGCAAGGCTGCAGGGTCTGCCAGCACACAATTAAGTACTCTCGTGCCTTCTTCAGTGAGTATACACATAGGCTTAAAACCGCTGACTGTTGTGGGCTCCCTGTATCCATCAGGAAATGCTTTCCCAGCTGGGATGGGTCCTTGCCCACCTTGGTCCTCAGGAAAAGTGCCAAGACCCAGCCAATGTCACCAACAAGGCCTTCTCTCTCTGTTCTATGTCTGTGTTCAAGAGGGCAGAGCCGTGACTGCTCTCCATAATGGGGGGGATCTCACACCTTGGCCTTGCTGAGACCCCTCCCACCCAGCCATGCCTCCCTCCACGCCTGTGCAGACTTGGCTTCCGTGGAAGCAGAGGTGCCAAACTTGGGACATATCAGAACATGTGATGGAACGCTATGTGCCTGGCCCCAGGGGCCTGTCCACTTCTTGCTGGCCTTGAGGCCCGCTTGGCAGCCACCTTTTCCAGAAGTGTTTTGTTGTTGTTTAGTGGGTAAGTTGTGTCCGACTCTTCATGACTCCATGGACTGTAGCCCGCCAGGCTCCGCCATCCATGGGATTTCCCAGGCAAGAATTCTGTTCTGTGTATGCAGAGATAAAAACTTCTTTTGCTTTGGTGCATAGGAACTGGAGGACATATTCAAGCCCATAGTGGAAAAGCCCCCAAATCAGGAAGGGAGGTGTCGGGACTCAGCACGTGCTGGCGCGCACCCGACACGGTGCTCCCAAACTGGGAGCATGGTTTTCAGAGGGACTTGGTGCACCCTCGAGAGCATGCTCAGGAGTGAGCAGCCCACGGCTGCACTCACTCTGAACCAGCTCAATTGCTCACCTGAAAAGCAAACACTGAAATAGTCAATGATTTGTGTAACGTTTAATGTTTTAACAGTAAGCAAACAAGCCTTTCCGTGGTAGAAAGAGCTTTCCCTTCCTTTGGTGGCTCCGTCCTGGGAGGTGTGAAGTGAGCCCAGTGAGAAGTCCTCAGACGCTCTTGAGGGGCTCTGCGGGCAGAGCCTGGAGTGGACCCACCTGGGCTGGTTCTGGATCCCAGCGCCACCCTCCCACCCCCATCCCCCCAGCCACTTCTGGGAGACTGAGTGCCGAGGCCTCAAGTGTTTTGAGGAACTTGAACTTCCTTTCCTCGTGTACATTTGCTTTCATAACCAGAAAGCTTCCCAGATTTTGTAATTCCGGGAATCTCCTCCTTTAAGTTCCTTTTCCACTCAGACAGAGCAGACCACTGGTATGGCACTCAGGGAGACTTCAGATAGAGCCAGGCCAGCGCAGAGCCATGTGGGGGAGACAGAAATACATACGATGGGACTCCCCTGGTGGTCCAGTGGCTAGGACTCTGCATTCCCAACGCAGGGGGACCAGGTTCGGTACCTGGTCAGGAAGCTAGAGCCCACGGCTAAAACTAAAAAAGATCCCGCGTGCTGCGACTAAGACCCGGTACAGCCAAATATATCAATTAAAAAAAGAAATACATACGATGTCTGTTATGGTAGTGAGGCTCCGGGGATATGCTTTCTTTTTGATTTCTAGTGTTAGGTTCTGGGAGAAATGTGTACAGATTTTATAGTGGTGTTTGCTGCTTTTAGGGGGCAGAGGACTTGGTAAAAACAGACCGGGAGGGTGGGATCCTGGGACAGTCGCTTCCTCCTCATCTGAGAAAGGAGGAGGGTACCAGAGCCAAGGCTGGGTTAGGAAGTTCTGAAATAGAAAAGAATAGGAAAGGAAAGCCTCTCATGGCTTGTGGCACTAGGAGAGAGAACACAGTGCCTCTCCAGAGTTCTGAGTTTCCGGGAATCCGAGTTTCTTTGATAGTATTTGGTTCTGCTGAAGTAAACCTGCTTGCGATCTCTTTTGCACTTTGATTTTCTAACTCAGTGAGAGGTGTTTTACGATTATTCTTTATTTTTTGAATTATGCCCTGGCTCTCGCCCACCCGCCCCACCCCATGTGCCCAAAGGTGCCGGAGCGTCATGCCAGCAAGCCCCGGGCCCCTCCCGATGTCCCATGAGGTGTCCGTGCTCCCGAGCTCCAAGGTCAGCCCCCTGCACTTCAGAGGCCTGCCAGCCCCACCCCAGGGCCGTCCACGCGGGGCCACCTCCTCCCAGCCAGACCTCCCGTAGCCCCAGAGGACAGCCTCAGCCAGGAGCCGCCGCCGGGACTCAGGTCAGTTCCCTGGTGCCGCTGTCCGGGGTTGTTCTCAGGGGAAACTGGGCGGCCTCTCTGCCTTCCCAGCCCCCTGCGCCTGGAGAGGTGGGATTAGTCCTGGGGACGTGTCCTTGGCCAGACCTTTCCAGAAAAGGAAGTCATCGACTCCTCTGTCCAGAAGACATCTCTGAACTGTGACCTTTTCACCCTCCGCTCTTGGTCGAGGAGCGATCGTCTTGGCCACACCAGGCGTCCGTCAGCCAGCCGTGCGGATGGCCAGCCCCCCTGGAGGCACCCCTTCCCCAGCTTAGCCTGAACCAGTTCTTGAAACTGTTCGCAGACCACAGGCCTTCGTGGGTAACGCTACACAACTACTCTTTTATCAATGGTCTACGATTTCTCTTAAGACAGGTTTTCCAGCTTGTTAATTCTAAAAGAATTCGGATGACTTACTAAGTTGCTGCTTACTAGCACTTCATACTATTTTAGCTTTAATCGCTTCACGTTTTAACTGTGCGGTTAATGAAAAGCCGTATTTTTAAATAACTTCTTGCAGTTGTGTTTTCTATTAATATTTATTGAGTGCCATTTAACGCATACATTTTGAGGAACTGCCATTAGACAGATACGGACAGCTACATTTATTTTTTTAAAGCAAGAGTTTAATTTTAAAATGAGCTTTCCTGAAAATGATTTTCAACTAGCTGGAGACAGAAGTAAAACTGGCTGTTTCAGAAAACAAACGGGCTCTCGCTCCGTGAGCACTGGGTCTGGAGGTGGGTTCTCTGGGCTGTGGTGTTGGAGTGGGTTAACTAGGGAAGGATTTTCCAGCCATTTGTCCGAGTCTCCCTTGCGTCCTGACCCGCTTGATGGACGGTGTTGGGTGCGTGTGAGTGTGGAGCTGGCTGGTCACACGCAGGACTCTTCCTGTGAGTTATGGAGGCTTCTCCCCACAGGCAGGACCAGGAGCTGTGAAAGGCGCCTCTGCGCTCCAGCTGCCTCCTTGGCGTGAACAGTGACCAGGAGCTCTTGGGTCGCCCTCCTCTGCTGCCCTCACCGCCCACCTTAGGTCCAGCCTCAGCCTTCAGGCCCGCAGCTTCTGGAACCACGTGCTTCTAGCCGCGGGCGTCCTGGGGCCTTCCCGATCTCCTCCGACCCCCTCCTTCTCTAGAGGTTAGTGTGGCTCTGTGTCTCTGCTTCTCACACTGCAGTCTCAGAAAGCAGATTTCCCTCCATCCAGGGAGAGCTTGATAAGCCTCTGTTCCTGTTTCTGCTGTCACTGTGTTTGGTGATCCATCTCGCATCAGATTCTCCCAGTTCCAAATGCTGGATTTAAATTAGAACATTTGGGGTGGGATGGGGTGGGGTGGGAGGAGGTTTGAGAGGGAGAAGGAGAGGACATAGGTATACTTAGCGGCCGATTGACGTTTTTGTTCGGCAGAAAGCACCATGACATTGTAAGGCAGTTATCCTCCAGTTAAAAAAAATGTCAACTTTCACAAGTGACTGAGAGTAGATTCTCTCTAGAGGAAAGTGGTCAGTGTTGTCAGCGGGAGGCCCGCAGGCCGCTGCTCACAGTTAAGGCAGGAAAAACTGGTCCTTGGGGCTCCAGGCGGGAGAGCACACACCCTCCGGCCACCTGTGTGTCCTGCGGTGTCTGCTCCCAGGTAAGGGCCCTCACCGCTCCCCCACAGCCCTCTCCAGCTCTCAGACATCAGCCCACAGCCAGGACTCTGAGCTGACTTTGCTTTTACTGTCCTAGGATGGTGGAGAGTAAAGTGTCAGGGCTGGGATTGCATCGGCCTGAGTTTCGGCCAAGAAACTGCACATTCAGGGACTTCCTTGGTGGTTCAGTGGCTAAGACTCTGTGTTCCGAATGCAGGGGGCCCAGGTTCGATCCCCGGTTAGGAAACTAGATCCCATATGCCACAACTGAGACCCGGCATATCCACATAAATTAAAAAAAAAAAAGAAAAGAAACAGCACATTCATATCAACTGCAGAGAACGTATGAATAGCGTTCATCACGACTGCCACTCTGGTGGTCACGATGCATCTGGTTCCAAAAGAAACTAAGTCAGCTTCCTAACAGGGCGTGTGTTCCTGGAACTCACAGAATAAGACAGAACAGACCTGGCGCCCTCTTCTCCGGGAGCTGGTCTGAGTCAGGCTGGGACACAAACAGTTGCTGAGCGCCTGTGTCTCAGGACTGACTGTCCCCCCACCTCCCACCTTCCGCCAACACCATTCTCATCTCACCAACACCCTGACCCTGTCTTTGATCCATGACTAGCGGCCCCTCCAGCAAGGATGGCGGTGCTCAGGCAGCTGGCGCTGCTGCTCTGGAAGAACTATACTCTGCAGGTGGGCCCGGCTCTGTGGGTGCTGTGGGGGCAAGGGGCCGGGTGGAGGGTCATCTGTGGGAGGGGCTGCGGGGCCCTCCACCTGCAGCTGAGGGGGTGGCGAGGGGCCTGGTGGAGGGGCATCGGTGGGAGGGGCTCTGGTGCTCCCTCACCCCGCGGTCCCGTCTCTCCCCAGAAGCGGAAGGTCCTGGTGACCCTCTTGGAGCTCTTTCTGCCCCTGCTGTTCTCTGGGATCCTGATCTGGCTCCGTCTGAAGATACAGTCAGAGAACGTGCCCAATGCCACCCTCTACCCGAGCCAGTCCATCCAAGAGCTGCCCCTCTTCTTCAGCTTCCCTCCCCCGGGGGCCACCTGGGAGCTGGCCTACATCCCATCCCAAAGTGAGGCGGTGCGCACGGTGGTGGAGAACGTGCAGAGGGCACTGGTGATCAACCTGCGAGGTGCGGTGTCTGGGGCGCCGGGGGCGGGGGTCCATAGTGCGGCTAGGCCCGGGCCTCAGGGCAGGGCTGGTGGTGTGGGAGCCCGGCAGCAGCCGGCTGGACCCCGCCGCCCCCATCATGGCCGCGCTGCCCGATTCCCTTGGCCCTGTGGAGTCTCAGTGTAGCAGGAACCAGGGTCGTGAGGGTCACGCAAAGGAACGTGCGTGACGATTTGCAGCCCCCAGCTGTTTGAGTGGGGATGGCGTCCACGTACCCCAGCGAAGTTCTTTGTCACGAGGGCGAGGCATGTTTCCAGTGCCCAGTGCCAGGGACCTCTCCTGGGATGTGGTTTTGCGAGGGCGGCTCTGACAAAAGTCAGCAGGAAGCCTGCTAAGGGAAATCCCCAAAAAACGTGCAGCCGCCCTCGTTAGGTCTGTGCTCTCAGAACAGAGAGTATCTCCCCTTTTTTCTTGCCCTTGGTTTGGGCACCACTTTCCCTTGATCTGTACAGTCCAGTGCAGCCAGGACTTAGGGGAAGGTTTCTGCTTCCTCCCTGGGGGATTAAGAGTCAAACCCTTCACATGAAATGGGATCCCTGAACAGACTATACGTCCACACCTTCTTGGGTTTTTAAAGCCCACCTTGATGGTTCTGAGAGAGAGACTGACGCGGGCTGCAGAATCCAGGGCAGGGCAGCCACCCCCAGAGAGGGGCCAGTAACCACTCAGTGCTGCTGCTGGCCCAGCTCCGGTTCTCAGCTTTCAGAAGCCCAGGACCCTCTTGGATGGTGAGGTTCTGCCAGTCTTCACTATGGCCCATCTCTGCCAGAAACAAAAGCCTCCTCGAGTCTAAGGAGAGGTTTATAAAGTGCTAGAGAAACTGGGGAGTTTTAGTCCTTGATCTGAAGGTGCACTTTTTTCAAGCAGAGCAGGTGATTGGGCAACTCCAGGACCCCCTTCTCCCCATAGCTCGCGGCTTCGCCTCCGAGAAGGACTTCGAGGACTACATCAGATACGACAACCGCTCCTCCAACGTGCTGGCCGCCCTGGTGTTCGAGCACACCTTCAACCACAGCCGGGACCCCCTGCCGCTGGCGGTGAGGACCCCAGCCCCAAGGAGACCAGCTGCTTCTCCAGGAACCAGGCTGCTGGTGGTCACGGCCCCCTCCCCACCTGCAGACACTCTGCCTGCCTGGGAACAAATGTGACTGTCCCCTGCATCCAGAAGTTTTAGAGGCCTCGCCTGCCTGAGGACAGTGGCTGTAGACTGTCGCTGTGGCCCCTCTGTCCTGTTGTTCTGTAAAAGGCATTACTGATCTCCCTGGACACAATCAAATGGGACAAGTAGGAAAGCCACGGATACTTGGAACTTGGTGCCACATGGCATTAAAACTTCACTCACACATTTAAACAAACAGAAAGGTTTTCTGGTTCCCCCGCTGGCATTAAGGCTGGGAAGCCGTCAGATCCCCAGCCTTACGCTGGATGCCTGCTTGCCAGTGGTGGTGCATCACAGGTGGCGTTCCCGTTGGTGACGCAGAGGAGGGTGGTGATGGGCGGTGCAGAGAGCCCCAGGCTCCCTGTGCCCCAGCAGGACTACTCCCTCCCACCTCCTGAGACCCAGACCTTGGGGGGTGGGGTAGAGCGGAGGTCACAGGAACAAGGATCCCCCAGGCCCCCGACACTGGACGTGGACGTTTGCTCCTCTGGCCAGACCCCTCACAACGCTTGGTTTTCTCTTTACTTCTGCAGGTGAAATACCACTTACGCTTCAGTTACACGCGAAGAAACTACATGTGGACTCAGACAGGCTCCTTTTTCCTAAAGGAGACAGAGGGATGGCACACCACTTCCCTTTTTCCACTCTTCCCAAACCCAGGACCCAGGGAGCCCACGTCCCCTGATGGCGGAGGACCTGGTGAGGAGCACGTTCAAGGGGCCCCCTTCCCTCCCTGGGTGCTGGCTGGCGATAGTCACATGAGGGAACCCACTCTGCATTTCTTTGGAGGAAGGTTTTTTTTTTTAATAATCTTGCTTATGTATTTGTTTGTGGCTGTGCTGGGTCTTCACTGACGTGTGGTCCTTCCTCTAGCTGCGGCGATCAGGGGCTGCTCTTCCTGGTGGTGCCCAGGCTTCTCGTGGCTTCTCTTGTTGCAGAGCACAGCTCTAGACTCACGGGCTTCAGTAGTTGTGTCTTCTGGGCTCTAGAGCACAGGCTCAGTGGTGGTGGTGCCCGGGCTCAGTAGCTCCGTGGCACGTGGGATCTTCCCGGATCAGGGATCGAACCTGTGCCTCCTGCATTGGCAGGTGGATTCTTTACCACTGAGCCGCCAGGGAAGCCCTGGAAGAAGACTTTTTATGAACATTAGATCTTCTTTGCAGAAGAACAGGAGCTTCCCAGGTGGCACTAGGGGTAAAGAACCCGCCTGCTAATGCAAGTAACATAAGAGACACGGGTTCCCTCCCTGGGTTGGGAAGATCCCCTGGAGGAGGGCACAGCAACCCACTCCAGTCTTCTTGCCTGGAGCACCCCGTGGACAGAGGAGTCTGGCGGGCTACAGTCCATGGGGTCACAGAGAGTCAGACACGACTGAAGTGACTTTGCCCGCACGCAGTAGAAGGAAGACATCCAGTAAGCCTGGATTCTGAGAGACCAAAATAATCTTTAAAAACACCTAAGGCTGTCTGTTTCCAGGAGACGTGGGCTTTCATGTTTCTGTTTTTAAGGAGCTTCGATTTGCACAGGGTCTTTAGGTGCTGGTTCCGCATTTCCCTTCTCTCCTGCCCTTCTCTGTGAACAGTTTTATAGGCTTTGTAAGCTCTGTGGTCCTTGTGTAATTGCCCGAAGTTTCACTGAGTCAGTGGAGTGTTTGCAGAAGTCAGATCTCGACTCGTCGTGCCGTCGTCACGGCATACGTTGGTCTGTCCAGTGTAACGCTGGCGCGTAGTTGGCTTGTTTGTCTCCTCTGACCATGGTCCCATCTTAAAACTGAGTTTCTGGGCTCCAGGACTACGGTTTGCCCTCAGGCCAAGACCTTCAGGCAGCATCCTGGGTGTTTCAAAGAATGTAGAATTCCTAGGTCTGCAAGAGGCAGAACTTGTTAGAGTCTGATGAAAAGACCCCGGGAATGTCCCTAGACAGAACCAGGACTGCAGGAGGCAGCCAGCCTCTGGAGATGCATTTCAGAGGCCAGGGCCCTGTCACCAGGCTAAAGTTCCAGGGAAAAGGTTTAAACCAGAAAGTGGAGCTGGGACAAGCATGGCAGGGTGAAGTGTATAAGGCCCCACAATGGAGCCCCGGGCAGGTCCCCAAGTGGGGAGGAGAAACCACATCAGCTGCCACGCCCACTGCCTATGGCCAGCGGCAGGAAACCCTGGCCATGGTGATCCAGGGCAGCGCTGTCCCTCCTGTTTGTGGGGACAATTTCCTAAGCTTGGACGCAATAGAGGAAGCAGTTCCCCAAGGAAAAGTGTGACAGATTTCACTGTGTACAAACTTGAAATTTGCTTAAATGAAAGGAAAAGATAGAACAATAATTTTAAAACAAGAGATGGGGAAAACATTGCAGCAAATGTTGAAGGGTGAATGTTTCCTGTGTCATAAAGGACTCCTTAGTCCAAATCAGCTTAAAAAACCCACAAAGACCCCAAGAGGCGTCGAAAGGATGTGAACCTGGCACACAGCACCGCCACCGCCCCCCTGCCATGAATGAGGCCAGGGTTGTCCCCAAGCCCCCCCCCCCCCCCCAGGCGTCCCCGCCCTGAGCCCCGC